>CM067847.1:225621109-226126109 GCA_034509565.1 Triticum monococcum
GTTTCAGTTTGAGGTTTCATACACTTATAGCTCTAGTGCATCCGTTGCATGGCAATCCCTACTCACTCACATTGATATCTATTGATGGGCATCTCCATAGCCCGTTGATACGCCTAGTTGATGTGAGACTATCTTCTCCTTTTTGTCTTCTCCACCATCATATTCTATTCCACCTATAGTGCTATGTCCATGGCTCACACTCATGTATTGTGTGAAAGTTGAAAAGGTTTGAGAACGTCAAAAGTATGGAAAAATTGCTTGGCTTGTCATCGGGGTTGTGCATGATGTGAATATTTTGTGTGGTGAAGATGGAGCATAGCGAGACTATATGATTTTGTAGGGATAACTTTCTTGGGCCATGTTATTTTGAAAAGACATGATTGCTTTATTAGTAGGCTTGAAGTATTATTGTTTTTATGTCAAATGATAGACTATTGCTTTGAACCACTCGTGTCTTAATATTCATGGCATGATTAGACATATGATCAAGATTATGCTAGGTAGCATTCCACATCAAAAATTATCTTTTTTGTCATTTACCTACTCGAGGACGAGCAGGAATTAAGCTTGGGGATGCTGATACGTCTCCGCCGTATCTATAATTTTTTATTGTTCCATGCCAATATTCTACAACTTCCATATACTTTTTGGCAACTTTTTATACTATTTTTTGGGACTAACATATTGATCCAGTGCCCAGTGCCAGTTCATGTCTGTTGCATGTTTTTGGTTTCGCAGAATATCCATATCAAACGGAGTCCAAACGGGATAAAAACGTACGGAGATACTTTTCGGAATATTTGGAAAATCTGGAGGAAAAATCAATGCGAACCAGTGTCCGAGGTGGGCACGAGGTAGGGGGCTCCCCCCTAGGGCGCGCCCCTGACCCTCGTGACCCACCTGTAAGGCAGTTGACGCCCTTCTTCGGCCGCAAGAAAGCTAATTTTCGGAAAAATAATCATGGCGACGGTTTCGTTCCAATCGTAGTTACGGATCTCCGGATATAAAAGAAACGGTGAAAGGGCAGCAGAATAGAACGCAGAAACAGAGAGAGAGAGAGAGAGAGAGAGAGATCCAATCTCGGAGGGGCTCTCGCCCTCCCACGCCATGGAGGCCAAGGACCAGAGGGGAAACCCTTCTCCCATCTAGGGAGGAGGTCAAGGAAGAAGAAGGAGGAGGGGGGCTCTCCCCCCTCGCTTCCGGTGGCACCGGAGTGCCACCGGGGCCATCATCATCACCGTCGTCTTCACCAACAACTCCACCGCCTTCACCACCAACTCTTCCCCCCTCTATGCAGCGGTGTAACCTCTCTCTTACCCGCTGTAATCTCTACTTAAACATGGTGCTCAACGCTATATATTATTTCCCTATGATGTATGGCTATCCTATGGTGTTTGAGTAGATCCGTTTTGTCCTAATGGCTATTTGATGATCAAGATTGGTTTGAGTTGCATGTTTTATTATTGGTGCTGTCCTATGGTGCTCTCCGTGTCGCGCAAGCGTGAGGGATTCCCGCTGTAGGGTGTTGCAATATGTTTATGATTTGCTTATGGTGGGTGGCGTGAGTGAACAGAAGCACATACCCGAGAAAGTAGGTTGTTTGCGTATGGGATAAAGAGGACTTGATGCTTTAATGCTATGGTGGGTTTTACCTTAATGATCTTTAGTAGTTGCGGGTGCTTACTAGAGTTCCAATCATAAGTGCATATGATCCAAGTAGAGAAAGTATGTTAGCTTATGCCTCTCCCTCAAATAAAATTGTAATAATGATTACTAAAAGTGCAACTATCCCTAGGTGGTTTTGGTAATTCATAACAACATATAGCTCATTGAGCTAATGCTATTCCAAGATGATTGTTTCAGGAAAGCTCAATGATTGGCATGGCATGGATGTTGAAAGTGGATCCCTCAAAATGCTAAGGACAAAGGATTGGCTCAAGCTCAAAAGCTCAAGACTCTTCATTTTATATTTTAGTGATCCAAGATCACATTGAGTCTTTAGGAAAAGCCAATACTATCAAGGAGGGATGAGGTGTTGCTTAATGAGCCTCTTGCTTCATGTGCTTAGTGATATGCTCCAAAACCCTCAACTACTTTTCCATATCCACATTTGACCTAAACCCAAAGCCAAACTCGGTCCTACCGATTCTTTCAACCCGGCGCCACCGAGTTTCACTTGTCATAGCCATTGCCAAACCCTAGCAAATCGGTTCTACCGATAGGGATCTCGGTCTCACCGAGATGGGATTGCAAACTCTCTGTTTCCCTTTCGTAACTTTTTGGTCTCACCGAAAGAGCGGATTGGTCCCACCGAGATTGCAATGTAAACTCTCTGTTTCCTTTTTGTAACATTTCGGTCTCACCGAAAGAGCAAATCGGTCCCACCGAGTTTACCTGACCAACTCTCTGGTTAGCTTATTACCAAAATCGGTCTCACCGAGTTTGTGTAATCGGTCTCACCAAGATTACATTATGCCCTAACCCTAACCATATTGGTCCTACCGAGTTGCATGTCAGTCCCACCGAAAATCTCTAACGGTCACTAGGTTTACTATTTCGATCTGACCGAGTTTGTTGATTCGGTCCCACCGAGATTGGTAAATTGTGTGTAACGGTTGGATTTTGTGTGGAGGCTATATATACCCCTCCACCTCCTCTTCACTCGTGGAGAGAGCCATCAGAACACATCTACACTTCCAACCCATATGTTCTGAGAGAGAACCACCTACTCATGTGTTGAGACCAAGATATTCCATTCCTACCATATGAATCTTGATCTCTAGCCTTCCCCAAGTTGCTTTCCACTCAAATCTTCTTTCCACCAAATTCAAATCCTGAGAGAGAGAGAGTTGAGTGTTGGGGAGACTATCATTTGAAGCACAAGAGCAAGGAGTTCATCATCAACACACCATTTGTTACTTCTTGGAGAGTGGTGTCTCCTAGATTGGCTAGGTGTCACTTGGGAGCCTCCGACAAGATTGTGGAGTTGAACCAAGGAGTTTGTAAGGGCAAGGAGATCGCCTACTTAGTGAAGATCTACCGCTAGTGAGGCAAGTCCTTCGTGGGCGATGGCCATGGTGGGATAGACAAGGTTGCTTCTTCTTGGACCCTTCGTGGGTGGAGCCCTCCGTGGACTCGCACAACCATTACCCTTCGTGGGTTGAAGTCTCCATCAACGTGGATGTAGGATAGCACCACCTATCCGAACCACGGGAAAAACATCCGTGTCTCCAATTGCGTTTGAATTCTCCAAACCCTTCCCTTTACATTCTTGCAAGTTGCATGCTTTACTTTACGCTGCCAATGTACTCTTTGCATGCTTGCTTGAATTGCGTGATGATTGCTTGACTTGTCCTAAAGTAGCTAAAATCTGCCAAGAACTAAAATTGGGAAAAGGTTAAGTTTTTATTTGGTCAAGTAGTCTAATCACCCCCCCCCTCTAGACATACTTTCGATCCTACAATTACCGGTCTCATAACAACAAGCTATTTACTAAAACTAACTTAGTTGTGTCTTTATCTAAACAGTCCCTACTTTTTATTTACGTACTCTTTATTATCTTGCAAACCTATCCAACAACACCTACAAAGTACTTCTAGTTTCATACTTGTTCTAGGTAAAGCGAACGTCAAGCGTGCGTAGAGTTGTATCGGTGGTCGATAGAACTTGAGGGAATATTTGTTCTACCTTTAGCTCCTTGTTGGCTTCAACACTCTTACTTATCAAAAACTGTTGCGATCCCCTATACTTGTGGGTTATTAAAGACTTTCATAAAAATCGCCTATTCACCCCCTCTAGTCGATAACTAGCACTTTCAATTGGTATTAGAGCAACGTTCTCCCTTGTTCTCTGTGATTCGGTTTAACTACCTGGAGTTTAGCTATGTCGACTGCAGGGATAATCAAGGTCTCCACTGCATGCTCAGTCTTCAATGGCATAGATGACCCCTATTGGAAGAATAAGATGCGCGTGCATCTTGAACCCATTGATGTTCACCTTTGGTATGTTGTCAAGGCATGTGTTCCCGAGGTCGGTGAAGGTGTCACCGCTGCTGATGTCAAGAGGTTCGCACAACTGGACTCAACCGCCAAGAACATCATCTGTGATCATCTGACCAAGGGACAGTATGGCCATGTGAGTGCACTGGAAACTGCGAAGCTAGTCTGGGACTGGTTGTCCAAGGTCAACGAAGGCGTCTCAACTTAGAGAGACTCAAGTATTTATGTTCTTTGCAATCTCTTCAACCGCTTCAAGAGAAATGACAATGAGAATGTCCAGCTCACATTTGATCTTCTCACTGATATCACAAATGAGCTTCTCGCTCTTGGCGCCACTGATATCACCAAGCACGAAATCGTGAAGAAGCTTCTGAGATCACTTGAGAGCTCATTTGACACCCTAGCCCTGATGATACAAGAACATCCTGACTTCAAAGATCTTGATCCATCTAACATACTTGAGAGGCTCAACACACATGAGTTCTAGCTATGTGAGAAAAGAGACATGTATGGCCCCAACTATGGCCGAACTCGTGCTTTGAAGGGAAAGGATATTTCCCTATCTGGAGAAGAATCTGACTACAGTTCTGAGGATCCTGAAGACATTGGCAGTGAACTAGCACTGCTTGTGAAGAAGTTCCAAATGTTCTTCAAGAAGAATCACTTCATAAAGTCTTCAAGATCCAGCTCAAGAAATGATGAGGCTTCCTCTCGTGACCACAAGAAGAGAACATGCCACAAATGCAAGAAGCCGGGCCACTACATCTCAGAGTGCCCCCAATGGGACAAGGAATCTAAGAAGAAGAAGAAGAAGAGCAAGGAATATGATTCTGATGACAAGAAGAAGAAGAAATCGTCAAAGTCATCTTCAAAGTCTTCTTCGAAGTCGTCATCTCATAAGAAGAGCTCATCTGGCAAGGCTCGTGCATTCGTTGGTAAGGAGATGGATTCAGAGGAGGGGTCTTCTTCTAAGAAGGCAGAGGTGGAGTCTGAGGAGGAGTCTGATTTAGGCGTGGCAAGCCTGGCTCTGGCTTCGACATTCATCGCCAAGTCCATCTTCAACACTGAAGACAATGGTCACGACACCGACGCTGAAGCCGATGATGAGGACGAATCTGCTACGACCTACTGCTTTATGGCACGAGGTGCCAAGGTAAACTCACGCAATGCTTACTTCTAAACCTCTAGTGAAGATGACTCTGAGTGTGAATCCAAACCCAACTACAAGACTCTTGCTAAAATTGGTACTGAACAACGAAATGCTATGGGACATATTCAAAAATTACTTAACAAAAACGATGACCTATTGGACGCGGAAATGAATCGAACTGAGTCCTTAATCGAAGACATTAAAAATCTTCATGTTAAGTACGAGGAACTTGAAAGTCGTCATGAAACACTCTCAGCCACTCATGAGAATCTTTCCTATGATTATCTTCAAAGGAAACAAGAACTAGAGAAACTAAGAGCGTCTCATGAAGATCTTCAAAAGGAGAACGATTCACTACTCGCCCAACAGATCAGTTCCGCTCAGGAAGATTTTGAGCCACCATGTTTAAAATGTCTTGAGCGTGATAATGCTATCTCTATTGCTAGATGTTCTACTGCCTCTAATGTTGCAATATCTTCAATTGCTGATGTGGTAACTAACCCCTCTTCTGAGGATACCACTACTATTGCTGATGAGAATGCCAAGTTGAAGACATTGCTTGAAACAGGCATGTACAAAAGCCTCAAAGGGCATTAGACACTATGTGATGTCCTCAAGAAACAGATTCTGAACCGAAACCCTAGGAAAGAGGGTGTTGGGTTCGAGAGGAAAATGAATGCTGATGGTTCTTACTGGAAGCCTGAGCAGTACCCCAAAACTTCATGGGTTGCTGCGAAGGGCCCTTCAGTGGACCCATCCACCTTATCTAGCTTCACTTGTACTAATCCCATTATCATTGATGAATCTTTTGAACTCTAGGGCTGTTTGCCAGGTTTATTGGGACTAACTGCAGGAACGGGCCACCTTTGAAGAAGATCAGGGTGCCTAAAAGTTGTCTTGAGAAGCTTCACATGAATGTCATCATGACACCACCTGGGAAGAAGACAAACCCCATATCAAAGGCTTCATATGGCCCAAAGGCTTCATACAGATAGAGTACCTCACAAGGTAACCCTAATGCTAATGTTTTGCAGGGAAACCATACTCAGACTCATGAATATGAGAGTGTTTCTTCAAACCGCTATGTTCATAAAACAAAGAACTTTTCTGCTTATTCTTATGAGTATTATTCACCTCCTGCAAGGCTATTTGCTAGGGCTCCAAAGCCAAACTTCTCAGATGCCACACTTAGACTCATTGCTTCTAAGCCACTCCTGAAGATGCGGGTGGTTAAGAAGAATTAACCTTTTCTTGCAGGGTAAGGTCTCCAGCCGAAAATCAAAGTCTTCTGATGCTAATGCTTGGGACCTAAAAATCTCATGGGAGGCAAGATAAAATGCCAGGATGGTCTTACCATTTCTTTCGTCCCAGGATTTCTTGACAAGCATCCTATCTTACCTAACAAGAATCTCAACTTTCATAATATGCTTGTTCGTTACATGTTTGTGCTTCACAATACTCTTGGTGAAGCCTATCGCGCTAACTGCACTATAGGGTATGACTCCGAAAGCTACTGAGTGGATCATGGATAGTGGATGCACTAACCACGTGACTGGTGATCGAAGTCTTCTCATGGATTCAACCCTACGACCATCTACTAAAAGTCACATCACGTCCGTAGAGACTGGTAAAAGCAAGGTATTGGGCCTAGGTAGAGTTGCAATCTCAAAGGATCAGCACATGGATAAAGTGATGCTTGTTGAATCCCTTGGATTCAACTTAATGTCTATCTCAATGCTTTGTGATCTGAACATGATTGTGATATTTGGAAAATATCATTGCCTTGTGCTTATGAAATCTGACAAATCTCTAGACTTCGAATGGTATCGAAGAGACAATCTGTATATGGTAGATTTATCCGCAAGACCACAACTTGCCGTATGTCTTCTAGCAAAAGCTTCAGAGTGTTGGCTCTGGAATAAGAGGCTAGGGCATGCAGGCATGAGGAACTTGCACACTCTCGTGAAGAAGAAGCATATCATTAGCATTGAGGGCGTCAAGTTCAAGAAGGATCATCTATGTGGTGCATGTGAAGCCGGGAAGATGACAAGGGCCAAGCATCCCTCAAAGACAATCATGACTACATCACGCCCCTTAGAGCTACTTCACATGGACTTATTTGGCCCTACTCATTAGTCCACCCTTACTACCACTTCATGTATTTATGGCTTCGTTATCGTTGATGATTATTCAAGATACACATGGGTGCACATAATTCTCTACAAGACTGAAGTGCAGAATGTCTTCAGATGTTTTTCCAATCGTTCCATGACCAACTATGGCATCAAGATCAAGCACATCAAAAGTGACAATGACACAAAATTCAAGAACACCGGCCTCGACACTTATCTTGATACATTGGGCATCACACATGAATTCTCTACTCCATACACACCTCAGCAGAATGGCATCATGGAGCGCAAGAACAGAACCCTCATTGAGATGGCACATACGATGCTTGATGAGTACAAGAATCCAAGGAAGTTCTAGCCTCAAGCCATTGATACTGCTTGCCACATCATCAACCGCGTTTATCTTCATAAGTTCTTCAAGAAGACATCCTATGAACTTCTGACTGGTAAGAAGCCAAACATCAGCTATTTCAAGGTCTTTGGTGCTAGGTGCTGGATCAAGGATTCACATCACACTTCAAAATTCGCACCGAAAGCACATGAAGGTTTTATGCTTGGTTACAGAAAGGATTCACACACCTATAGAGTCTTCAACCTCTTTTAATAAAAAGTGGTTGAAACTGTGGATGTGCGGTTCGATGAGACTAACGGCTTGCAAAGAGAGCACCTGCCAATTGTGCTAGAGGAAGCTACACCAAGTGATCTATCAAGCTAATGGGTACTGGAGAAATCATACCTTCTGAGGAACAGGCTGAAGAAGAAATCATCATTTCTGCACCTAACTAGCATGAAGATAATGCTCAGCCTAAAGCCAATGCTCAAGATGAAGGCAATGATCAGCAAGGGCAAAATTTTCGTCCAGTACATCCTCATGTTGCAAATGAAGTCAAGATTGAGAAGATAATTGATAGTATCAATGCATCTGGTCCACTCACTTGTTCAAGAGCAACACATCTAGCAAACACCTGTGGGCACTTTGCGTTTGTCTCTATATCTGAACCCAAGAAAGTTGATGAAGCCTTCATGGAACCTGCATGGATTCAAGCTATGCAAGAAGAGCTTCAACAGTTTGAGTTGAATAATGTATGGGAGCTAGTAAGGTGTCCTGATCCTCGCAAGCACAATATCATCGGCACCAAATGGATCTATCGCAACAAACAAGACGAGAATGGTCAAGTTGTTAGAAACAAGGCTCGTCTCGTTGCTCAAGGATACACACAAGTGGAAGGAATTGACTTCAATGAAACATTTTCTCCTGTGGCTAGGCTTGAAGCCATTCAAATACTATTAGCCTATGCCAACCACAACAACATTCTTTTGTAACAAATGGATGTAAAGAGTGTCTTCCTCAATGGCAAAATTGAAGAAGTGTATGTTGCATAACCACCTGGTTTTGAAGACCCAAAGTGTCCTGACATGGTGTACAAGCTCAACAAGGCACTGTATGGCCTCAAACAAGAACCTCGCACTTGGTATGACACTCTCAAAGACTTACTGAAGAGCAAATGCTTCAAACCTGGTTCTCTAGATCCCACTCTCTTCATGAAGACATATGATGGTGAACTGTTTGTATGCCAAATCTATGTAGATGACATTATCTTTGGCTGCACTGACAAGAGATACAGTGATGAGTTTGGGCATATGATGCAAGAGCAATATCAAATGTCCATGATGGGTGTGCTGAAGTTCTTCCTTGGTCTTCAAATCCGTCGGCGGAGAAATGGCATCTTCATATATCACAAGAGAAGTACCTCAAAGAGCCTGAAGAAGTTTGGAATGCAAGACTGCAAAGGGTACATGACGCCAATGCCAAGCAAAGGCCAAAGGTAAAGAGTTCGATCAAAAGGTATACCGCTCCATGATTGGTTCTTTACTATACTTGTGTGCATCTAGGCCTGATATAATGCTTGGTGTTTGCATGTGTGCTCGATTCCAAGACACCAAAGGAATCGCATCACTTAGCAGTGAAGTGAATTCTTTGATATTTGGCTCTCACACCCCAACACTAGGCTTATGGTATACAAAGGGCTCAGAGTTTGATCTAGTTCGATTCTCAAATGCTGATTATGCTGGTGACTGCTGCCTCTTGAGCATGCGTTGGTTTTCCCTTGAAGAGGAAAGGGTGATGCAACAAAGTAGCATAAGTATTTCCCCCAGTTTTTGAGAACAAAGGTATCAATCCAATAGGAGATAACACGCAAGTCACCTAGTACCTGCACAAACAATCAAGAACCTCGCAACCAACGTGATAAGGGGGTTGTCAATCCCTTCACGGTCACTTGCGAAAGTGAGATCTGATAAAGATAGTAAGATACATATTTTTGGTATCTTTGTTGTGTAGATTGGAAAGTAAAGATTGCAAAATAGTAAACAAGATGCGATGTAAATAAGAAGAGATGCAATATAATAAGAAAGAGACCCGGGGGCCATAGGTTTCACTAGTGGCTTCTCTCATGATAGCATGTATTACGGTGGGTGAACAAATTACTGTCGAGCAATTGATATAAGAGCGCATAGTTATGAGAATATTTAGGCAATGATTATGAATATAGGCATCACATCCGTGTTAAGTAGACCAAAACGATTCTGCATCTACTACTATTACTCCACACATCAACCGCTATCTAGCATGCATCTAGAGTATTAAGCTCATAAGAACAGAGTGACGCTTTAAGCAAGATGACATGATGTAGAGGGATAAAATCAAGCAATAGGATATAAACCCCATCTTTTTATCCTCGATGGCAACAATACAATACGTGCCTTGCTGCCCCTACTGTCATTGGGAAAGGACACCGCAAGATTCAACCCAAAGCTAAGCACTTCTCTCATTGCAAGAAAGATCAATCTAGTAGGCCAAGCTAAACAGATAATTCGAAGAGACTTGCAAACATATCAAATCATGCATATAAGAATTCAGAGAAGAACCAAAAATTATTCATAGATAAACTTGATCATAAATCCACAATTCATCGGATCTCGGCAAACACACCGCAAAAAGTATTACATCGAATAGATCTACAAGAACATCGAGGAGAACTTTGTATTGAGAACCAAAGAGAGAGAAGAAGCCATCTAGCTAATAACTATGGACCCGAAGGTCTATGGTAAACTACTCACACATCATCGGAGAGGCTATGGTGTTGATGTAGAAGCCCTTCGTGATCGATTCCCCCTCCGGCAGATCGCCAAAAAAGGCCCCCAGATGGGATCTCACGGGTACAGAAGGTTGCGGCGGTGGAAAAGTGGTTTCGTGGCTCCCCCTAATGTTTTTCGGGTATAAGAGTATATATAGGCAAAAGAAGTACGTCGGTGGAGCTCCGTGGGGCCCACGAGGGTGGGGGTGCGCCTGCCCCCCTGGGCGCGCCCTCCTATCTCATGGCCGCCTCGCTGACTTCCGGACTTCCACTCCAAGTCTCCTGGTTTGCATTTGTTCCAAGAAAGATCCTCGTGAAGGTTTCATTCCGTTTGGATTCTGTTTGATATTCCTTTTCTATGAAACACTAAAATAGGCAAAAAAAACATAAACTGGCACTGGGCCTCCGGTTAATAGGTTAGTCCCAAAAATAATATAAAAGAGCATATTAAAGCCCATTAAACATCCAAGACAGATAATATAATAGCATGGAACAATCAAGAAATTATAGATACGTTGGAGACGTATCAAGCATCCCCAAGCTTAATTCCTGCTCGTCCTCGAATAGGTAAATGATAAAAACATAATTTTTGATGTGGAATGCTACCTAACATAATTTTCAATGTAATTTTCTTTATTGTGGGATGAATGTTTAGATCCAAAAGATTCAAGACAAAAGTTTAATATTGACATAAAAATAATAATACTTCAAGCAGACTGACCAAGCAATTATGTCTTCTCAAAATAACATAGCCAAAGAAAGCTCATACCTACAAAATCATATAGTTTGGCCATGCTTCATTTTCGTCACACAAAATTCTCCCATCATGCACAACCCCGATGATAAGCCAAGCAATTGTTTCATACTTTAGCATTCTCAAACCTTTTCAACTTTCACGCAATATATGAGCGTGAGCCATGGACATAGCACTATAGGTGGAATAGCACGGTGGTTGTGGAGAAGACAAAAAGGAGGAAGATAGTCTCACATCAACTAGGCGTATCAATGGGCTATGGAGATGCCCATCGATAGATATCAATGTGAGTGAGTAGGGATTGACATGCAACGGATGCACTAGAGCTATAAGTGTATGAAAGCTCAACAAAAGTAACTAAGTGGGTGTGCATCCAACTTGCTTGCTCATGAAGACCTAGGGCAATTTGAGGAAGCCCATCATTGGAATATACAAGCCAAATTCTATAATGAAAAATTCCCACTTGTATATGAAAGTGACAACATAAGAGACTCTCTATCATGAAGATCATGGTGCTACTTTGAAGCACAAGTGTGGAAAAAGGATAGTAACATTACCCCTTCTCTCTTTTTCTCTCATTTTTTTGTTTGGGCCTTCTTTTTTATGGCCTTTTTTTATCCGGAGTCTCATCCCGACTTGTGGGGGAATCATAGTCTCCATCATCCTTTCCTCACATGGGACAATGCTGTAATAATGAAGATCATCACACTTTTATTTACTTACAACTCAAGAATTACAACGCGATACTTAGAACAAAATATGACTCTATGTGAATGCCTACGGCGGTGTACCGGGATGTGCAATGAATCAAGAGTGACATGTATAAAAAATTATGAATGGTGGCCATGCCACAAATACGATGTCAACTACATGATCATGCAAAGCAATATGACTATGATGAAGCGTGTCATAATAAACGGAACGGTGGAAAGTTGCATGGCAATATATTTCGGAATGGCTATGGAAATGCCATAATAGGTAGGTATGGTGGCTGTTTTGAGGAAGGTAAATGATGGGTTTATGGTACCGGCGAAAATTGCGTGGCACAAGAGAGGCTAGCAATGGTGGAAGGGTGAGAGTGTGTATAATCCATGGACTCAACATTAGTCATAAAGAACTCACATACTTATTGCAAAAATCTACAAGTCATCGAAACCAAGCACTACGCGCATTCTCCTAGGGGGATAGATTGGTAGGAAAAGACCATCGCTCGTCCCCGACCGCCACTCATAAGGAAGGCAATCAAAGAACACCTCATGCTTCAAATTTGTCACACAACGGTTACCATACATGCATGCTATAGGACTTGCAAACCTCAACACAAGTATTTCTCAATTTCACAATTACTCAACTAGCACGACTCTAATATAACCATCTTTATATCTCAAAACATTTATCAAGTATCAAACTTCTCATAGTTTTTAATGCACTCTATATGAAAGTTTGTATTATACCCATCTTGGATGCCCATCATATTAGGACTAATTTTATAACCAAAGCAAATTACCATGCTGTTCTAAAAGAATCTCAAAATAATATAAGTTAAGCATGAGCGATCAATAATTTCTATAAAATAAAACCACCACTGTGCTCTAAAAAGATATAAGTGGAATACTAGAGCAAAATTATCTAGCTCAAAAGATATAAGTGAAGCACATAGAGTATTCTAATAAATTCCGATTCATGTGTGTCTCTCTCAAAAGGTGTGTACAGCAAGGATGATTGTGGTAAACTAAAAAGCAAAGACTCAAATCATACAAGGCGCTCCAAGCAAAACACATATCATGTGGTGAATATAAATATCGCCTCAAGTAAAGTTACTGATAGACGAAGACGAAAGAGGGGATGCCTTCCGGGGCATCCCCAAGCTTAGGCTTTTGGTTGTCCTTGAATTTTACCTTGGGGTGCCTTGGGAATCCCCAAGCTTAGGCTCTTGCCACTCCTTGTTCCAAAATTCATCAAATCTTTACCCAAAAACTTGAAAACTTCACACAACAAAACTTAACAGAAAATCTCGTGAGCTCCATTAGTATAAGAAAACAAACCACCACTTTAATGTACTGTAATGAACTCATTCTTTATTTATATTGGTGTTAAACCTACTATATTCCAACTTCTCTATGGTTCATACCCCCCGATACTACCCATAGATTTATCAAAATAAGCAAACAACACACGAAAAACGGAATCTGTCAAAACAGAACAGTCTGTAGCAATCAGGAGGTTTCAAATACTTCTGTAATCCAAAAATTCTGAAATATTAGGATGACCTAAATAATTTTTATATTGATCTACTGCAGTTTTAATTGGTATTTTATCGCTCTCTGGTAAAAAATGAAAATTATTTTCGTGAGCGCATACTTTCTGTTTTTTTCTGCAAGATCAAACAACTATCACCCAAGAAGATCCTAAAGGCTTTACTTGGCACAAACACTAATGGAAACATAAAAAACACAATAATAACAGAGGCTAGATAAATTATTTAAACCGGAACAAAAAGTAAAGAAAAAAAATAAAATTGGGTTGCCGCCCGACAAGCGCTATCGTTTAATGCCCTTAGCTAGGCATTAATAATTTTGATGATGCTCACAAGACAAGAATTGAAGAACAAAGAGAGCATCATAAAGAATATGAAAAGCACATCTAAGTCTAACATACTTCCTATGCATAGGCATCTTATAGGCAAATAAATTATCAAGACAAGCAAAAACTAGCATATGCAAGAAAGAAGTAAGAAACAATAACAATCTCAACATAACGAGAGGTAATTTAGTAACATGAAAATTTCTACAACCATATTTTCCTCTCTCATAATAATTACATGTGGGATCATATTCAAATTCAATAATGTAGCTCTCACATAAAATTTTCTCTACATGATCCACATGCATGCAAAGTTGACACTCTTCCAAATTAGTGGGAATATCATTAACTAAAGTCATGACCTCTCCAAACCCACTTTTATCAAAAACTTGATAAGATTGAACATTATCCAGATATGTGTGATCTAAAGTTGACACTCTTCCAAACCCACTTTCAGTATTATTGCAAACATTATTATCAATCTTATATTCATCATGGGGCTTAAATAAATTTTCAAGATTGTAAGAAGAATCACCCCAATCATGATCATTGCAACAAGTAGTGGACATAGCAAAACTAGCATCCCCAAGCTTAGGGTTTTGCATATCATTAACACAATTGACATTAATAGTATTTATAATAATATCATTGCAATCATGCTTTTCATTCAAGGAGCTATCGTGAATCACTTCATAAGTTTCTTCTTTCAACACTTCATCCCAATTTTCAGATTCACGAATTTCAAGCAAAACCTCATAAAGATAATCTAGTGCAGAAAACTCACTAGAAATTGGTTCATCGTAATTAGATATTTTAAAAAGATTAGCAAGAGGATGAGGATCCATAACAAAAGATTTTTAGCAAGTGAAGATGCAAGCAAATAGAAGGCACATGGTAACACGAGCAAACAGAAGGACGAACGAAAGAGGGGCAAAGAAAAAGGCAAATCTTTTCGAAAATCGTTTTAGAAGTGGGGAAGACGAAAACGAGAGGCGAATGACAAATAATGTAATGCGAGGGAAAGAGTTTATGATGGGTACTAGGTATGTCTTGACTTGAGCGTAGATCTCCCCGTCAACAGCGCCAGAAATCCTTCTTGCTACCTCTTGAGCATGTGTTGGTTTTCCCTTGAAGAGGAAAGGGTGATGCAGCAAAGTAGCGTAAGTATTTCCCTCAATTTTTGAGAACCAAGGTATCAATCCAGTAGGAGATAACACGCAAGTCACCTAGTACCTGCACAAACAATCAAGAACCTCGCAACCAACGTAATAAAGGGGTTGTCAATCCCTTCATGGTCACTTGAGAAATTGAGATCTGATAAAGATAGTAAGATAAATATTTTTGGTATTTTGGTGTATAGATTGGAAAGTAAAGATTGCAAAACAGTAAACGAGACGCGATGTAAATAAAAAGAGATGCAATAAGAAAGAGACCCGGGGGTCATAGGTTTCACCAGTGGCTTCTCTCATGATAGCATGTACTACAATGGGTGAACAAATTACTGTCGAGCAATTGATAGAAGAGCACATAGTTATGAGAATATCTAGGCAATGATTATGAAAATAGGCATCACGATTGTCTTAAGTAGACCAAAACGATTATGCATCTTCTACTATTACTCCACACATCGACCGCTATCCAGCATGCATCTAGAGTATTAAGCTCATAAGAACAGAGTAACGCTTTAAGCAAGATGACATAATGTAGAGGGATAAACTCAAGCAATACGATATAAACCGCATCTTTTTATCCTCGATGGCAACAATACAATATGTTCCTTGCTGCCCCTACTGTCACTGGGAAAGGACACCGCAAGATTGAACCCAAAGCTAAGCACTTCTCCCATTGCAAGAAAGATCAATCTAGTAGGCCAAACTAAACCGATAATTCGAAGAGACTTGCAAAGATATCAAATCATGCATATAAGAATTCAGAGAAGAACCAAATATTATTCATAGATAAACTTGATCATAAATCCACAATTCATCGGATCTCGGCAAACACACCGCAAAAAGTATTACATCGAATAGATCTCCAAGAACATCGAGGAGAACTTTGTATTGAGAACCAAAGAGAGAGAAGAAGCCATCTAGCTAATAACTATGGACCCGAAGGTCAGTGGTAAACTACTCACACATCACCGGAGAGGCTATGGTGTTGATATAGAAGCCCTACGTGATCGATTCCCCCTCTGGCAGATTGCCGGAAAAGGCCCCTAGATGGGATCTCACGGGTACAGAAGGTTGCAGCGGTGGAAAAGTGGTTTCGTGGCTCCCCCTGATGTTTTTAGGGTATAAGAGTATATATAGGCGAAAGAAGTACGTCGGTGGAGCTCCGTGGGGCCCACGTGGGTGGGGGCGTGCCTACCCCCGAGCGCGCCCTCCTATATCATGGCCGCCTCGAGGACTACCAGACTTCCACTCCAAGTCTCGTGGTTTGCGTTTGTTCCAAGAAAGATCCGCGCGAAGGTTTCGTTCCGTTTGGATTCCGTTTGATATTCCTTTTCTGCGAAACACTAAAATAGGCAAAAAAACAGAAACTGGCACTGGGCCTCTGGTTAATAGGTTAGTCCCAAAAATAATATAGAAGAGCATATTAAATCCCATTAAACATCCAAAACAGATAATATAATAGCATGGAACAATCAAAAATTACAGATACGTTGGAGACGTATCAGTGACAAGGTTGATCGCAAGTCCACATCAGGCACATGTCACTTTTTGGACGATCTCTTGTCTATTGGTCTTCAAAGAAGTAGAACTGTGTATCACTCTCCACTGTTGAATCCGAATACATTGCTACTCGATCTTGTTGCACTCAGCTTCTTTGGATGAAGCAAACTCTCAAGGACTATGGAATCAACACGAAGCATGTGCCACTCTACTACGACAATGAGAGCGCCATCAAGATTGCTCATAATCCTGTTCAGCACTCGAAGACAAAGCACATTCAAATCTGTCGTCATTTTCTCAGGGATCATGTGTTGAAAGAAGACATTGATATCATTCACGTCAACACTGAAGAGCAATTGGCAGATATCTTCACAAAGCCCTTGGATGAGAAAAGGTTTTGCAAGCTGCGGTGTGAGCTAAATATCTTAGAATCCTAAATTGTCCAATGGATGGACACACATCCTAACGCTTATGCATGTTGATGACTTATATGTGCAACACACAAAGTAACGTATATCTTCAATTCATGCAGACTTACCCTCTAAGTGTGAATACATTAATGTGGAATTTGACTTCGGAGCGCCACGATAATTGTGCGCCGTGTCTGGGTCTAATACTTCCTATACGGTGGGTAACGCCACCACCAAACTTTCTCGAAGATTTTCATTTGGCGTCATGATTGCATTATCTTCATATTTGGTTTGTCTTCAACATTGATTTGACTTCAAAGTTTATCAAAGAGAGTGGTAGAAAAGGGCAGGAATTAGGTGAAGAGTTGCGAGATGGAAGAAGACATTGTGGATTCTGGCGCGGAAACAGGAAGGGCAGCTACAAAAGCGCAGGCTCCGCCTTGCTTTTGGGTGGGCCAGGTGTGTAAACGTCCAACGTGTCTCATGTATGGACTCTAGTAAAGCCCCCCACGGTTGGTTCCTGTTTGCGGGAAAATCGTGGTACAGACTACTATGCGGACGGATACAAGTCAATGTTGGATGGATTCCGGGGTCCGGACAGCTATGTCCGGATGAATACAAGCAGTTTGAGGGTTCGCATTGGAGATGCCCTTAGAGCATCTACAACCGGGCACGCCAATCCCCCCTCAAATGCCAGGGCGAATGGCTCGGTCACTGACTGTATAAAAAAACCGACCGGGACGAGTGCGTCAAACGCCTAGGCTGACCGGCACCCCTCATATCCAACCCAAAAATTGGCCAGATATGGGGATGCTCGTGTGCGTCCACCACATCAGACGAGACAGGCCTACCCGACCACAAACTACACCAAATCCACCCCTCACCCTAGTGGATCAGTTTGCGCTCTCCTCTCTTCTTTCTCCTCCGCGGCGGATGTCTCGCCGCTCCACCGCCACCCTTGCTTAGCTGTCGTTCTGAGCCTCGGCGTCACCAGCAGCTACACAACAGTTGAAAGGATCGATATGGTTGACTAGAGGGGGGTGAATAGGCAACTACCAATTGTTAGCGTTTCTTTACCAAATTAAACTTTGCATCAAAGTAGGTTGTCTAGATGTGCAACTAGGTGAGCAACCTATATGATGCAATAGCAACAAGCATACAAGCAAGCAAGGGAACTAACACTAAAGAGCTTGCACAAGTAAAGGTAAGAGATAACCAAGAGTGGATCCGGTGAAGACGAGGATGCGTTACCGAAGTTCCTTCCTTTGAAGGGAAGTACGTCTCCGTTGGAGCGGTGTGGAGGCACAATGCTCCCCAAGAAGCCACTAGGGCCACCGTATTCTCCTCACGCCCTCACACAATGCGAGATGCCGTGATTCCACTATTGGTGCCCTTGAAGGCGGCGACCGAACCTTTACAAACAAGGTTGGGGCAATCTCCACAACTTAATCGGAGGCTCCCAACAAGACCACGAAGCTTCACCACAATGGAATATGGCTCCGAGGTGACCTCAACTGTCTAGGGTGCTCAAACACCCAAGAGTAACAAGATCCGCTAGGGATGAGTGGGGGAATCGAAAATCCCTTGGTGGAAGTGTAGATCGAAGCCTTCTCAACCACTCCCAACCAAATCAACAAGTTTGATTGGCTAGGGAGATAGATCGGGCAAAATGAAGCTTGGAGTATTTAATGGAGTTGAGCAATAAATGGAGCTTGGAGGAAGAAGAGGTTAGTGGAAAGGAAGAAGGGGGCTCCCTTTTATAGTGGGGGCAACAATCCCGTTGCCCCCCACCAACTAGCCCCGCAAGGGCGGTACTACCGCTGAGAGGGGGCGGTACTACCGCCAGGGGAGCGGTACTGCCGCGCCATCCAGCGGTACTACTGCGCTGAGGGGACTAAAAGGGAAAAGCTCCAACTGCGGTACTACCGCGGTGGTAGGGCGATACTACCGCTGCAGGAACGGTACTACCGCCACTACAACCGTGACTAGTGCCGCAAAACCCGACACGAGAAAAAGACCTCTCGAATCGAGGCGGTAGGAGCCAGACTGCCAATGGTACTACGGCAGTGGGGTCAAGGCCAGTAGTACCGCTGTGGAGCGGTACTACCGCTTGTGACCCTTCGGCCGTAGTACCGCAGGCGGTGCGGTACTACCGCTGGGGCGAGAGAGAGAGGGGGAGAAGCGATCCCTCAAAGAAGCTGAGGACCAGGCGGAGGTACCGGGCCCCCAGCGGTACTACTGCTGTGGAGCCACGGCGGTACTACCGCTGTGGAGCGGTACTGCCGCTTGTGGCTTCTTAGCGGTACTACCGCTGGGTGCACGATACTGCCGCTCAGACCCAGGCAGGACAAGGAAGAGAGGAGAGATCTCTTCAATGGACAGGAAAAACTCGGAGGGTGAGAAGCTGATGTGTACGTGAAGATTCCACCCATGCAAAACCCCAGCGGACCCCCTCTTGATAGTATGGTGCCCTCTACGCAACTAGTCCACCGAGAAATAAACGAAAGAGCTACACCGTCTTGAAATACACTCCGAGGGAAAGAAGGCGTCTCATGCCAGGGGAGAATCTAAGAATAATTCAAAGCACTAGATTAGTCTGCCAACATGTTGTCATCAATCACCAAAACTACCTTGAGAGAAATATGCCGTAACAATAGTCCTCTCTCCTGTGCTCGCCGTCACGGCATCGCCCCCAGCACGAAAGCCATCGCGGTACGTCCGACAACTACCTAGCTATCCCTTGCACTCTATGTGTTCGACAGATTGCCCGTCCCAGTTTTTTGTGATTTATTTGTAGGGAAAACAATGAATTCTGATGCTTTGTCAGACAAGGAGTATGGACCGACGGAGTTTGATAAAATTATTGAAGATGCGTTCTTCGATTCATCGGATTCAGATGAAGAATTGGACATAATCATGTTCATGAGCATGCAAGAGGAAATGGACCGGCAGGTGGAGCACATTCTCAATTTCAAGGGCTCAATCAAAGGAACAAGAGTGTTCAATCGAGATAGGGTCACCGAAGCACGGCTACTGCACAAGGACTACTTTGCTCCGGACCAAACTTTACTGGATGACACATGGTTTCGTCTCCGGAGTAGTGGCATCGCACGACTTATGAATTTGGCATGCTTTTTTGGAATGTTGGATTCTCACAACAACACCAGCGTGCTTCAGCGACCCCCTTGTTCAGGAAGCTTTGTAATGGGGAATCATCATCGTGCAGCTGCACTGCCCACGGTCATGACTACAACATGGGATACTATCTTGCCGATAGCATCTATTCTCAGTGGGCAGTATTTGTGAAGACCATATCCGAACCAGAAGGAAACAAACAAAGCCACTTTGCAACAATGGAGCAAGCAGCTGAAGGAAATATTCCCTAGAGGCAATAATAAAGTTATTATTTATTTCCTTATATCATGATAAATGTTTATTATTCATGCTAGAATTGTATTAACCGGAAACTTAGTACATGTGTGAATACATAGACAAATAGAGTGTCACTAGTTTGCCTCCACTTGACTAGCTCGTTGAATCAATGATGGTTATGTTTCCTAACCATAGACATGAGGTGTCATTTGATTAACGGGATCACATCATTAGAGAATGATGTGATTGACTTGACCCATCCGTTAGCTTAGCACGATGATCGTTACAGTTTCATTTCTACTGCTTTCTTCATGACTTATACATGTTCCTCAGACTATGAGATTATGCAACTCCCGAATACCGGAGGAACACCTTATGTGCTATCAAACGTCACAACATAACTGGGTGATTATAAAGATGCTCTACAGATGTCTCCAATGGTGTTTGTTGACTTGGCATAGATCAAGATTAGGATTTGTTACTCTGTGTATTGGAGAGGTATCTCTGGGCCCTCTCGGTAATGCACATCACAATAAGCCTTGCAAGCATTGTGACCAATGAGTTAGTTGCGGGATGATGCATTACAAAACGAGTTAAGAGACTTGTCGGTAACGAGATTGAACTAGGTATGATGATACCGACGATTGAATCTCGGGCAAGTAACATACCGGTGACAAAGGGAACAACGTATGTTGTTATGCGGTTTGACCGATAAAGATCTTCGTTGAATATGTAGGAACCAATATGAGCATCCAGGTTCCGCTATTGGTTATTGACTAGAGATGAGTCTCGGTTGTGTCTACATAGTTCTCGAACCCGTAGGGTCCGCATGCTTAAACGTTCGGTGACGATCGGTATTATGAGTTTATGTGTTTTGATGTACTGAAGGTAGTTCGGAGACCTGTATGTGATCATGGACATGAAGAGGAGTCTCAAAATGGTCGAGACATAAAGATTGATATATTGGACGACTATATTCAGACACCGGAAGGGTTTCGGATGATCTCGGAGAAAACTGGAGTGCTGGAGGGGTTACCGGGACCCCCCGGGGGCTAATGGGCCTTGATGGGCCCTAGTGGAGAGAGAGAGGGGCCGGCCAGGGCAGGCCGCACGCCCCCTCCCCTTGATTCCGAATAGGACAAGGAAGGGGGGCATTGCCTTTCCCCTCTCCCACTCCTTCCTTCCTGTCGGATCACGGGTTCCGGCAAACCCTTAAGGTTCGAACACTGGGGTGCGCGCGGAGATCACGCCTTCTACCTCCCCGTCTCGCAAAGATCTAAACTACTAAAAGAACTGCACAAGAGACTCAAGATTTATACTGGTTCGGGCCACCGTTGTGGTGTAATACCCTACTCAAGTGTGTGGTTGGTGGATTGCCTTCTGGGGCTGGTGATGATGAACAATACAAGGAAGAACAGCCTCGCGAGGGTCTGTTCTTGGCTGGGGCGATGAACTGCTAGGAGGAGTTCAGTCACCTCTCTCTCTCTCACACTCTCTCTGCTTTTCTCTCACTTGTCGACCGTCCGTTTGCTATGTGGGTGGCTGGTCCTATTTATAGAGGCCCTGGTCCTCTTCCCAAATATTGAGCGAGAAGGGCGCCAACAATTGGCCAATTCGAAGGGGAACATCTAGTACACTTATCCTGACTAAAGTTGGTCTTCGCCTGCCAAAGGCACTGTGGTGACGCCGTGCTGGGCTCCATGGTGACCTCCGTCTCGTAGTCCCCCTGGTCTTGGTCTCGTTGCACCGAAATGGCAACCTTTGCCTAATGCCTCGGTACTCCACGGCTGCGCTTGCCCCCTTTGCACCAAAGAGGAAAGAAGGACGCTGCGCGCGCTGGCGCCCGCCTGGCACCCTCGATCATCATGGCTTGCGTCATGGGCACCTCGCGAGGTACCCTGCCTTGATCTCTCCGCCTCCTCGCGAGCCAACCTGAGGAGGCTGTGCCTGAGGATGCGCCGTGTCGTCCGCCCCGCGAGGCTTGGCCCCTCGCGAGGGTCTTGAGTCTTGTGTTGATGAAGATGGGCCATGCTGGGCCTCCTTTGAGCCACGCCGCAGGCCGCAGGCAGGCAAGTCTGGGGACCCCCGTTCCCAGAACGCCGACAGTAGCCCCCGGGCCCAAGGCGCTCATGGACTTGGCCGTGCTGAGAGGCCAAAGGGCAAGGGCGAAGCACCGCGGGCCCTGACAGCCTGCGGCCTTGGGCGCCGCATGGCGGTTGATGGGACATGGGCGTCTCCACTTCCCCATGATGCCTCAGTGATCGCGCGAGTTGGACAAGTCCCTGCATGCAAATCGTGTCATGATTACCTGTGACCGTGGAGGCCGGCGGTTGGTCTTCGCCGGCTATAAGTACGGAGCTGTGCGTGCCCTTCCAGTCCATTCCTCCTGGCTTCTCCTTCTTCCCAATCCTTGCTCCGTCTTGCTGCGATGGCTCCGATCCGCCGGTTCTCTGCAGCGGAGAAGGGGAAGGCTCCTCGAGAGGGGCCAGACCCGCTCCCGCCAAAGAAACGGCTCGCCCTTTGCAGCTGGGGCGAGGAAGACCGGCAGGCGGTGCCGAGGCCCTGGTGCGAGCGGGCTCCGCTGGGGTTCCCACTTCCCTTGTATGCCCACGTCGAGGGGCCCGAAGGTGTCGATGCCGATCTCCACGGTCGGCGCCGTCGTAGGCGCCGTCAGGTCACGAAGGCGTGGGTTGTTCCTCCTGGAGTCCATGCTGAGGGCTCCTCCCAAGAGTTCATGCTCCAGGTCGCCATTCCTCTCCAGTCCTGGATCCGTTTGCCTCCCTTCTTCGCCTCCATCATCCCTCCAGGAGGGCCCCTGGAGCTCTGGCTGCAGCACGCTGGCTGCAGCACCCTCGCGACCGAGGCAGAGGTCGTGGTCGTTTCCCCAGGCGAGGTCTACTTGTCCCGCGGCTGGAGAGAGATCGCCCGAGTTTGCAGGGAAAGGGGCGTCTTCGCGGTCCACTTGGAGTATGATGGTGCTGCGGTGATGTTCTTCAAGGTCTTCGATGCGAACGGGCACCGGCTGGAGTGTTGCCCCGGGAGAGGTGGCCAGGACCTTGCCCTGGTGAGGGCTAGGCCCGTCGACCGCTCCCTTGGCAGAGGCGCCGGAGGGTCCAGTAACTCCGGCGAAATCTTCGCGACTCCGGAGACGAGCGACGACAGCTACGAGCCCCCGAGTCGGCGCCGCTCCCGGAGCAGGGCGGGCTCGTCAGGCCGTCGCCGACCCTAATCTGGTTGGGGTTGGCGCCGGCGCCTGACGGCCCACTGTTGATGATGGCGTCTTTTGCAGGAGCTCGTGTAGTTAGTATCCCTTAGGATCTGTTCCCTGCGAAGAACCAAAATGCGCCCCACGGGGGCTTGTAAGGTGCTTTTAGTCCTGTTTGTTAATACATAACCTTTGCTGCAGAGCTGTGTGAGTTGCTGATTCCGTCTTAGCTCAGTTCTCCCTTTCGAACCTCGCGAGGGCTTGGTGCTCTGCGTCGACAGGTCCCAGTCCCAAGGTGGCGTCAGCCGTCGCTGGTATGCCAGGTCGCGATGCCGTGGTTAAGGCCAGGAGGTGAGCGACCCGGGGTCCGGTAAGAGCCCCTGACTCGCGATGCTCAGGAGGCCCCCTTTGGCGCCCAAGCAGCCGTCGCTTGCTGAGAAAGGGAAGCAACGTCACTAGTACGGAATTGCTTTAGGTGCGGGGGTAGCGCCACGGTAGCCAGTGCTTTGGGTGGTGACTTATCTTGAGGATTGGGGATCGCCCCCAGTGCATCATCGGGTCCATGGGGTAGTTGGGACGGAGTTGCTCGGCGAGGTCCTCACGCGCCCCTTCTCCCTCGCCTCTGCTCCCCTTTCTGCTCTACGTCCTCGGGTCCCGGCCCTCAAGCTAGTCTCAGCCGTCGCTGGTATGCCAGGTCACGATGCCGTGGTCAAGGCCAGAGGGTGAGGGCTGGAGAGCCAGTAGGAGCCCTGAGTCGCGATGCTCAGGTGCCCCCCCTTTAACGTGCAAGCGGTTCGCGCGGGTGAGGGTGAAGGGAACTCCGTGAGGGCCTTGGCTAGCGCAGTTCCCTCCAAGGATCCTGCAGATTCATCACAAAAAGAAGATTGGGTTGCCATGGCAGTCATCAGTCGATCGTTAGTCGCTCAAGGGCTCGCTGGTTGGAGTAGGTGAGGTGTATCAGGGCACCCGTGAGCCAGCGCGGGACTCACGAGGCCCTACCTCTAGGCGGGTTGCGCCTGGCACTGGGCCGTATCTTGAGATGTGTCCCTGCAAAATTTGGTTAGATGCCGGTACTCTACGTCCTCGGGTCCCGGCCCTCGAGCTTGTCTCAGCCGTCGCTGGTATGCCAGGTCGCGATTCCGTGGACAAGGCCAGAGGGTGAGGGCTGGAGAGCCAGTAAGAGCCCTGAGTCGCGATGCTCAGGCACCCCCCCTTTAACATGCAAGTGGCCGACATGGAGAAGAAGGGATGCTGCGGACAGGCATCAAACAATCAAGCGTGATAGGCGAATGCATAGTTGGAAATAAACGCGAGGGAGATACACGCCGCTGGGCCTAGCCCGAGCGGCTTGGGGATGATGCATCCCGAGGGGCGCCCCCAACAAGGCAAACTAATGACCAAAAATAAAAGGGGATACATGCCACAGGGACGGACCCACGCGGCCTGGGAGTGATGCAACCCTGGGAGGGCGCTCCCAGCTGGGAATGAAGCTTGAAAGATGTCACCTGAGGATGTCGTCGGTGAAGTGGTGTTGGTGCAGCAGACTCGGTGGGCTGCGGAAGCCGATCCTCACGAGCCCCCAGGCCCCGGGGCCTCGGGAGGCTCCGGAGGCACTGGTGGCTCCTCGCGAGCCGTCTTCATCTCCGCCAGGGCCGCGGAACGCCTGTCTTCCTGAGCCTCCATGATGCCCCTCATGAGGCGCTGGTACGCCGCAGCCATGCTCGGCAGGCCGTAAGGCATGCGAACATAGCTGTGGGGTGGACCCCTGCAGCGCCCCACTTGCGAGGGCCAGAGAGGCTCTGTCGTGGCGATCTGATTGAGCCCTGGTGTGTCGACGCAGACGCGCAGCCCACCATCCTCGCCTGGATGTGGGGCCACAGCTGGTAGACGGCGGCAACCTCTCATGATCCTTGACTCCTGTAGTTCTTGAATGGCCTTGTTAACGAACTCCGGCTGGTCTGACCTTCCTTGCCTGGCTCCTTCTCGAGGGAAACGTGCTTAGAAGCACGCCTCCACATGGTGCCCAAGCGCCTCCCTCGTGACCCTGGCTAGGTCGGTGGCCCTCCAGGTGAGAACCCCCGAGCCCTGCCTGAGGAGGGCGCCGGGCGCACTTTCCTATGCGATGGAAGGGAGGTCCCCCTGGGCAGACACGGGCCCTGAAGGGCCTGCCTCCTGAGGGGCTGAGCCTGACGATGTCTTCTTCTTCTTGGGGGTGGTCACAGGAAGCCTCCTGCTTCCACGATCTGGGTCTTCTAGCGACGCGGCCTGATAGGCTCGCTCCAGGGAACACACTGCATCCTTCTCTTCACAGGGCACCGTGATGACGCCGCCACTTCCTGGCATCTTGAGGACGTTGTAGCCGTGGTGAGTCACAGCCATGAACTTGGCCAGCGCTGGGTACCCGAGGATGGCGTTGTACGGCAGGCGGATGTGGGCGACGTCGAAGTCGATGAGCTCGGTGCGGTAGTTGCTGCGGGCCCCGAAGGTGACAGGGAGGCGGACCTGCCCGATCGGGACTGTGGAACTGTCGGTGACTCCGGAGAAAGGCTTGGTTGGCTGAAGCTGGTCATAGGGCACTTGGAGGTTGTTGAATGTTTCCACGGACAGGACGTTGAGCCCTGCCCCCTCCGTCGATGAGGGTCCTGGTGACCAGCACGTTGCTGATGACTGGGGAGCAAAGCATCGGGAGGACTCCGGCCGTGGCCGCGCATTTGAGTTGGTCTGCTGAGCTGAACGTGATGGCACACGCCGACCACCTGAGGGGGCGCGTTGCTTCGAGCTTGGGGAGAACTGCATTCACTTCGCGGGCAAACTGCTTGAAGATACGTTGAGAGGCTGGGGCTTGAGCTCCGCCCAGGATGCAGGCGATTGCGCGCGGCTCTTGGAAGCCCCCAGCCCCCTCGTCTTGATGGCGGTCTTCGTTCCTCCTTGGCTGAGGCGGCAGCGGAGGTAGGCCTGCGTTGCCATGAGGGCGATCCTCACGAGGCTGATCCCTCCAGTCCCCCTCGCGAGGCAGGTCCCGCCAGCGGTCCTCACGAGGTTGGTCGCGCCACCCCTGGCGCGGGCCGCTATCTTCCCAGCGTCCTGGGTTTCTTCCTCCTCCTCGGCCGTAGCCCCGGTCGGCACGGTCAGGGCGACGGCCGATCCTTCCTTCTCGCACGGCGCGGAGTTCTTGACATTCGTTGGTGTTGTGGGTGTGGAGGTCATGGTACACACAGTACCGGCTGCCCCTGGGGGGTTCAGGCAGATCCTTGCCCCGCTTGGTGTCTCGTTCTGCTGCGAGTACGGCAGCCCCCTTGCGCTTCACGTCCTTGGCCTTGGGCTTCTTCTCTTCTGGGTCCGCGGCAGGCAGCTCGAGGAGGGAGAGACGTCCCTCCTCAGCCCTGGTGCACTTGGTCGCCAAGTTGAACAGCTCCAGGGAGGTGCAGAGGTCTTCATGCATCGCCAGCTCCTCCTTCATCTTGATGTCGCGCACGCCATCGGAGAAGGCCGAGATGATGGCTTCCTCGAACACCTTGGGGATCTTGAGGCGCGCACTGTTAAAGCGCTCGATGTACTTTTGCAGGGTCTCCCTAGGTTGTTGCTTGATGCGGCGCATGTCGCTCACGGCGGGTGGCCGGTCGCGAGTACCTTGGAAGTTGGCGATGAAGCGGGTGCGCATCTGGTCCCAGGAAGAGATCGTGCCTGGAGCCAGATTCAGGAGCCAGGTGCGAGCTCCTTCCTTCAGTGCCACGGGGAACCAGTTCGCCATGACCTTTTCATCCCCGCTGGCAGCCTTGATGCCCAGCTCATAGAGCTGGAGGAACTCTGCGGGATCAGTTGTGCCATCGTAGCGAGGAGGCAGGTCTGGCTTGAACTTGCCGGGCCACGCGACGCTACGCAGCTCGGTGGTGTAAGCGCGGCAGCCTGCGGTGGCTATGGGAGGCTTCGGTTGAGGGACAGCTTGGCCTTGAGGGTCCCCACGCGCTGCAGCTAGGAGCAGGGCGGGGTCTTGGCGTGCCGGAGCCGGAGCAGGGTCGCGGCGTGCCGGAGCAGGAAGAGGAAATTCAGAACCTCCAATAGTGATTGTTGAAAATTTTCCAATAGAATTAATATTGTGGACTTGAGGTTGTTTCCTCGAAAAGTGTATCGTATGCTCATTACCATTAACATGAAAAGTGACATTGCCTTTGGTGCAATCAATAACAGCCCCTGCAATATTCAAAAAGGGTCTTCCAAGAATAATAGACATACTATCATCCTCGGGAATATCAAGAATAACAAAGTCCGTTAAAGTAGTAACGTTTGCAACCACAACAGGCACATCCTCACAAATACCGACAGGTATAGCAGTTGATTTGTCAGCCATTTGCAAAGATATTTCAGTAGGTGTCAACTTATTCAAATCAAGTCTACGATATAAAGAGAGAGGCATAACACTAACACCGGCTCCAAGATCACATAAAGCAGTTTTAACATAGTTTCTTTTAATGGAGCATGGTATAGTTGGTACTCCTGGATCTCCAAGTTTCTTTGGTATTCCACCCTTAAAAGTATAATTATTAGCAAGCATGGTGGAAATTTCAGCTTCCGATATCTTTCTTTTATTAGTAACAATTTCCTTCATATATTTAGCATAAGGATTCATTCTAAGCATATCAGTCAAACACATATGCAAAAAAGATAGGTCTAATCATTTCAGCAAAGCGCTCAAAATCCTCATCATCCTTTTCTTGGATGGTTTAGGAGGAAAAGGCATGGGTTTCTGAACCCATGGTTCTCTTTCTTTACTGTGCTTTCTAGCAACAAAGTCTCTCTTATCATAACGTTGATTCTTTGATTGTGGGTTATCAAGATCAACAACAGGTTCAGTTTCTACATCATTATCATTAGTAGGTTGAACATCAACATGAACATCATCATTAACATTATCACTAGGTTCATATTCATTACCAGATCGTGTTTCAGCATCAGAAATAGAAATATCATTGGGATTCTCAGGTGTGTCAATAACAGGTTCACTAGAAGCATGCAAAGTCCTATCATTTTTCTTTTTCTTCCTTTTAGAAGGACTAGGTGCCTCAATATTAATTCTCTGGGAATCTTGCTCAATTCTCTTAGGATGACCCTCAGGATACAAAGGTTCATGAGTCACTTTACCTCCTCTAGTTGCAACTCTAACAGCAAAGTCATTATTTTTACTATTCAATTCATTGAGCAAATCATTCTGAGCTTCAAGTACTTGTTCTACTTGAGTGGTAACCATAGAAGCATGTTTACTAATAAGTTTAAGTTCACCTTTAACATTAGCCATATAATCACTCAAGTGTTCAATCATATAAGCAGTATGTTTCAATTGTCTACCCACATAAGCATTGAAGTTTTCTTGTTTAACAATAAAATTATCAAACTCATCTAAGCACTTGCTAGCAGACTTATTACGAGGAATATCACCTTCATCAAATCTATAGAGAGAATTTACCTTTACTACCTGTGTCGGGTTATCAAGACTGTGTGTTTCTTCAATCCTTGATGAATTAAGACCATGTATTTCTTCAACAGGAAGTAAATTCTTAACATCTTCAGCTTTAATACCCTTTTCTTTCATAGATTTCTTTGCCTCTTGCATATCTTCAGGACTGAGAAATAGAATACCCCTTTTCTTTGGAGTTGGCTTAGGAGTTGGTTCAAGAAGTTTCCAATTATTTTCATTAGTCAACATATTATTCAATAGAATTTCAGCTTGATCAACAGTTCTTTCCCTGAAAACACAACCAGCACAACTATCCAGGTAATCTATGGAAGCATCAGTTAGTCCATTACAAAAGATATCAAGTATTTAATTTTTCTTGAGAGGATGATCAGGCAAAGCATTAAGTAATTGGAGAAGCCTCCCCCAAGCTTGTGGGAGACACTCTTCTTCAATTTGCACAAAATTATATATTTCCCTTAAAGCAGCTTGTTTCTTATGAGCGGGGAAATATTTAGCAGAGAAGTAATAAACCATATCCTGGGAACTACGCACACAACCGAGATCAAGAGAATTAAACCATATCTTAGCATCACCCTTTAATGAGAATGGAAATAATTTAAGGATATAATAGTAGCAAGTTTTCTCATCATTAGTAACAGGGTAGCTTTATCATTTAATTTAGTAAGATGTGCCACAACAGTTTCAGATTCATAGCCACAAAAAGGATCTGATTCAACCAAAGTAATTATCTCAGGATCAACAGACAAATCATAATCCTTATCAGTAATAAAGATAGGTGAAGTAGCATAAGGAGGATCATATTTCATTCTAGCATTTAGAGATTTTTCTTTCAGCTTAGCTAATAGTTTCTTAAGATCACTTCTATCATTGCAGGAAAGAAAGTCTCTAGCAGTTTCTTCATCCATAACATAACCCTCAGTCACAATAGACAATTCATATCTAGGGGAGAATCTTCATCATCACTTTCATCAATATTATCAGTTTCAATAATTTCGTTCTCTCTGGCCCTAGCAAGTTGTTCATCAAGAAATTCACCAAGTGGCACAGTAGTATCAAGCATAGAAGTAGTTGCATCATAAGTATCATGCAAAGCAGAAGTGGCATCATCAATAACATGCGACACATCAGAATTAATAGCAAAAGCAGGCTTAGGTGTCGCAAGCTTTCTCAAAATAGAAGGTGAATCAAGTGCAGAGCTAGATGGCAGTTCCTTACCTCCCCTCGTAGTTGAGGGTAAAATCTTGGTTCTTTGATCTTTCAAGTTCTTCATAATGATAAGCAGATATATATCCCAAGTGACTCAAAGAATAGAGCTATGCTCCCCGGCAACGGCGCCAGAAAATAGTCTTGATAACCCACAATTATAGGAGATCGCAACAGTTTTCGAGGGTAGAGTATTCAACCCAAATGTATTGATTCGACACAAGGGGAGCCAAAGAATATTCTCAAGTATTAGCAGCTGAGTTCTCAATTCAACCACACCTGGAAACTTAATATCTGTAGCAAGTGTTTAGTAGCAAAGTAATATGATAGTCGTGGTAACGATAGCAAAAGTAATATTTTTGGGTTTTGTAATGATTGTAACAGTAGCAGCGGAAAAGTAAATAAGCGAAGAACAATATATGAAAAGCTCGTAGGCATTGGATCGGTGATGGAGAATTATGTCGGATGCGATCGATCATGTAACAGTCATAACATAGGGTGACACAGAACTAGCTCCAATTCATCAACGTAATGTAGGCATGTATTCCGAATATAGCCATACGTGCTTATGGAAAAGAACTTGCATGACATATTTTGTCCTACCCTCCCATGGCAGCGGGGTCCTATTGGAAACTAAGGGATATTAAGGCCTCCTTTTAATAGAGTACCGGACCAAAGCATTATCACATAGTGAATACATGAACTCCTCAAACTACGGTCATCACCAGGAGTGGTCCCGATTATTGTCACTTCGGGGTTGCCGGATCATAACACATAGTAGGTGATTATAGACTTGCAAGATAGGATCAAGAACTCACATATATTCATGAAAACATAGTAGGTTCAGATCTGAAATCATGGCACTTGGGCCCTAGTGACAAGCATTAAGCATAGCAAAGTCATAGCAACATCAATCTCAGAACATAGTGGATACTAGGGATCAAACCCTCACAAAACTAACTCAATTACTTGATAAATCTCATCCAACCCATCACCGTCCAGCAAGCCTATGATGGAATTACTCATGCACGGCGGTGTGCATCATGAAATTGGTGATGGAGGAAGGTTGATGATGACGATGGCGACGGATTCCCCTCTTCAGAGCCCCAAACAGACTCCAGATGAGCCCTCCCGAGAGAGTTTAGGGCTTGGCGGCGGCTCCGTATCGTAAAACACGATGAATCCGTCTCTCTGATTTTTTTCTCCCCGAAAGTGAATATATGGAGTCATGGTTGAGGTCGGTGGAGCATCAGGGGGCCCACGAGGCAGGGGGCGCGCCCAGGGGGTAGGGCACGCCCCACCCTCATGGACAGGTTGTGGGCCCCCTGACGTGGACCTTTCTTCCAGTATTTTTATATATTTCAAAATAATTATCCGTTGATTTTCATGTCATTTCGAGAACTTTTATTTCTGCACAAAAATAACACCATGGCAATTCTGTTGAAAACAACATCAGTCTGAGTTAGTTCCATTCAAATCATGCAAATTAGAGTCCAAAACAAGGGCAAAAGTGTTTGGAAAAGTAGATACGACGGAGACGTATCACCGGCCTCCCCCCTTGCTCCTTTATATACGGGGGCAGGGGGCACCCCATGGACACACAAGTTGATCATTGATCTTTTAGCCGTGTGCGGTGCCCCCCTCCACCATAATCCACCTTGGTCATATCATAGCGGTGCTTAGGTGAAGCCCTATTCCGGTAGCATCATCATCATTGTCATCCCGCCGTCGTGCTAACAAAGCTCTCCCTCGACACTCTACTAGATTCTGAGTTCGTGGGACGTCATCGAGCTGAACGTGTGCAGATCGCGGAGGTGCCGTACCTTCGGTACTAGGATCGGTCGATCATGAAGACGTACGACTACATCAACCACGTTGTCATAACGCTTCCGCTTACGGTCTACGAGGGTACGTGGATAACACTCTTCCCCTCTCGTTGCTATGCATCACCATGATCTTGCATGCATAGGAAAATTTTGAAATTACTACGTTCCCTAACAGCAGCTAGGAAGGATGTGGAGAGGGCAGTCAGAGTGCTTCAAGCTCGTTGTGCAATTGTTCGTGGAGCTAGAATAATGTGGGAATCAAAAACTTTATGGTAGCTGATGACATGTTGTGTTATTTTGCACAATATAATTGTTGAGAATGAGGGTGATGGTGTAGCCCGAACTAATGATCTTGAAGTGCCCGGAGAACAAGTTTAAATCCCGGAAGATCAAGATGCAAATCAGCTTATGAACTTTCTACAAATACATCAAAATCTTCGAGGTCATGAGGTGCACGCGCAGCTACTCATTGATCTTGTGGAGCATGTGTGGACTCATAATGAAACCAAAGAGTTAATGTTTGAGTAGTGCATTAAAAATAAAATTTATGTAAGAACTACTCCCTCCGTCCTAGAAAGATTGTACTTCCAACTTTGTTGGAAAGTCAGACTTTTTTATCTTTGACTGTATTTATACAATAATAGACCAACATCTATGCCATAAAATTATTAGCATTAGATCCATGATAAAATATATTTTCGTCATATACCTATTTGGTTTCACAAGCATTGACATATTTTTGCACAAACTCGGACAAACTTTGAGATAGTTTGAACCTCCAGCAAAGTTGGAAGTACACTCTTTTAAGGATGGAGGGGTATATATTTTCGGTACCAAATACTACCTCTGTCCTGGTTTATTGGTCCCCTTTGTAATTTGTACTAAATTTTGATCAATGATTTAACTAATGAAATGTTAATACATGTCATGAAAAACAATATCGTTGGATTCGTATTTGAACATAGTTTTCAATGAGATAATTTTTTATGACATGCATGAACATTTTGTTGGTTAAATCTATGGTCAATGTTTAGCATAAAATATAATGGGGACCAATAAACCAAGACAGAGGTAGTACTTGTTATTTATGTGCGACATTGGCGTGTATAATGGATATGTATGAATTTAATGCATTTGAGAGTCCGGATTTAAGGTATTTGGATACCCGACATAACATATGAGGGATCATCCAACTACGTCGGCAAACGTGTGTGACACGTTCATAGACGTATAGGGCGTGTTTGGTTACATTGCCAATCGAGCTTGGCCCGGCGAGCCTTGCTCTAGTGAGCCGGTTTGAGGGGATGCGGGCAAAAAGACCCCAGATGCACATAGTTTGGTTGCCTGCATGTACATTAGTTGATGAGGCAACCATTTTTGACCCCGTGTTTGGTTGCCCGCATTGCATTAGGTGCACATATGACATGGTGTTTGGTTGCAACCTGCATAAGGTGTTGTCATCACTTCTAACTAGTGGTGAGCTTACCACACACAATCTAAACAAGTAGTGCCGGCTAGTTAAACAAATGACAGTTCATCCTAACTACTATCAAATGACAGTTCAAATTATTAAGAGCCATTGGCTAAATAGAAGATAGTTCATCGGTGTTGCTGCTACCAGATCTTCCTCTTCTTTTGCTTCTGCTTTTGCGGTTGCTTCTTCTTCCTCTTCTTCAAATCCTGCACTGACCTCTTTTAAGCCACATTTCCTCTGTCCACCTCAACCTTTTGTTCTTCCAAGCATCATTGTCAAATGCCTCCACATCATGGTCGGAGCTAACAACATCGTCAGGCTCGACCTCTTCCTCCTTAGGCACGTGTTCATCAAAGCCCCAGTGGAGGATCCAGTTATGTAGAATGCAACAAGCAAGAACAAGCTTAACCTGAGTGGAGTATGGGTGGAATGGCTTCTGGTCTAGGATCTTAAACCTATTCTTCAGAGCTCCAAATGCCCTCTCAATAGTTACTCTAAGGCTGGAGTGTCTGGGATTAAAAAGCTCCTGTGTAGTCCTAGGATAATTCCTACCAGAGAACTCGTTGAGATGGTACCTGGTTTTCCTAAATGGTGGAAGAATACCCGGCCGACATGCATAGCCAGCATCTCCAAGGTAGAACTTGTCGTCGAGGATGTTGATCCCATCAGGTTGACTCATGCTGTCACAGAGAATGTTAGCATCATGCGCTGACCTCTGATGTCGCTTGAAGCTACGTCGGTATTTCCCCAAAGAGGAAGGGATGATTCAGCACAATGGCTGTAAGTATTTCCCTCAGATATGAAACCAAGGTTATCGAATCAGTAGGATAACCAAGAAATACAACGTAAACAACCCCTACACACAAATAACAACCACTCACAACCCGACGTGTTAAAGAGGTTGTCAATCCCTTTCGGGTAACGACGCCAGAAATGGCACGTGGACGGGAGATAGTTGTAAATATTGATAGATCGAACGCTAAATAAAATAAATTGCAGCAAGGTATTTTTGGGTTTTTGGTTTAATAGATTTGAAAAAGTAAATAAAAATAGATCGCAAAGGCAAATATATGAGAAAGAAGGCCCGAGGGCCGTAGGTTTCACTAGTGGTTTCTCTTGAGAAAAATAGCAAACGGCGGGTAAACAAATTACTGTTGGACAATTGATAGAACCTCAAATAATTATGATAATATCCAGGTAATGATCATTACATAGGCATCACGTCCAAGATTAGTAGACCGAATCCTGCCTGCATCTACTACTATTACTCCACACATCGACCTCTATCCAGCATGCCTCTAGTGTATTAAGTTCATGGAAAAACGGAGTAATGCAATAAGAATGATGACATGATGTAGACGAGATCCGTTTATCTATGGCGGTAGATATAGATCCCATCTTTTTATCCTTAGTAGCAACGATACATACGTGTCGGTTCCCTTTCTGTCACTGGGATCAAGCACCGTAAGATCGAACCCACTATCGGGCACCTCTTCTCATTGCAAGATAAATAGATCAAGTTGGCCAAAAAAACCAAATATCGGAGAAGAAATACGAGGCTATAAGAGATCATGCATAAAGAGATCAAAGAAACTCAAACACTTTCATGTATATAAAAGGATAGATCTGATCATAAACTCAAAGTTCATCAATCCCAACAAACACACCGCAAAAGAGTTACATCATATGGATCTCCAAGAGACCATTGTATTGAGAATCAAGAGAGAGAGATGAAGCCATCTAGCTACTAACTATGGACACGAAGGTCTACAAAGAACTACCCACGCATCATCAGAGAGCACTAATGGAAGTGGTGAACCCCATCCTAGATCTGAGCAAAGAACTACTCGTGCATCATGCAATTTTCTAGGAATTGAAACTTCATATTCCAATTTTTCTTCAAGAGCTTTCATCATAGCATCAATAATATGTTTAGTAAAAGCTTTATTTTGTTGATAAGCATGGTTTGAATTTATCATGGATTGCAACAAAGAAATACAATCAATCAAAGAGAAACTATCATAATTAAAGTCTTTGTAATCCAAAAGAGTGGGCACATCACTAGCTAAAGTTTTGACCTCTTCAAACCAACTTTCATCATTTTTCTCAACAAGATTTTCACCCTATGAAATATGGGGACGCCTTCTACCTAAAGTTGACTATTCTCCAGTCCCTTTTTCATCATTCTTAACTTTACTAAACAAATAATCAATAGAAGAAACACCAATCATTTTAAGATCTTCATCATCTTTGCAAGGATAATCACTAGAAAATGCTTTTTCTAAAAATTCTGTTTTAGCTCTAAGCATAGCGGTTCTTTTCTTACTTTCATCCATAGAAACATAAAGATCTTTAATTGATTCATCTACTTTAGGCACAAAATTTTTTATCTTGAGATTTTCCACATCATGAGCAATTCTATTAACACTTCTAGACAAATCGTCAATCTTACTCAACTTTTCTTCTATGGAAGTGTTGAAAACTTTTTGCGTATTGATAAATTATTTAATATTATTCTCAAGATCAGAGGTGTTCCTATTATTATTATAAGATTGATTTCCATAGGAATTACCATAATTATTAGAGGAATTTCTAGGAAAATGCCTAGGATTAAAATTACCTCTATAAGCATTGTTGTTGAAATTATTGCGAGAAATAAAATTCACATCAATGGCATCACTATTTTGCTCAATCTAAGTAGACAAAGGCATATCATTAAGATCAATAGGAGCACTTCTACTAGCAACCAATTTCACAAGAGCATCAACTTTTTCACTCAAAGAAGAAATTTGTTCAACCACATTAACTTTTTTACTAGTAAGAGCCCTCTCGGTATGCCATTGCGAATAATTTGACATGATATTATAAAGTAATTTGGTGGCTTCGCCCAAAGTAATTTCCATAAAAATACCACCCGCGGCGGAATCTAAAAGATTACGAGAAACAAAATTTAACCCCGCATAAAAATTTTGTATGATCATCCAAAGTTTTAACCCATGAGTTGGGCAATTCCTTAGCATCATTTTCATCCTTTCCCAAAATTGTGCAACATGCTCATGTTCAAGTTGCTTGAAATTCATGATCTGGGTTCTAAGGGAAATAATTTTTGCGGGAGAAAAGTACTTAGTGATAAAAACATCTTTGCACTTATTCCAAGAATCGATACTATTGTGAGGCGAATAAGAGAACCATTTTTTTGCAAAATCACGCAAGGAAAACGGAAATAGTTTCATTTTGACCACATCATTGCCCACTTTTTTTTCTTCTACATATCGCATAATACCACGAAGGTATTAAGATGGGACGCGACATCCTCATTAGGAGTACCGGAAAATTGGTCTTTCATAACAAGATTCAGCAAAACAGTATTAATCTCACATGTCTTCGCACTAGCGGCGGGAGGAGCAAGCGGAGTGCCAATAAAATCATTATTGTTGGTATTTGAGAAATCACATAACTTGGAGTTCTCTTGAGTCATGATGACCACACAACAAGATTGCACTCAAAAACAGATCCGGCAAGAAAACAGCGAATGGAAAAAGAGAGGCGAATAAAACGGCAAATTTTGTAAAGTGGGGGAGACGAAAACGAGAGGCAAATGACAAATAATGTAAAATTGCGAGGAGATGAGATTTGTGATTAGGAACCTGGTTACGATGAAGATTATCCCCGACAACGGTGCCAGAAATTTCTTTTGATGCCGCTTGAAGCTACGTTGGTATTTCCCCAAAGAGGAACGAATGATGCAGCACAACGACGATAGGTATTTCCCTCAGATATGAAACCAAGGTTATCGAACCAGTAGGAGAACCAAGCAACACAACGTAAACAATCCCTGCACACAAATAACAGCCACTCGCGACCCAACGTGTTGAATGGGTTGCCAATCCCTATCGGGTAGCGGCGCTAGAAATGGCACGTGGACGGGAGATAGTTGTAAATATTGATAGATCAAACGCCAAATAAAACAAATTGAAGTAAGGTACTTTTGGGTTTTTGGTTTAATAGATCTAAAAATAAAAGCAAATAAAAATAGATCGCAAATGCAAATATATGAGAAAGAAAACCCGGGGGCCGTAGATTTCACTAGTGGTTTCTCTCGAGAAAAATAGCAAATGGTGGGTAAACAAATTACTGTTGAGAAATTGATAGAACCTCAAATAATTATGACGATATCCAGGCAATGATCATTACATAGGCATCACGTCCAAGATTAGTAGACCGACTCCTTCCTGCATCTACTACTATTACTCCACACATCGACCGCTATCCAGCATGCATCTAGTGTATTAAGCTTATGGAAAAACGGAGTAAAGTTTCATGGCATTTGGACTCCGTTTGGTATTTATTTCCTATGATGTAAAATACATGCAAAAATAGCAATTGGCACTTGGCACTATGTCAATAGGTTAGTACCAAAAAATGATATAAAATGACTATAAAATGATTATAAAACATCAAGATTGATAACAAAACGTCATGGAACAATCAAAAATTATATATACGTTGGAGATGTATCAACCCCTCCCAGCCAGCCAGCACATATGTGAACTTCAGACCGAAGTCAACAGCAGCAAGCACATTCTGGCTTGTGCAGTGCTTCCTCCCCCTATATGTTGTAGACTGTGACCTAGGAACTCTATCAGTGACATGAGTACCATCTATTGCCGCAATGCAATCCTAAAAATGGCATCACAAGCCTGTGCTAATGCTCAACTTGAACAATACAAACATATCAAGCCATGAAAAGTGTATATTGTCAATGCTCACCTTGAAGTATGGATACCATCTTGGGCTTCCGCGAATCTTGGGTGGAGTCTAGCCAAATGGTCTCCTGAGCATCTCTCCTCTAAGCTCCCCAACAACAAAAAGCTTCTGCTTTAAGTACCTAGAGATGGTCTCCATTGATCTCCTGAACATGCTGTGAATGACCCTGAACCTCTGGTTATGGCCAACAACATGGAGGAACATGGCCACTTGCTCTTCCACACTGGTGTTGATGTTATCTTGTAGCAGCCCCCTGCTCCTGAAGGTCTCGACAAGCCTGACAAATGGTGCTCTCTTCATTCAAAGCATCTACAAAGCCTCGACATCATTGCAGTTGTAGATGTAGTTCAGATTTTGGATCTTCTCCTGTTCCTGGATAAACAATGGACCATAGCGGATCAAAGGTCTCCCAGCACGACGAACAACTCTCTGATGCATGAACATGACACATGCCTGAATCACACTTATCAGTGTTGTTGCCTGAATTATAAGCCCCATCCGTGCGTCCATAATCTAGTCGACATCGACGGTTCGTTCACTGGGAAATCGATCCTACACCTTGCCTAATGGCCTAACCACCGACCTAACAAGAGGGGAGGGGGTACTGCTTACCGGCATCGGAGACGAGGACGGCGTAGGGGGAGCCATGGCACAAACAAGGTCGACCAGACGGTGGCCAACAGCAAGGGGAGCATCAGATCCATCACGAACGCCGCCGCTTCTTCAGCCGCCGCCGCCTCTAGCGCAGATCTGAAATCGCAGTCGCCGCTTGTGGTGAGGCAGTAGGGAAGAAAGGGGGTAGGGAATGGTTATGGGTGAGCGAGTAGAAAGGGGGGTGAGGCTAGATTTGGCGTCGGGATGGCGCGCCAGATTTCCCATCTCCCGCCATCCCCCTCGCCCTCGCATCTCGCCCGCCCGTGCGACCTCGCGCCGCACTCAGCCCGGCTCGCGAGAAACTGCCGATCCGAGCGTTTCCAGCGAGTCGGGCTCTGGGCTACTTTGAGAAGCGTACGATGCAGGCCCAACAATGAAATCAGGCAACCAAACAACCTCTTTCTTCTCGCGCGGACCTGATTGGGCTCGATGTGGACAACCAAACACGTCCATAATGAACCGGATTTGCCAAGTTTGACTATAAATGCCCTTTGGCCATGAGAGACGATAGCGTGGTGTGGCATGTGCGGCGGCCCGGCAGGCAGGCCTGCGGGCACGGCCGCACAGGAGACTCTGGAGTCCGTCCTGCCTGCCCGGCCTCTCGGCATTAATACGGTCCTTGATCTAAGGTAAGTGGGGATACCACTCGTAGTACGTATAGTACGTGGTCCTCTTCTGTCCCAAACTGTAGGTTCAGCTCAGCTTTGGTTAGTAGATTTCTTTCCTTAACGAACTGGGATTTAAATGGGATGGCTAAGGAAAACAGCATGGTTTAATGGGCCGCAACACATGCCGCAAAATTCAGACCTTAAAACCCCGATTCATAATGCCTCCGCGCGTTAGTGCTGCAAACACGTGAGGTCAAAGTTAACCCTTGTAAAAAATGCACCGCAGAGCTGCAGAATCGTTCAGGCATACCTGATGTTAGCTGCCCACAGAGAACACAAAATGTCGCTGTCGCCACAAAATGCCACTCCCTCGCAAGCCACTGCTACTGGAAATATGCACACGCACTAGCCGTACAAAGAGAGTGCAAAACTTGACGACTCCCCCGTACCGTACCGTAGCGAGGATCCTCGCCAAAAAGCGACTGTCCTGTCACCACGGGCATGAAGACACCGTAACGGAAATGGGCACCAAGTAGAGCGCCATCCGTCCATCCCACGGGGATCCGCGCGTTGGCATCGGATGCCGCGGCCGGGCCGGAAGTGAATCAGGCAGCGATGGGACGGACGACGTGCATGTGCAGCGACGCAGGCGAGGCAACAGGGCGGGGGACGCGACAGCGCACGGGCCGGCGCCGCGCTATGGCGCCAGGACGCGTGCTGCCGCCGAGCAGCGCGGCCGGCCCAGAGATCTCTGTAGAACGGTACAACGGGCTCTCTTGGTCGTATCCGTACGCAATCCGTCCCCGTCCCGTCCCGTTGTTCACGGATCGGCGCCTCGCCCCTACGTACTCGACAAACTACGGTTCAAAATTTTACTGCTGCCGGTGTACTATAGACGGATTACGTAGTAATTTGTTGACTGTAGCGGAAGATTTAATTCGCAAAGGGTGCTTCGGTGTATAAGCAAAAGAGGTAGGAGTAATATCACCGAGGGTCATAGAACTTGCGCTCAATATTCAGTTTGGTGCTATAACTATGAAAATACGGAATTACAGTCACTTAACTTGACTCAAGCGTGCACATACGGTCACATAATGAGTATGCAGGCGTATCCGGGTGCATGGCCCTACCTGCCATTGACTTGAGGCTCAACCGTTGGATTTTTACACAAAAACACCATTGTACTTTTTTATTCGTGCGGAAGCCGACCACCGCGACGCATTTTTGTGCAAACACCTTCACTTTTTTTTACAAGAAAGTCAACCACTGTACTGCAAAAATTAACAACCAAAAATAGTGGGTGCCTTAGGTCTCGAACACACACACGACCATCAAGTACAAGACTAGCAAGTCTAGCAACTGCACCAAACAAATTGACATATCTGCTAGGGATAACAATTCTACATGTACTGGAAGATGTCCCACCTGAATGAAAATGAACATAAAAAAGTTTACCCATCAAGTCTCGGACTCACGACCAGAGGCTAGCACAAAGGCAGCCCTAGCCACTCCAACATGCACCTGTATACGTTTATAATAGATAATAACCAGTAGAATATGAATTTAATAGGACAGAGGCTCCTGGAGCTGAAATGGGCTATGGCTAGTGCAGCCCATTCTGCACATGTTCATTTGTTTAAAATTTTGTAGATAGTATATAAATTATAATTTCAACCCCTCAAAAAAATTATAATTTCAATAATAGAATTAACCTTTAAATATTCATGTGTTATAAATATTGTACATACAAATTCAATAACCTATTTTTAAAAAACATTATCTATTATTTTAAAAATATTCATATATTTATGAATTATAAAAATATTTGTATGATAAAATATATTCATTATTTAAATTTAAATTGTTGATATGAATATTAAATCATGTATAGTATTTAAATTTTATATGTTTGAAACATAAGTCATGAGTAACAATTATACATGAGTTAACATTCGTAAATATTTATTAATGTTTGTATTCATGTTTTTGGTATAATTTAAATATAAGACGCGAGTGTATATTTTTTATGGATTCATTAAACATATTTACTTAATAAGAATTATTGATTTCTGTATTAACTGCTTTTTTATATAATACACAAGTTTATATTTAAATATTCTTATTCACTAATGATCGTTTGTATGTATAATATTTTTCAAACACATATATTTGAACATAATTTTATGACTTAAGTTCTACAAATATATACCAAGTGGTCTGCTTGGTAAGCTACCGACAAAAAATGCAAAGTTTTACAAATATTTTTTTCATATGTCATCGTCTGTATGTAACATATTTTTAGCACACAATTATTTGAACATAATTTTTTTTACTTACGTTTTGCAAATATCTTCACAAAATAGCGTGTGCAAAATGGGCCACAATATCCGCAGCCCGTTTGAATTTCACATGCTTTCTACCCTTGTACATATAAAGTTGTTATCCATAAAAGGTGTCCAAACGTAATTGATCAGTGGTTAAAGGAGGTACTTTTTACTGCGGGTCATGTGTTCGAGACCTAGCGCACTTGCATTTTTGGGTTGTCTTTTTTTTATAAAATAAATGTGTCGCGGTGGTTGTCCTTTTCAATGAATAAAATATATTCAAAGGTGTTCTGCGCAAATATGTGTTGGCTGAGTGACTGACAGGTGGGGCCTATGCACGAATACACCCGCAAACGTATTTTGTGACCGTATGTGGACGCTTGAGTCAAGTTATGTGACTGCAATTCCGTATTTTTAAAGTTCTAGCATCAAACTAAACATCTAGCGCAAGTTGAATGACTACCGGTGATATTACCTCTAAGCAAAAAGATGGTGCAGGCAATCTGACCCCCTGCCTGGCCGCCTGCGGCGACCAACAGTGCACGAGTAAATTCGACCCCTCCCTCGGGCTTTCATTCTCTGCTCGAATTGCGAATGCACGCAGTAAATAACAACTCAGGCAAAAGGGTGATGAAGGCGACAGACAGGAACGGAGTAATTTATCATGGAGAACGTAAGAAGCATTCACGACGAGTAGCTGCGCGGCGTGCGCATGCACGCGCGCGCTCGATCCTGCTCTAGGCTGCAGGAGCGTCGTCGGATCCCGTGCCGCTGGCAGCGCGCGCACTGTGTTCGCACGAGCCTCTTCCTCAAATTAAATTCCAACCCTACCGCGATGGTGTAGTGCTACGCTCGTGTAGAGTACTCGACGTGCAGCGCCACCGCTCGCTCACTAATCACTATCCGCGCGTCGTCGGCGGCGGCCGGCCCCGGCAGTGGCGATGCGACGCGTGCGCGCAGTCAAGCTGTTGGAGGCCGGAACTGTTTGCGTAGACGCTTTCACGTCAGCTGCAGTGATGGCGCTCGCCGCTGGGGTTCTCGAAGAACTGTGGTTCACGCTGCTAGTAGAATGCTTGCTGCATACAGCTCGTTTCGTTGAAGTTTGCCCAGTGCAGAGCTTGCCGAATCGTAATTAAAAAGTTACTGCTGATTTGATCCGCTTGCTTATCCACGCCGATTGAGTAAGTCGGGGTACTCCGCGTGGCAAATTTGTGATTGCAAAGCTGCATTGCACACTCCCCACTTTGTTTGTTTCTGATCGTTAATGCTCGATGTTTTTCCCTGGCAAGGAGAAGATAGAAGATGGCATTGCAGGTTGAGCTATGACGCGCCTAGTTTGTCATGGCTTCTAGCCTTTTGTGTGGGCTTTTCCTTTTCACTCTAGCTATATTTCAATCAGCTGTATTCTCATTTTGTGGTCAGTCAATTTTCTCTTCGTTGGATCGTGCTTTAAGATCTGTGTTGTTTTCATTTTTTCCTATTTAATTCTGTTGTTGGGCTGGGCTGGAAGGAATCAATTGACTCGTTGTTTTGGTCAGTCGAATCGGTACCGGGCCGATTTCTTTGTCTTGGTCGCACCCGTTTAATTCTGGGTTGCATATTTTCTTTTTTCCTTTTTTCTTTTCATCATTGGTTATATTCTGTTTTTCGGGGTTTTTTCCTGGGTGTAATTATATGATTTCGTCACTATTCATTTCTTCTTAGATTCTTTTTTTGCAAAAGTTCCACTTTTATATGATTATTCTTGCATATTGTAAAGAAGCGTAATTTTTATGTATATTTCGTGCAAATTTTGTCAATGTTTGTTTTAGATTCGTTTTTCTATGTTTTTTGTTCTTAAATGATAATACCAGTACCACTCATTCATTATTCCTTAGGAAATTTAACTCTTTCTTTTATGGGTATTTTTGCTTCATTTATTTATTTATTTATGTTTTTTTGTTTCTATGTGTTTTCCTTTTTTTTCTTTTCTTTATTGGTTATTTTTGTTTTTTGTGGGTTTTTGGCCCAATATAATTATATACAAAAAAATACAGTATAATATGTGTCAAAATTTCATGATTATATGATTATTTTTACATATTACAATAATGTGCAATTTTGGTGCAAAGTTATGCGTAAGTGTTTTAATCTTCTTCTTAAAGGAAACACATTATTGCAGTTACACTATGTGTAAATTATAGTAGAATGCGAATAATGCATTATTATATGGTTATTCTTTGCATATTTCAAAACGTGCGATTTCAGTGTGAATTGTGTGCAAGTTTTGGATGTTTTTTATTTTCCATTTTGTTTCATTTCTTTTTTGAAACTTCATTATTTTGATTTTGTTTTAATTTTTTTCTGAAAGGGTAATACCAATGCCACGCATTCATTCTTTCATTAAAAAACTTTATTTTTTATTTCTTTATTTTGTTTTAGTTTTCACTATTATATATTTATTCTTGCGTATTATAAAAAATGCAATTTTCTGTGTAAGTTGTGTGATTTTTTAATCATTTGTTTAAATTATTTTTCATTTTATTTATTTTTGATTGGTAATACCAATGCCAATAATTTATGCAAATTTAATTTGTTTCTACTTTAAAAAGTTCTTTTAATTTTGTATTAGTTAGTATTAATTATGCTCAATCCGCACAACCAAAAAGCTAACGATAATTGTATGTGATGCATGTGTATATGCATGTGGGCGTGTCTACATGTTTATGTGCGTGTGGTGCCAACATGTTCATGCTCTTGCGTGCATAGTTTTGGTTGCCAAAGCCCACAGTTTTTCATGCATGCTTTGAGATGAATATATACTATGCTCACTCAATTTTTATGCAATGTGTGTGCGGTTCGTACCGCTATTTAAAATAATATAATTTCTACAACAATCATGTTCTGTCATTATTTGTTTTATGTGCTTCTACATTTTTTCTCTTCTTTTTGCAATGCAATACCATGCCATTAACCACGGCCAGCCGGAGCTAGCTAGGTGGCGCATGGACACGGCCCGAGCTAGCTAGCTCACGCGCCACGGCGAGCAAGAGCTAAGCTAGGTCACGCGCACACGCACACGCCACATCACAACACACGCTGCATGTCTACAAGAAAGGATGATTGCCTCAAATATAATTCAATCAACTGACTGGTAGTCAGTCCTTTTCCTTTTACTAGTTAATGTGTACGTGCAATGCACGTTAATTTGGAAGTATATTAAGTGCATACGGATATTAAGTAGTATATTATTTGCGTGTTATTATGTGATTAGCACTATATTTGGCATAAAATTAATTGCACACTAAACGTGTTGAGCGGTCAACATTAAAGCAGTCTAGGTCGTTGGATTGACATGATTTGGTGGCCAAGATTAATTGGACCTGTCCATTTAGATTTTTTTATATCGGTATAGATTTGGAAAGAGACAGAGCATTTCTTTGGAAATCCCTACATGACGCTCGTTGCATCATAATGTGAAACAAGGCCATTCCTATTCGGCGCCTAGGTCGCTGTCTAGCGAACCAGCACAGAATCCATTTCCCACCTGTCCACAATATGGGCCGGCCCAGTGTGGTTTTCTGCAAACGTTTTCTGGGTGCTGCTATTGGATTTATGTGTGATTGTTCATGACGTTCCAACGAATGGTTATGTGCTAGATGCCCCCTTCTCACATTGCCCCATTGTGACTGTACCGCCTTACAATCTGATGGCGCAAGCCATATGATATTAATGTAACTGTGGTCTCGGAAATAAAAGTTCATAGGAAAAGAATAAAAACCTTCACTTAACATAGAGTTGTGTTGTATCTTTACTGAGAAAGGTTTGTACAGTATGAAAATATGTTCAACAAAGCTCTGAAACGATGCAATATGTCTTCCTTGAACACGCACCAGGTGTATGTCAAAATCATTTTCTGAAATCGTGGAACCAAGTTTGAAGCTGAAATGTTCCCACATACAAAAAAGCAGAATTGACTGTATGGGCTTGTAGCACTCTCAGTGGGGGTTTTTGGTACTGTTTTATTGCTTTTGACCAATTCCCTCTTTTTTCGAGGGTTTGATCAATTCTCTTAAACATATAGATGAAGAGATTGCATAGTTAGTTTTTGGGCTATTTTTTAAATGGGTTGCTTTAGCCAATTGAGATAATAAAAAGTTATGACGCTTATCTCAATAACTTCGACAATACTATGTACATTAAATTGGACTGTACACAATCAGCAAGTCAAACAATGCATACCCTTCCCCTCCCACCCCAAAAAAGAACAATACTAATGTCATTAGACTTTTTGCCAAGATGGCCGACTTTACATGTCATTTCTTCTTCATGTTCAAGATATTTGACCGTACTAATTTTTTTTAAGAAATCATAGTGATTGGATTACGAGTGTCAGAGTGCAATAATTTTTTATTTCATTGCAACGCATGGGCTATTTTCCTAATACTGTATAAAGAAAGGAAACGAGCGAGCAACTCCTGATTGACACCCTCCGGGAGGCAAAAACACTGGTCGCCTATATTATATCGTCCTTGAGCAGTCCATCTGTCTTTGACCGCGCCCAGCCGCCCACCCGTGCTGCGGCGTCAGAACTAAAAAAGGCCCAGTCCTGATCATGTAGTATTTCTCAGCACGAGAAAGCACGAGTACGCCGTGATTTGGTCACTGGCAATCTGGCATGGCATGTGCTGTCAAGTTTCGTGCAGAGGGATGGTAAGCGTTGTCAAGTTTCATGACGCTTAGTCGCTTTCCTCGCAGAAAAAAACAGTTTCATGACGCTTAATCGCTAAGCGAAGCGAAGCATCTCTCTCACAGAGAGCAACGCGGAGAGTGAGCGAGGCCTCGTGATTCTTTGGTTTCGATCGTTCGCCCCTCCACAACACCGGCCAGAATAATTCAATCAGACCGCGTCGAGTAGACCGCACGCTCCGCTGGCGCCTTCTCCTTCCTCCTCGGCACCGGCCCGAACGATGAACCGTCGCGAGCGACGACGACGGCCAGGGCCAGCCACGTCGCGGTTCGGCAGTCAAAGAAGTTCAGTGGCACGTCCCGTACCTGCTTCAATCAGTGGAACCGTACGTACGGCACTCTCGTAGTGCCGTAGTGGTAGTACTTGCTTCAATCAGTTCCTCATCGTGCCTTGGTCGATTTATTCAATTGACGCACGCGGCGACGCGTATCTAATCGGGGTCTGCTTCGTCTTAACAAGCTTCTCCTCTAGGTTAAGTTATATACTCTATGAGACGAATGCTAATGAAAGCTATAATGCTGCACTTGGCTTCTCGTGTTTCAGATTTCTTGATGCGGGCAATTCATGTCACTATATTTCTGCCTGCTCTTTGTGGAGGGCTTTCGTATCTAAAGGAAAAGCACCGATGCGACGAGCCAACGCTTTCGTATGTTGACTTCGTGTGTTCTTGACTTCTTGGAATTACCATAGCTTGACAAGATTGTGACTTGTCGAAGCTGACAGGTTGACCTTAATCATTGAAAGTCACTAGGGGCATTGTATGCACTTAGAGCCTCTACAGCCGCCGATACCAAGTCTAGCCCTCCAAACACCCTGAACTCTACCGGGTGTAACCGCGGACACTGACCGTTCAAATCTCATACTCTATGCTATGCGTCCGACTATGTCATACACCTCCTAGATCCATACAAACCATGCAAATATAATCCTCAGTATTACGTAGATCACGCTAGCCTAAACTACACTTCGTCGGTGAAGATGTCCACGACTTCCGTGTCGAGCGCCGGGTAGATGGGTACATAGGAAGGCTCCGGCTCCTCCTCCTCATTCATATACGCGACCATCTTGTCGACGGCCGCTGCGTGCTCCGCCTCCGCCTCCTGCAGGTGACCTCCGCCTCCGACCGGAGGGAATCGAGAATTGCCTACTGCTCCGCCTGCAGATTCGCGTCCCCCATGTTCTACTCGTCGTCCTCCTCCTCCTTCGGATCCACCGCGTCCAGTGGTAGCCCCGCAGCGATCCAGGCTTCGCGCCTTGCTCGGATCTGCTCAAGGAGCTACAGCCGGCATTCCGGCATAGGATATGGATAGCTCCTTCCCCGGCTGCGTGGTGGCATGGCTACTAGTGGTGGCCGGTGGCGACCGACCGGCTAGTGGAAAGTGGCGGCGACGGACAGGAGGGGAGGAAATGTGGACAGGTAGGGTTTCGATGCCGGCGGTCGGCTTGAACAGCCATGGTAGAGCACTACGTGGCCCGTCGGAGCGGCGCCACGCGACGCTATCGGTACGACGGAGGAGACGAGTTTCGGATCGCCGGGTTTCAGAGTGTTTCCATGTGATGCCAGGGTGTCAGTCCGACGGGGCCGGGCTCCTGTTCGCGCTCGTAATCCTCATATCCGCCCTATATTTGGGTTGGATATGACGGGTGCTGGTCATCGCGTGCGTTTAAGCCCAGTTTGAGGCGCCCGGCTAGATCGGATTTATTTTTACCGGTTAGTGACCGGGCCGTCCGCCCGGGCGTTTGAGGGGGTTTTGGGGTGCACGGTTGTAGGCTCTTAGGGCATCTCCAACGCCGACCCTCAAATCGCCTGCATACGTCCGGACCACACTGTCCGAACAGCAGAAGCCATCCAACGCGAGCCTATATCGGTCTTACGCACTTTCTCCCACAAAGTGGAGACGAAGTAGGGGGGTGCGGGAGTCCGGACAGCAGCCATGTTGGACTTCGACACTCAAGGCCCACTAAATCCGCTCTCCCGATCCCATTTTCTTCCACTCCGCCACTTCTCCCCCTTGCTTTGCATCCGCAACCTTCACCTTCGCAGCTGCCATTGTACCTCTCCGGTCGCCACACATGCATTGCCGGATGTTCGAAACCAGCATCGACACACCCGCTCGCCTTTTACGACGGCATTGTCCACTCTGGAGCCATTTGTACCCAGGTACACTCCGCCACCCTGTCGAAGACCTCCATGGCGGACACCACGCCTAGTAGGTGTTCGATCAAATGTTATTGATCTTATTTTCGGACCCCATGTCATTTTGCAAAGTAAGAATGATGGCGGTATACTCGACCATGGAGGATGAGCTATTGTACATGCGTGGTTGGCCATATCCGCGGATTTTATAGGCAGGAGCAGAGGGCACTGGTAGGAAAAGGGCCATTTGTCCCGGTTCGTAAGGCCTATTTTGTCCCGGTTGGGGAACCGGGACTAAAGGGTCGGTACTAAAGCCCTACACCTTTAGTCCCGGTTCTTATACCAGCCGGGACGTATGGGCCTCCACATGGCCGCTGCAGCGGGCCCAGGCAGGAGGGCCTTTGGTCCCGGTTGGTAACACCAACCGGGACCAAAAGGCATCCACGCGTGAGCAGTTGCCAGGAGCTGAGTTTTTTTGAAAGGAGGTGGATTTAGGGGTTGTTGGGGGTTAATTTAGGGTGTTAGCTAGCTAATAGAGAGAATTATCCTCTCTTATCTCCGTGCTTGGTTTACCAACGCTACTGATATGCCTAAACATGGCTTAGATCAAGTTAGGATTAGTATTACTTTCGACATGCACCACATGTTGCCTTCACTTCAATCCAATCCATGTTCATTTCACCCACTGACATATAATAACTCTTCATGCTCGCATCATGCATCATCATAATAACAAGTCCTACTAATCATCATCATACAACTTCTACTCGTTATTAATAACAAGTCATACGATCATCATCCTCATAGTCATCGAACTAACCCTACTTAATTGTTCTTAGCACATGATCATCAGTGTTAGGTATGACCTAAATACCCTCTTTAAGGTAAAATAGCATAAAACAATATAGACCCTTACTCTCCATTATGGAGAATGGAGATCATCATGCCTCCAATTCTTGCGCTTCGCTTCCTTTTACTTCCAAGAACCTCCTTACGATTGTCCATACATTTTTTCCATTTTTTGATTACTATGTGTTCACCGGTTTTAGAAATCCGGTATGGACAGGTGAGATTCGTAGAATGACATGGTTGTATGTTCAAAACATCAAGCTGGCCATTCTGATACATCAAATGAGGCACACAATCCATCAGAATTTTCTGTTGTAAAACATAGTAATAACTTCATAGTTAGCAATGATGTGCTAGTTTTAGAAGTATGCAAAAGATGCATGGATGTCGTAATAATAAAAAATCTTATCACGGTATCTTCATAGTAGTTACCGTAGTTCAACACGTGCACTAGTGGCACGTATTGACCATAATTTGGAGGAGTGTCATAATAGGTATTGTAATTCTCAAGGTTAGTACAAAATGCGATCAGATATTTTTCTCCTGATAAGTTAATTCGGAGCCATCGGTATAGTGGGTTTTGTCTACCATCTTCCACACATTGTTTGAAGATTGAAAATAAGCTGTCAATGGAAATAAGTTGTCAACTATTTTGAAATAAACAATATACATTAGTTAATAATTATGTTTGAGAAACTCACATAGCAATAGAATTAAAAGCGTATCAACAAGGACCCAAATGTCCATATTGTTTTGCTCGATGTCAGGATCATCAAGATCCATGGTGACAAGCATATCCTCATAAAAACCATACATCTTACAAAGTGTTTCCCAATTTGGGCAACCAAAATGGGTTATGCTCTGAGAATTGTACAGATTTACTTCAAAATCCATACCATGATGGGTTCTTAGGTGAATTTTCTTTGTTTCGAAACTTTCATGGCCTTCAAAATCCATCCTCTCCAAAACATAGCATCTTGCATGGCATGTGATAAGCTAGTCAAATTGTAAAAGATGAAAATTACACGCTGAAATAGTTGAAGTCGTGCTTAATTAATTACGAAAAAAAACACTTGTCGTCGTTGCGTACCGTTTCAACATCGAAGGTCTTCTGGAGCTTAATGCTAAAGCGCCGATCTTCATACAGGCGAGGCCTGTCGCACGGACCTCGGTTGTCGTTGCATCAGTCGCACTCCCCCAGGAGACTTTCGTCATCCAAATACGACATTTCCTATGTTCATAATTCAAGATTAAACTTGTACAATTAAATATATTCGACCATCGGTTATGGTAGCTCCTCCTTTCGTTCCCGAGTGCATTACACCAAATTGTCTAGCACACGGGAACTAAGGAGAAGCTACCCCCACGACAACAGTCAGGATTCTTCGTCCTCTCATATATGGTGGAGACTCTCCCTCATTGATTTCTTTCTGACATTTGCGCCCGTCGGTGATGGTAGCTCTTCCTTTCGTTCCCGAGTGCATTACATCAAATTGTCTAGCACACGGGAACGAAGGAGAAGCTACCCCCAAGACAACAGTCGGGATTCTTCATCCTCTCATATATGGTGGAGACTCGACAGACTTAAAGTCAACCCGAAATATTGTTTAATTATCTTTCTAAAAAAGGACATATCGTTTAACTAAAAAAATAAACTAGTTTTATTAATTTTCTTACTAAAAATAAACTACTTATATAGTAAAATAAACTAGTTCTATTAATTTTCTTACTAAAAATAAACTACTTCTATAGTAAAATAAACTAGTTTTATTAAATCAACTAGTTCAACTAAGCACTTACTATAAATAAACTAGTTTAACTAGTTCTATTATTTTTCTAACTAATTTTATTAAACACTTACTAAAAAACAACTAATTCAACTAACCTAAAATGCACCCTAATCTAACATCTAATGCACTAACTTAAATCAGAGAATGTTCAAATAAAATAGTATTGCTTGGTTTTTTAAAGAAATGTTCAAATAAAAAATTTAGAAAAAAATAATTTTGTTCAAATAGAAAATCAGAAAATGTTCAAATATGAACTAAAATAATCCTAAAACTAAACGAAACTTCTCCTCCTCCCTTTTTTTTCTTCTTCTTATTTTTTCATCCTAAAACTTTATGGACAAAATTACAACAGAAAAAAACAATAAAAATTCTATGAACAAAATAAAAATTCTAAGAACAAAATTACAACAGAAAAAAATAATAAAAATTCTATAAAAAATGACATATTCTTTGCATATGAACATACAAACATTTGCATATTCTACAATAATATCTTCAAAAAATCTATGAACGGAAAAAGTCCTAACTTTTGCATATGAACATACATACATCATTATCATCATCATCTACCACTACAATATGAACAAAAAATCTATATATGTGAATAGGGCCTCGTCGGCGTCGGGGCGGGCGGCGGCGTTGGGGCGCAGGGGGGGGGGGGGAGGGGGAACGGCGCGGTGAGGCTCACGGTGCAGGCGAGCGGCGGCGATGACGGGGTAGGGCGCTCGGCGTGCGCGACGACGAGGTCGGGGCAGCGCGCGGCAAGGTCGGGGCAGGGCTCGGCGACGGCGAGGTTGGGGCAGGGGCGACGGCAACGACTGAGACGGCGGACAGGGGCGACAACTTGGCGGCGTCGATGTCGTCGGCGTCGTCGGGGCGGCAACTGCCAGATGAGAAGTAAAAAAAATTCACAAGTCTTGCTTATATAGATGAAGCATTGGTCCCGGTTCGTGGCACCAACCGGGACCAATGCCCCCTTTTAGTCCCGGTTGGTGCCACTAACCGGGACCAAATGTCTCTTTTCAGCAGCCCAAAGGGCGGGAAGCGGAGGCCTTTGGTCCCGGTTGGTGGCACCAACCGGGACTTAAAGGGGGAAATTGGAACCGGTTAGTGCCACGAACCGGAACCAAAGGGTGACATTGGTCCTGGTTCGTGCCACTAACCGGGACCAATGTCCCGCGCCTGCCAAAGCCGCGATGTGGTGGGATGTTTAGTCCCATCTCGCTAGCCGAGGAGTCGCCGCACCTGTTTATAAGCCCTGCCCCGCCATCTCCATTGAACTCCTCTGAACTGCAGGCATATGGGCATAATCTCACACTGCGATGCCTGTGGGCCTGCTGGGCCTTCTGCGGGCCTGAATCTTGGCCCATGGATGGGTCTCTAGTCGTATTCAGGCCGTGGTGGTCGAGTAGGTGGCATTTTTTTATTTTTTCCCAATTTTTTGTTTTCTTTTTTGCTTTATTTATTTTATTTTGTTTCTACTTACAAAAAAATACTTACGATTGCTATTTTATTTTATTTTGTTTCTACTTATTTATTAAAGCTTATTTTGTTTCTAACAAAATAAATCTAAATGATAATTCTTTTTGCTATTAAAGTTTCTAGCAAAAAAAGTTCTTTATGAAATTCTTTTTGCTTGTAATGTTTTGAACAGAAAATAGTTTGATAATTTTAGTTGCATAAATTTTATATAATTTTAGTTTCAACAATACTAGAGGTTTATAAAACTTTTTAGTTGATTCTTTTTGCTATTAGAGTTTCATTAAAGTTTTCTATTTCATTCTTTTTTCTATTAGAGTTTCATTAAAGTTTTCTAGTTCATTCTATTAAAGTTTTATTAAAGCCACATCATCAATTTTCAACCTTTTCTGACTTCATTTGTTATTTTTCATGCATTTACTGATTTTTTTGAGCTATAAGACCCTAAAATTCAAAAGCATTTCAAATGAACTCTGAAAAGGTTGAAAGTTGGCATGGTATCATCATTTCACCCTCATAGCATGTGCTAAAAAGTTGAGAAGGTTACGGCAAAAACTAGATGCACTTCGTGTACAAAATGGACAATCTCTTTCGAAGTATGAGTGTTTCAGACAAAAACTCATATGTTACCAAGGGATTTCATTTTTTTAACTTATTTGAACTCCAAACTTTTTGTGTGTTCAAAATGCACCATTCAAAGCCACATCATTAATTTTAAACCTTTTCTGACTTCATTTGTTATCTTTCATACATTTACTGATTTTTTTGAGCTATAAGACCCTGCAATTCAAAAGCATTTCAAATGAACTCTGAAAAGGTTGAAAGTTGGCATGGTATCATCATTTCACCCACATAGCATGCGCTAAAAAGTTGAGAGGGTTACGACAAAAACTATATGCACTTTGTGTACAAAACGGACAATCTCTTTTGAAGTATCAGGGTTTTAGACAAAAACTCATCTGTTACATAGTTCTCATTGAACAACATATAGCTCTCCAGAGCATCTAGTTAAACCATACATTGAAACTATGTAAAACCTTTCAATGCAACAATAAATGCGATCATAATGACAACCAAGGTAACAATTGATCCAACGGCATAATGATACCAAGCCTCGGTATGAATGGCATATTTTCTAATCTTTCTAATCTTCAACCGCATTGCATCCATCTTAATCTTGTGATCATCGACGACATCCGCAACATGCAACTCCAATATCATCTTCTCCTCCTCAATTTTTTCCTTCAAGTAATTGTTTTCTTCTTCAACTAAATTTAACCTCTCGACAATAGGGTCGGTCGGAATTTTCGGTTCAACTACCTCATAGATAAAAAAAATCTATGTCATGTTGGTCGACATAATTGTCATAAATAATAAATGGACCAAATAGTTATAAAAGATAATATATATACTGCATCCGAATCATAGCCAGGACGAGGGCCGACGGGGCGGATACCAAAACCATCGCACTATATAATAACAAGCAATAATAAAAGTAAGAAAATTAGATAAGTATCTATCTAAAGTAATATTTTTTTTCCTTTCAGAAAGAAGATAAGAACAAGAGGCTCACCGCGATGGTGCCGGCGACGAGATCGGCGCAGGCGATCGATGGTGGTGAAGACGGAGACGGAGACGGGACGTGACGGACCGCTAAACCTAGACAAATCTCCGGGAAAATGGAGCTTGGAGGTCGAGCTTCGAGAGGAGAAAGCTTAACTAGTGTGGCTCAGGCATTTCATCGAACACCTCATGTGCATAGGAGGTGAGCTAGAGCACCACAAAGCTCTCCCCTCGCCGGCCAGAAAAAACAGAGCACTGTAGAGTGCTCTGCCGCAGCGATGGGGTATATATAGCCACCTCATTGGTCTTGGTTCATGGCTTGAACCGGGACTAAAGGCCACCCTTTCGTCCCGGTTCTAGGCACGGACCGGGACCAACGGCTGTGGGCCAGGAGCGAGGACTATTGGTCCCGGTTCGTGCCTAGAACCGGGACAAATGGGTCTACATGAACCGGGACAAATGCCTCCCGAGGCCTGGCCGAGCCCTGGGTGAAGGAAATATGCCTAGAGGCAATAATAAATTTATTATTTATTTCCTTATTTCATGATAAATGTTTATTATTCATGCTAGAATTGTATTAACCGGAAACATAATACATGTGTTAATACATAGACAAACATAGTGTCACTAGCATGCCTCTACTTGACTAGCTCGTTAATCAAAGATGGTTAAGTTTCCTAACCATAGACATGAGTTGTCATTTGATTAATGGGATCACATCATTAGGAGAATGCTGTGATTGACCTGACCCATTCCGTTAGCTTAGCACTTGATCGTTTAGTTTGTTGCTATTGCTTTCTTCATGACTTATACATGTTCCTATGACTATGAGATTATGCAACTCCCGTTTACCGGAGGAACACTTTGTGTGCTACCAAACATCACAATGTAACTGGGTGATTATAAAGGTGGTCTACAGGTGTCTCCGAAGGTACTTGTTGGGTTGGCGTATTTCGAGATTAGGATTTGTCACTCCGATTGTCGGAGAGGTATCTCTGGGCCCACTCGGTAATGCACATCACTATAAGCCTTGCAAGCATTGCAACTAATGAGTTATTTGCGGGATGATGTATTACAAAACGAGTAAAGAGACTTGCAGGTAACGAGATTGAACTAGGTATTGAGATACCGATGATCGAATCTCAGGCATATAACATACTGATGACAAAGGGAACAACGTATGTTGTTATGCGGTTTGACCGATAAAGATCTTCGTAGAATATGTGGGAGCCAATATGAGCATCCAGGTTCCGCTATTGGTTATTGGCCGGAGATATGTCTCGGTCATGTCTACATAGTTCTCGAACCCGTAGGGTCCGCACGCTTAAAGTTTCGGTGACGATTGTATTATGAGTTTATGTGATTTGATGTACCGAAGGTAGTTCGGAGTCCCGGATGAGATCGGGGATATTGAAGGAAATATGCCCTAGAGGCAATAATAAAGTTATTATTTATTTCCTTATATCATGATAAATGTTTATTATTCATGCTAGAATTGTATTAACCGAAAACATAATACATGTGTGAATACATAGACAAACAGAGTGTCACTAGTATGCCTCTACTTGACTAGCTCGTTAATCAAAGATGGTTATGTTTCCTAACCATGGACAAAGAGTTGTTATTTGATTAACGGGATCATATCATTAGTTGAATGATCTGATTGACATGACCCATTCCATTAGCTTAGCACCCGATCGTTTAGTATGTTGCTATTGCTTTCTTCATGACTTATACATGTTCCTATGACTATCAGATTATGCAACTCCCGTTTGCCGGAGGAACACTTTGTGTGCTACCAAACGTCACAACGTAAATGGGTGATTATAAAGGTGCTCTACAGGTGTCTCCAAAGGTAGATGTTGGGTTGGCGTGTTTCGAGATTAGGATTTGTCACTCCGATTGTCGGAGAGGTATCTCTGGGCACTCTCGGTAATGCACATCACATAAGCCTTGCAAGCATTACAACTAATGAGTTAGTTGCGAGATGATGTATTACGGAACGAGTAAAGAGACTTGCCGGTAACGAGATTGAACTAGGTATTGGATACCGACGATCGAATCTCGGGCAAGTAACATACCGATGACAAAGGGAACAACGTATGTTGTTATGCGGTCTAACCGATAAAGATCTTCGTAGAATATGTAGGAGCCAATATGGGCATCCAGGTCCCTCTATTGGTTATTGACCGGAGATTTGTCTCAGTCATATCTACATTACTCTCGAACCGTAGGGTCCGCACGCTTAACGTTACAATGACAGTTATTATGAGTTTATGCATTTTTGATGTACCGAAGTTAGTTCGGAGTCCCGGATGTGATCACGGACATGACGAGGAGTCTCGAAATGGTCGAGACATAAAGATTGATATATTGGATGACTATATACGGACACCGGAAGCGTTCCGGGGAAGTTTCGGATAAAACCGGAGCACCGGGGGGTTACCGGAACCCCCCCCCCCCCAAGGGGTTAATGGGCCTCATGGGCCTAAAGTGGAGAAGAGGAAGGGGCTGCCAGGGCAGGCCGCGTGCCCCCTCTCCCCCTAGTCCGAATTGGACAAGGAGGGAGGGGCGGTGCCCCCCTTTTCCTTCTCTTCTTCGACCTCTCCTACTCCTACTCCCGGTAGGAGTAGGACTCCTCCTGCGCGCCTCCTCTAGGGCCGGCCGCACCCCCCCCCCCCTTGGATCCTTTATATACGGAGGCAGGGGGCACCCTAGTACACACAAGTTGATCATCGTGATCGTTCCTTAGCCGTGTGCGGTGCCCCCTTCCACCATATTCCACCTCGGTCATATTGTAGCAGCGCTTAGGCGAAGCCCTGCGACGGTAGAACATCAAGATCGTCACCACGCCGTCGTGCTGACGGAACTCATCCCTGAAGCTTTGCTAGATCGGAGCCCGGGGAGCGTCATCGAGCTGTACGCGTGCTAAGAACTCGGAGGTGCCGGAGTAACGGTGCTTGGATCGATCGGATCGGGAAGACGTGCGACTACTTCCTCTACGTTGCGTCAACGCTTCCGCTTCGGTCTACGAGGGTACATAGACAACACTCTCCCCTCTCATTGCTATGCATCACCATGATCTTGCGTGTGCGTAGGAATTTTTTTGAAATTACTACGTTCCCCAACAGTGGTATCAGAGCCAGGTTTTTTATGGTTTGATGTTATATGCATGAGTAGAACACAAGTGAGTTGTGGGCGATATAAGTCATGCTGCTTACCAGCATGTCATACTTTGGTTCGGCGGTATTGTTGGATGAAGCGGCCCGGACCGACATTACACGTACGCTTACGCGAGGCCGGTTCTCCTGACGTGCTTTGCACATAGGTGGCTTGCGGGTGACAGTTTCTCCAACTTTAGTTGAACTGAGTGCGGCTACGCCCGGTCCTTGCAAAGGTTAAAACAGCACCAACTTGACAAACTATCGTTGTGGTTTTGATGCGTAGGTAAGATTGGTTCTTACTAAGCCCGTAGCAGCCACGTAAAATTTGCAACAACAAAGTAGAGGACGTCTAACTTGTTTTTGCAGGGCATGTTGTGATGTGATATGGTCAAGATGTGATGAGATATAAGTTGTTGTATGAGATGATCATGTTTTGTTGAAGTTATCAGCAACTGGCAAAATCCTTATGGTTGTCTCTCTATTGCATAAGATGCAAGCGTCCAATAAGTGCTTTACTTTATCGCTATGCGATAGCAATAGTTGGAAGAGCAATTGTTGGCGAGATGACCACGTGACGACACATTGATATAGATCAAGATGATGGAGATCATGGTGTCATGCCGGTGACGATATAGATCATGACAGTACTTTGGAGATGGAGATCAAAGAAGCAAGATGATGATGGCCATATCATGTCACATATTTTGATTGCATATGATGTTTATCTTTTATACATCTTATTTTTGCTTAGTTTGACGGTAGCATTTTAAGATGATCTCTCACTAATTATCAAGAAGTGTTCTCCCTGAGTATGCACCGTTGCGAAAGTTCTTCGTGCTGAGACACCACGTGATGATCGGGTGTGATAGGCTCTACGTTCAAATACAACAGGTGCAAAACAGTTGCACACGCGGAATACTCAGGTTATACTTGACGAGCCAAGCATATACAGATATGGCCTCGGAACACGGAGACCGAAAGGTCGAGCATGAATCATATAGTAGATATGATCAACATAGTGATGTTCACCGATGAAACTGCTCCATCTCATGTGATGATCGGACATGGTTTAGTTGATTTGGATCATGTGATCACTTAGAGGATTAGAGGGATTTCTATCTAAGTGGGAGTTCTTAAGTAATATGATTAATTGAACTTTAATTTATCATGAACTTAGTCCTGGTAGTATTTTGCAAATTATGTTGTAGATCAATAGCTCGCGTTGTTGCTTCCCTGTGTTTATTTTGATATGTTCCTAGAGAAAATTGTGTTGAAAGATGTTAGTAGCAATGATGCGGATTGGATCCGTGATCTGAGGTTTATCCTCATTGCTGCACAGAAGAATTATGTCCTTGATGCATCGCTAGGTGACAGACCTATTGCAGGAGCAGATGCAGACATTATGAACGGTTGGCTAGCTCAATATGATGACTACTTGATAGTTTAGTGCACCATGCTTAATGGCTTAGAATCGGGACTTCAAAGACGTTTTGAACTTCATGGACCATATGAGATGTTCCAGGAGTTGAAGTTAATATTTCAAGCAAATACCCGAGTTGAGAGATATGAAGTCTCCAACAAGTTCTATAGCTAAAAGATGGAGGAGAATCGCTCAACTAGTGAGCATGTGCTCAGATTGTCTGGGTACTACAATCGCTTGAATCAAGTGGGAGTTAATCTTCCAGATAAGATAGTGATTGACAGAATTCTCTAGTCACCATCACCAAGTTAGTAGAACTTCGTGATGAACTATAATATGCAAGGGATAACGGAAACAGCTCCCAAGCTCTTCGTGATGCTGAAATCAACGAAGGTAGAAATCAAGAAAAACATCAAGTGTTGATGGTTGACAAGACCACTAGTTTCAAGAAAAGGGTAGAGGGAAGAAGGGGAACTTCAAGAAGAACAGCAAGCAAGTTGCTGCTCAAGTGAAGAAGCCCAAGTCTGGTCCTAAGCCTGAGACTAAGTGCTTCTACTGCAAAGGGACTGGTCACTGGAAGCGGAACTACCCCAAGTGATTGGCGGATAAGAAGGATGGCAAAGTGAACATAAGTATATTTGATATACATGTTATTGATGTGTACTTTACTAGTGTTTATAGCAACCCCTCAGTATTTGATACTAGTTCAGTTGCTAATATTAGTAACTCGAAACGGGAGTTGTAGAATAAACAGAGACTAGTTAAGGGTGAAGTGACGATGTATGTTGGAAGTGGTTCCAAGATTGATACGATCATCATCGCACACTTCCTATAATTTCAGGATTAGTGTTGAACCTAAATAAGTGTTATTTGGTGTTTGCGTTGAGCATGAATATGATTTGATCATGTTTATTGTAATACGGTTATTCATTTAAGTAAGAGAATAAATTGTTGTTCTCTTTACATGAATAAAACCTTATATGGTTACACACCCAATGAAAATAGTTCGTTGGATCTCGATCGTAGTGATACACATAATCATAATATTGAAACCAAAAGATGCAAAGTTAATAATGATAGTGCAACTTATTTGTAGCACTGCCGTTTAGGTCATATTGGTGTAAAGCGCATGAAGAAACTCCATGCTGATGGGCTTTTGGAATCACTTGATTATGAATCAGTTGATGCTTGCGAACCATGCCTCATGGGCAAGATGACTAAGACTCTGTTCTTCGGAACAATGGAGCGAGCAAAAGATTTGTTGGAAATCATACATACTGATGTATGTGGTCCGATGAATATTGAGGCTCGCGACAGGTATCATTATTTTCTGATCTTCACAGATGATTTGAGCAGATATGAGTATATCTACTTGATGAAACATAAGTCTGAAACATTTGAAAAGTTCAAAGAATTTCAGAGTGAAGTGAAAAATCATCGTAACAAGAAAATAAAGTTTCTATGATCTGATCGTAGAGAAGAGTATTTGAGTTACGAGTTTGGCCTTCAGTTAAAAACAATGTGAAATAGTTTCACTACTCATGCCACCTGGAACACCACAATGTAATGGTGTGTCCGAACATCATAACCGTACTTTATTAGATATGGTGTGATCTATGATGTCTCTTACCGATCTACCACTATCGTTTTGGGGTTATGCATTAGAGACAGCTGCATTCACGTTAAATAGGGCACCATTTAAATCCATTGAGACGACACCATATGAACTATGGTTTGGCAAGAAACCTAAGCTGTCGTTTCTTAAAGTTTGAGGTTGCAATGCTTATGTGAAAAAGTTTCAACCTAATAAGCTCAAACCCAAATCGGAGAAGTGCGTCTTCATAGGATACCCAAAAGAAAATGTTGGGTACACCTTCTATCACAGATCCAAAGGCAAGACATTCGTTGCTAAGAATGGATCCTTTCTAGAGAAGGAGTTTCTCTCGAAAGAAGTGAGTGGGAGGAAAGTAGAACTTGATGAGGTAACTGTACCTGCTCCCTTATTGGAAAGTAGTTCATCACAGAAATCTGTTCTTGTGACTACTACACCAATTAGTGAGGAAGCTAATGATGATGATCATGTAACTTCATATCAAGTTACTACCGAATCTCGTAGGTAAATCAGAGTGAGATCCGCACCAGAGTGGTGCGGTAATCCTGTTCTGGAAGTCATGTTACTAGACCATGACAAACTTGCGAACTATGAGGAAGCGATGATGAGCCCAGATTCCGATAAATGGCTTGGGGCCATGAAATCTGAGATATGATCCATGTATGAGAACAAAGTATGGACTTTGATGGATTTGCCCGTTGATCGGCAAGCCATAGAAAATAAATGGATCTTCAAGAGGAAGACGAACGCTGATAGTAGTGTTACTATCTGCAAAGCTAGAATTGTCGAAAAAAGTTTTTCGACAAGTTCAAGGTGTTGACTACGATGAGAGTTTCTCACTCATATCTATGCTTAAGTCTGTCCGAATCATGTTAGCAATTGCCGCATTTTATGAAATCTGGCAAATGGATAAACAAAACTACATTCCTTAATGGATTTAAAGAAGAGTTGTATATGATGCAACCAGAAGGTTTTATCAATCCTAAAGGTGCTAACAAAATATGCAAGCTCCAGCGATCCATCTATGGACTGGTGCAAGCATCTCGGAGTTGGAATATACACTTTGATAAGTTGATCAAAGCATATAGTTTTATACAGACTTGCGGTGAAGTCTGTATTTACAAGAAAGTGAGTGGGAGCACTACAACATTTCTGATAAGTATATGTGAATGACATATTGTTGATCAGAAATAATGTAGAATTATTCTGCAAAGCATAAAGGAGTGTTTGAAAGGAGTTTTTCAAAGAAAGACCTCGGTGAAGCCGCTTACATATTGAGTATCAAGATCTATAGAGATAGATCAAGACGCTTGATAAATTTTTTCAATGAGTACATACCTTGACAAGATTTTGAAGTAGTTCAAAATGGAACAGTCAAAGAAAAAGTTTCTTGCCTGTGTTACAAGGTGTGAAGTTGAGTAAGACTCAAAGCCCGACCACGGCAGAAGATAGAAAGAGAATGAAAGTCATTACCTATGCCTCAGTCATAGGTTCTATAAAGTATGCCATGCTGTGTACCAGATCTATTGTATACCATACACTGTGTTAAGAGAGGGAGTACAATAGTGATCTAGGAGTAGATCAATGGACAGCGGTCAATATTATCCTTAGTAGAATAAGGATATGTTTCTCGATTACGGAGGTGACAAAAGGTTCATCGTAAAGGGTTACGTCGATGCAAGTTTTGACACTGATCCAGATGACTCTAAGTCTCAATCTGGATACATATTGAAAGTGGGAGCAATTAGCTAGAGTAGCTCCATGCAGAGCATTGTTGACATAGAAATTTGCAAAATACATGCGGATCTGAATGTGGCAGACCCGTTGACTAAACTTCTCTACAAGCAAAACATGATCATTTTTTGGGTCTTAATCACATAGCGATGTGAACTAGATTATTGAATATAGTAAACCCTTTGCGTGTTAGTCACATGGAGATGTGAACCAATCACATAAAGATGTGAACTATTGATGTTAAATCACATGGCGATGTGATCTAGATTATTGACTCTAGTGCAAGTGGGAGACTGAAGGAAATATGCCCTAGAGGCAATAATAAAGTTATTATTTATTTCCTTATATCATGATAAATGTTTATTATTCATGCTAGAATTGTATTAACCGGAAACATAATACATGTGTGAATACATAGACAAACAGAGTGTCACTAGTATGCCTCTACTTGACTAGCTCGTTAATCAAAGATGGTTATGTTTCCTAACCATGGACAAAGAGTTGTTATTTGACTAACGGGATCACATCATTAGTTCAATGATCTGATTGACATGACCCATTCCATTAGCTTAGCACCCGATCGTTTAGTATGTTGCTATTGCTTTCTTCATGACTTATACATGTTCCTATGACTATCAGATTATGCAACTCCCGTTTGCCGGAGGAACACTTTGTGTGCTACCAAACGTCACAACGTAAATGGGTGATTATAGAGGTTCTCTACAGGTGTCTCCAAAGGTAGATGTTGGGTTGGCGTATTTCGAGATTAGGATTTGTCACTCCGATTGTCGGAGAGGTATCTCTGGGCCCTCTCGGTAATGCACATCACATAAGCCTTGCAAGCATTACAACTAATGAGTTAGTTGCGAGATGATGTATTACAGAACGAGTAAAGAGACTTGCCGGTAACGAGATTGAACTAGGTATTGGATACCGACGATCGAATCTCGGGCAAGTAACATACCGATGACAAAGGGAACAATGTATGTTGTTATGCGGTCTGACCGATAAAGATCTTCGTAGAATATGTAGGAGCCAATATGGGCATCCAGGTCCCGCTATTGGTTATTGACCGGAGATTTGTCTCAGTTATGTCTACATTATTCTCGAACCATAGGGTCCGCACGCTTAACGTTACGATGACAGTTATTATGAGTTTATGCATTTTTGATGTACCGAAGTTAGTTCGGAGTCCCGGATGTGATCACGGACATGACGAGGAGTCTCGAAATGGTCGAGACATAAAGATTGATATATTGGATGACTATATTCGGACACCGGAAGCGTTCCGGGGAAGTTTCGGATAAAACTGGAGCACCGGGGGGTTACCGGAACCCCCCCCCCCCGGGGGGGGGGAGTTAATGGGCCTCATGGGCCTAAAGTGGAGAAGAGGAAGGGGCTGCCAGGGCAGGCCGCGCCCCCCTCTCCCCCTAGTCTGAATTGGACAAGGAGGGAGGGGCGGCGCCCCCCTTTTCCTTCTCTTCTTCCACCTCTCCTACTTGGACAAGGAAAGGGAGGGGAGTCCTAGTCCCAGTAGGAGTAGGACTCCTCCTGCGCGCCTCCTCTAGGGCCGGCCGCACCCCCCCTTGGATCCTTTATATACGGAGGCAGGGGGGCACCCTAGGACACACAAGTTGATCATCGTGATCGTTCCTTAGCCGTGTGCGGTGCCCCCTTCCACCATATTCCACCTCGGTCATATTGTAGCAGTGCTTAGGCGAAGCCCTGCGACGGTAGAACATCAAGATCGTCACCACGCCGTCGTGCTGACGGAACTCATCCCCGAAGCTTTGCGGGATCGGAGCCCGGGGAGCGTCATCGAGCTGTACGTGTGCTAAGAACTCGGAGGTGCCGGAGTAACGGTGCTTGGATTGGTCGGATCGGGAAGACGTACGACTACTTCCTCTATGTTGCGTCAACGCTTCCGCTTCGGTCTACGAGGGTACGTAGACAACACTCTCCCCTCTCATTGCTATGCATCACCATGATCTTGCGTGTGCGTAGGAAATTTTTTGAAATTACTAAGTTCCCCAACAGATATGACGAGGAGTCTCGAAATGGTCGCGATGTAAAGATCGATATATTGGACGACTATATTCGGACATCGGAAAGGTTCTGAGTGATTCGGGTATTTTCGGAGTACCGGGGAGTTACGGGAATTCACCGGGAGAAGTATTGGGCCTTATTGGGCCATACGGGAATAGAGGAGAGAGGCCAAAAGGAAGGAGGCACACGCCCCCCCTCTAGTTCGAATTGGACAAGGGGTGCTGCCCCCTTTTCCTTTTCCCTCTCCCCCTCTTTCCTTCTCTCCTACTCCGGAAAGGAAAGGGGAGTGCTACTAGGACTCCCAAGTCCTAGTCCTAGTAGGACTCCCCACACTTGGCGCGCCCCCTCTAGGGCCGGCCTCTCCCTCCCTCCTTTATATACGGGGGCAGGGGGCACCTCTAGACACAAGTTGATCTGTTGATCTCTCCCAGCCGTGTGCGGTGCCTCCTCCACCATAATCCACCTCGATCATATCGTAGCGGTGGTTAGGCGAAGCCCTGCGTCGGTAGCATCATCTTCACCGTCATCACGCCGTCGTGCTGACGGAACTCTCCCTCAAAGCTCTGCTGGATCGGAGTTCGTGGGACGTCATCGAGCTGAACGCGTGCTGAACTCGGAGGTGCCGTATGTTCGGTACTTGATCGATCGGATCATGAAGACGTACGACTACATCAACCATGTTGTGCTAACGCTTCCGCTTTCGGTCTACGAGGGTACGTGGACACACTCTCCCCTCTCGTTGCTATGCATCACCATGATCTTGCGTGTGCATAGATTTTTTTTGAAATTACCACGTTCCCCAACACTGGGCGCACGAACCGGGACGTAAGCCCTATTGGGGAACGTAGTAATTTCAAAAATTTCGTACGCGCACGCAAGATCATGGTGATGCATAGCAATGAGAGGGGAGAGTGTGATCTACGTACCCTTGTAGATCGACAACGGAAGCGTTTGGTTGATGTAGTCGTACGTCTCCACGGCCCGACCGATCAAGCACCGAAACTACGGCACCTCCGAGTTTTAGCACACGTTCAGCTCGATGACGATCCCCGGACTCCGATCCAGCAAAGTGTTGGGGAAGAGATCCGTCAGCACGACAGCGTGGTGACGATCTTGATGTACTACTGTCGTAGGGCTTCGCCTAAGCACCGCTACAATATTATCGAGGACTATGGTGGCAGGGGGCACCGCACACGACTAAGAATATGATCACGTGGATCAACTTGTGTCTATGGGGTGCCTCTGCCTCCGTATATAAAGGTTCAAGGGGGGGTGCGGCTGGCCTAGAGGTGGCGCGCCAGGAGGAGTCCTACTCCCTCTGGGAGTAGGATCCCCCCCCCCCAATCCTAGTTGGAATAGGATTCGCGGAGGGGGGGGGGAAGAGAAAGGGGGCCGACCCCCTCTCCTTGTCCTATTCGGACCAAGGGAGGGGAGGGGCGCGCGGCCCATCTCAGGCTGCCTCTTCTCTTTTCCACTAAGGCCCACTAAGGCCCATATAGCTCCCAGGGGGTTCCGGTAACCTCCCGGTACTCCGGTAAAATCCCGATTTCACCCGGAACACTTCCGATATCCAAACATAGGCTTCCAATATATCAATCTTTATGTCTCGACCATTTTGAGACTCCTCGTCATGTCCGTGATCACATCCGGGACTCCGAACAACCTTCGGTACATCAAAACGTATAAACTCATAATATAACTGTCATCGAAACCTTAAGCGTGCGGACCCTATGGGTTTGAGAACAATGTAGACATAACCGAGACATGTCTCCGGTCAATAACCAATAGCGGGACCTGGATGCCCATATTGGCTCCTACATATTCTACGAAGATCTTTATCGGTCAGACCACATAACAACATACGTTGTTCCCTTTGTCATCGGTATGTTACTTGCCCGAGATTCGATCATCGGTATCCAATACCTAGTTCAATCTCATTACCGGCAAGTCTCTTTACTTGTTCCGTAATACATCATCTCACAACTAACTCATTAGTTGCATTGCTTGCAAGGCTTAAGTGATGTGCATTACCGAGAGGGCCCAGAGATACCTCTCCGACGATCGGAGTGACAAATCCTAATCTCGAAATACATCAACCCAACATGTACCTTTGGAGACACCTGTAGAGCACCTTTATAATCACCCAGTTACGTTGTGACATTTGGTAGCATACAAAGTGTTCCTCCGGCACACGGGAGTTACATAATCTCATAGTCATAAGAACATGTATAAGTCATGAAGAAAGCAGTAGCAACATACTAAACGATCGGGTGCTAAGCTAATGGAATGGGTCATGTCAATCAGATCATTCAACTAATGATATGATCTCGTTTAATCAAATGACAACTCTTTGTCCATGGTTAGGAAACATAACCATCTTTGATTAATGAGCTAGTCAAGTAGAGGTATACTAGTGACAGTCTGTTTGTCTATATATTCACACATGTATTATGTTTCCGGTTAATACAATTCTAGCATGAATAATAAACTTTTATCATGATATAAGGAAATAAATAATAACTTTATTATTGCCTCTAGGGCATATTTCCTTCAGTCTCCCACTTGCACTAGAGTCAATAATCTAGATTACACAGTAATGATTCTAACACCCATGGAGCTTCGGTGCTGATCATGTTTTGCTCGTGGAAGAGGCTTAGTCAACGGGTCTGCTACATTCAGCTCCGTATGTATCTTGCAAATCTCTATGTCTCCCACCTGGACTAGATCCCGGATGGAATTGAAGCATCTCTTGATGTGTTTGGTTCTCTTGTGAAATCCGGATTCCTTTGCGAAGGCAATTGCACCAGTATTGTCACAAAAGATTTTCATTGGACCCGATGCACTAGGTATGACACCTAGATCGGATATGAACTCCTTCATCCAGACTCCTTCGTTTGCTGCTTCCAAAGCAGCTATGTACTCCGCTTCACATGTAGATCCCGCCACGATGCTTTGTTTAGAACTGCACCAACTTAGAGCTCCACCGTTTAATGTAAACACGTATCCGGTTTGTGATTTAGAATCGTCCGGATCGGTGTCAAAGCTTGCATCAACGTAACCGTTTACAATGAGCTCTTTGTCACCTCCATATACGAGAAACATATCCTTAGTCCTTTTCAGGTACTTCAGGATGTTCTTGACCTCTGTCCTGTGATCCACTCCTGGGTTACTTTGGTACCTCCCTACTAAACTTATAGCAAGGCGCACATCAGGTCTGGTACACAGCATTGCATACATGATAGAGCCTATGGCTGAAGCATAGGGAACATCTTTCATTTTCTCTCTATCTTCTGCAGTGGTCGGGCATTGAGTCTGACTCAACTTCACACCTTGTAACACAGGCAAGAACCCTTTCTTTGCTTGATCCATTTTGAACTTCTTCAAAATCTTGTCAAGGTATGTGCTTTGTGAAAGTCCAATTAAGTGTATTGATCCATCTCTATAGATCTTTATGCCTAATATGTAAGCAGCTTCACCGAGGTCTTTCATTGAAAAACTCTTATTCAAGTACCCCTTTATGCTATCCAAAAATTCTATATCATTTCCAATCAGTAATATGTCATCCACATATAATATCAGAAATGCTACAGAGCTCCCACTCACTTTCTTGTAAATACAGGCTTCTCTGAAAGTCTATATAAAACCAAATGCTTTGATCACACTATCAAAGCGTCTATTCCAACTCCGAGAGGCTTGCACCAGTCCATAAATGGATTGCTGGAGCTTGCACACTTTGTTAGCTCCCTTTGGATCGACAAAACCTTCCGGTTGCATCATATACAACTCTTCTTCCAGAAATCCATTCAGGAATGCAGTTTTGACATCCATCTGCCAAATTTCATAATCATAAAATGCGGCAATTGCTAACATGATTCAGACAGACTTAAGCATCGCTACGGGTGAGAAGGTCTCATCGTAGTCAACCCGTTGAACTTGTCGAAAACCTTTTGCGACAAGTCGAGCATTGTAGACAGTAATATTACTGTCAGCGTCAGTCTTCTTCTTGAAGATCCATTTATTCTCAATTGCTTGCCGATCATCGGGCAAGTCAACCAAAGTCCATACTTTGTTCTCATACATGGATCCCATCTCAGATTTCATGGCTTCAAGCCATTTTGCGGAATCTGGGCTCACCATCGCTTCTTCATAGTTCGTAGGTTCATCATGATCTAGCAGCATGATTTCCAGAACAGGATTACCGTACCACTCTGGCGCGGATCTCACTCTGGTTGATCTACGAGGTTCAGTAGTATCTTGTCCTGAAGTTTCATGATCATTATCATTAGCTTCCTCACTAATTGGTGTAGGTGTCACAGAAACAGTTTTCTGTGATGTACTACTTTCCAATAAGGGAGCAGGTACAGTTACCTCATCAAGTTCTATTTTCCTCCCACTCACATCTTTCGAGAGAAACTACTTCTCCAGAAAGTTTCCGAATTTAGCAACAAAAGTCTTGCCTTCGTATCTGTGATAGAAGGTGCATCCAATAGTTTCCTTTGGATATCCTATGAAGACACATTTCTCCGATTTGGGTTCGAGCTTATCAGGTTGAAGCTTTTTCACATAAGCATCGCAGCCCCAAACTTTCAGAAATGACAACTTTGGTTTCTTGCCAAACCATAGTTCATAAGGCGTCGTCTCAACGGATTTTGATGGTGCCTTATTTAACGTGAATGCGGTCGTCTCTAAAGCATAACCCCAAAACGATAGCGGTAAATCAGTAAGAGACATCCTAGATCGCACCATTTCTAGTAAAGTACGATTACGACATTCGGATACACCATTACGCTGTGGTGTTCCGGGTGGCGTGAGTTGCGAAACTATTCTGCATTGTTTCAAATGTACACCAAACTCATAACTCAAATATTCTCCTCCACGATCAGATCGTAGAAACTTTATTTTCTTGTTACAATGATTTTCAACTTCACTCTGAAATTCTTTGAACTTTTCAAATGTTTCAGACTTATGTTTCATTAAGTAGATATACCCATATCCGCTTAAGTCATCTGTGAAGGTGAGAAAATAACGATATCCGCCACGAGCCTCAATATTCATCGGACCACATACATCTGTATGTATGATTTCCAACAAATCTGTTGCTCTCTCCATAGTACCAGAGAACGGTGTTTTAGTCATCTTGCCCATGAGGCACGGTTCGCAAGTACCAAGTGATTCATAATCAAGTGGTTCCAAAAGTCCATCCGTATGGAGTTTCTTCATGCGCTTTACACCGATATGACCTAAACGGCAGTGCCACAAATAAGTTGCACCATCATTATCAACTCTGCATCTTTTGGCTTCAACATTATGAATATGTTTGTCACTACTATCGAGATTCAATAAGAATAGACCACTCTTCAAGGGTGCATGACCATAAAAGATATTACTCATATAAATAGAATACCCATTATTCTCTGATTTAAATGAATAACCGTCTCGCATTAAACAAGATCCAGATATAATGTTCATGCTCAATGCTGGCACCAAATAACAATTATTTAGGTCTAATACTAATCCCGAAGGTAGATGTAGAGGTAGCGTGCCGACCGCGATCACATTGACTTTGGAACTGTTTCCCACGCGCATCGTCACCTCGTCCTTAGCCAATCTTCGCTTAATCCATAGTCTCTGTTTCGAGTTGCAAATATTAGCAACAGAACCAGTATCAAATACCCAGGTGCTACTGCGAGCATTAGTAAGGTACACATCAATAACATGTATATCACATATACCTTTGTTCACCTTGCCATCCTTCTTATCCGCCAAATACTTGGGGCAGTTCCGCTTCAAGTGACCAATCTGCTTGCAGTAGAAGCACTCAGTTTCAGGCTTAGGTCCAGACTTGGGTTTCTTCTCTTGAGCAGCAACTTGCTTGCTGTTCTTCTTGAAGTTCCCCTTCTTCTTCCCTTTGCCCTTTTTCTTGAAACTAGTGGTCTTGTTGACCATCAACACTTGATGCTCCCTTTTGATTTCTACCTCCGCAGCTTTCAGCATTGCGAAGAGCTCGGGAATAGTCTTATTCATCCCTTGCATATTATAGTTCATCATGAAGCTCTTGTAGCTTGGTGGCAGTGATTGGAGAATTCTGTCAATGACGCAATCATCTGGAAGATTAACTCCCATCTGAATCAAGTGATTATTATACCCAGACATTTTGAGTATATGCTCACTGACAGAACTGTTCTCCTCCATCTTGCAGCTATAGAACTTATTGGAGACTTCATATCTCTCAATTCGGGCATTTGCTTAAAATATTAACTTCAACTCCTGGAACATCTCATATGCTCCATGACGTTCAAAACGTCGTTGAAGTCCCGATTCTAAGCCGTAAAGCATGGCACACTAAACTATCGAGTAGTCATCAGCTTTGCTCTGCCAGACGTTCATAACATCTGGTGTTGCTCCAGCAGCAGGCCTGGCATCCAGCGGTGCTTCCAGGACGTAATTCTTCTGTGCAGCAATGAGGATAATCCTCAAGTTACGGATCCAGTCCGTGTAATTGCTACCATCATCTTTCAACTTTGCTTTCTCAAGGAGCGCATTAAAATTCAACGGAACAACAGCACGGGCCATCTATCTACAATCAAACATACATAAGCAAGATACTATCAGGTACTAAGTTCATGATAAATTTAAGTTCAATTAATCAAATTACTTAAAGAACTCCCACTTAGATAGACATCCCTCTAATCCTCTAAGTGATCACGTGATCCAGATTAACTAAACCATGTCCGATCATCACGTGAGATGGAGTAGTTTCATTGGTGAACATCACTATGTTGATCATATCTACTATATGATTCACGCTCGACCTTTCGGTCTCCGTGTTCCGAGGCCATATCTGCATATGCTTGGCTCGTCAAGTATAACCTGAGTATTCCGCGTGTGCAACTGTTTTGCACACATTGTATTTGAATGTAGAGCCTATCACACCCGATCATCACGTGGTGTCTCAGCACGAAGAACTTTCGCAACGGTGCATACTCAGGGAGAACACTTCTTGATAATTTAGTGAGAGATCATCTTATAATGCTACCGTCAATCAAAGCAAGATAAGATGCATAAAAGATAAACATCACATGCAATCAATATAAGTGATATGATATGGCCATCATCATCTTGTGCATGTGATCTCCATCTCTGAAGCACCGTCATGATCATCATCGTCACCGGCGCGACACCTTGATCTCCATCGTAGCATCGTTGTCGTCACGCCAATCTTATGCTTCCATGACTATCGCTACCGCTTAGTGATAAAGTAAAGCATTACAGCGCGATTGCATTGCATACAATAAAGCGACAACCATATGGCTCCTGCCAGTTGCCGATAACTCGGTTACAAAACATGATCATCTCATACAATAAAATTCAGCATCATGTCTTGACCATATCACATCACAACATGTCCTGCAAAAATAAGTTAGACGTCCTCTACTTTGTTGTTGCAAGTTTTACGTGGCTGCTACAGGCTTAAGCAAGAACCAATCTTACCTACGCATCAAAATCACAACAATAGTTTGTCAAGTTGGTGTTGTTTTAACCTTCGCAAGGACCGGGCATAGCCACACTCGGTTCAACTAAAGTTGGAGAAACTGTCACCCGCAAGCCACCTATGTGCAAAGCACGTCGGGAGAACCGGTCTCGTGTAAGCGTACGCGTAATGTCGGTCCGGGCCGCTTCATCCAACAATACCGCCGAACCAAAGTATGACATGCTGGTAAGCAGTATGACTTATATCGCCCACAACTCACTTGTGTTCTACTCATGCATATAACATCAACACATAAAACCTAGGCTCTGATACCACTGTTGTGAACGTAGTAATTTCAAAATTTTCCTACGCACACGCAAGATCATGGTGATGCATAGCAACGAGAGGGGAGAGTGTGATCTACGTACCCTTGTAGATCGACAATGGAAGCGTTTGGTTGATGTAGTCGTACGTCTCCACGGCCCGACCGATCAAGCATCGAAACTATGGCACCTCCGAGTTTTAGCACATGTTCAGCTTGATGACGATCCCCGGACTCCGATCCAGCAAAGTGTCGGGGAGGAGATCCGTCAGCACGACGGCGTGGTGAAGACCTTGATGTACTATTTGTTGGGGAACGTAGTAATTTCAAAAAAATTCCTACGCACACGCAAGATCATGGTGATGCATAGCAACGAGAGGGGAGAGTGTTGTCTACGTACCAACGCAGACCGACTGCGGAAGCGATCACACAACGTAGAGGAAGTAGTCGTACGTCTTCCCGATCCGACCGATCCAAGCACCGTTACTCCGGCACCTCCGAGTTCTTAGCACACATTCAGCTCGATGACGATCCTCGGGCTCCGATCCAGCAAAGCGTCGAGGAAGAGTTCCATCAGCACGACGGCGTGGTGACGATCTTGATGTACTACCGACGCAGGGCTTCGCCTAAGCACTACAACGGTATGATCGAGGTGGAATTTGGTGGCAGGGGGCACCGCACACGGCTAAGGAACGATCTCAAGGATCAACTTGTGTGTCTAGAGGTGCCCCCTGCCCCCGTATATAAAGGATCCAAGGGGAGGGGCTGGCCGGCCAAGGAGGGAGGCGCAGGAGGAGTCCTACTCCTACCGGGAGTAGGACTCCCCCCTCCAATCCTATTCCAACTAGGACTCCAAGGGGGAAAGAGAGAGAGAGAGGTGGCCGGCCACCTCTCCTAGTCCTAATAGGACTAGGGGAGGGGGGGAGGTGCGCAGCCCTCCATGGCAGCCCCTTTCACCTTTCCACTAAGGCCCATGTAGGCCCATTTGGCTCCCGGGGGGTTCCGGTAACCCTCCCGGTATTCCGGTAAAATCCCGATTTCACCCGGAACACTTCCGGTGTCCAAACATAGGCTTCCAATATATCAATCTTTATGTCTCGACCATTTCGAGACTCCTCGTCATGTCCGTGATCACATCCGGGACTCTGAACAACCTTCGGTACATCAAAATGCATAAACTCATAATAACTGTCATCGTAACGTTAAGCGTGCGGACCCTACGGTTTGAGAACAATGTAGACATGACCGAGACACGTCTCCGGTCAATAACCAATAGCGGGACCTGGATGCCCATATTGGCTCCTACATATTCTACGAAGATCTTTATCGGTCAGACCGCATAACAACATACGTTGTTCCCTTTGTCATCGGTATGTTACTTGCCCGAGATTCGATCGTCGGTATCCAATACCTAGTTCAATCTCGTTACTGGCAAGTCTCTTTACTCGTTCGGTAATACATCATCTCACAACTAACATCTTAGTTATAATGCTTGCAAGGCTTATGTGATGTGTATTACCGAGAGGGCCCAGAGATACCTCTCCGACAATCGGAGTGACAAATTCTAATCTCGAAATACGCCAACCCAACATCTACCATTGGAGACACCTGTAGTACTCCTTTATAATCACCCAGTTACGTTGTGATGTTTGGTAGTACCCAAAGTGTTCCTCCGGCAAACGGGAGTTGCATAATCCCATAGTCATAGGAACATGTATAAGTCATGAAGAAAGCAATAGCAACATACTAAACGATCGGGTGCTAAGCTAATGAAATGGGTCATGTCAATCAGATCATTCAACTAATGATGTGACCTCGTTAATCAAATAACAACTCTTTGTTCATGGTTAGGAAACATAACCATCTTTGATTAACGAGCTAGTCAAGTAGAGGCATACTAGTGACACTCTGTTTGTCTATGTATTCATACATGTATTATGTTTCCGGTTAATACAATTCTAGCATGAATAATAAACATTTATCATGATATAAGGAAATAAATAATAACTTTATTATTGCCTCTAGGGCATATTTCCTTCAGTCTCCCACTTGCACTAGAGTCAATAATCTAGATTACATAGTAATGATTCTAACACCCATGGAGCCTTGGTGCTGATCATGTTTTGCTCGTGGAAGAGGCTTAGTCAACGGGTCTGCAACATTCAAATCCGTATGTATCTTGCAAATCTCTATGTCTCCCACCTGGACTAGATCCCGGATGGAGTTGAAGCGTCTCTTGATGTGTTTGGTCCTTTTGTGAAATCTGGATTCCTTTGCCAAAGCAATTGCACCAGTATTGTCACAAAAGATTTTCATTGGACCCGATGCACTAGGTATGACACCTAGATCGGATATGAACTCCTTCATCCAGACTCCTTCGTTCGCTGCTTCCGAAGCAGCTATGTACTCCGCTTCACATGTAGATCCCGCTACGACGCTTTGTTTAGAACTGCACCAACTGACAGCTCCACCGTTTAAAGTAAACACGTATCCGGTTTGCGATTTAGAATAGTCCGGATCAGTGTCAAAGCTTGCATCAACGTAACCTCTTACGGTGAGCTCTTTGTCACCTCCATATACGAGAAACATATCCTTAGTCCTTTTCAGGTATTTCAGGATGTTCTTGACCGTTGTCCAGTGATCCACTCCTGGATTACTTTGGTACCTCCCTGCTAAACTTATAGCAAGGCACACATCAGGTCCGGTACACAGCATTGAATACATGATAGAGCCTATGGCTGAAGCATAGGGAACATCTTTAATTTTCTCTCTATCTTCTGCAGTGGTCGGGCATTGAGTCTGACTCAACTTCACACCTTGTAACACAGGCAAGAACCCTTTCTTTGATTGATCCATTTTAAACTTCTTCAAAATCTTGTCAAGGTATGTGCTTTGTGAAAGTCCAATTAAGCATCTTGATCTATCTCTATAGATCTTTATGCCTAATATGTAAGCAGCTTCCCCGAGGTCTTTCATCGAAAAACTTTTATTCAAGTATCCCTTTATGCTATCCAGAAATTCTATATCATTTCCAATCAGCAATATGTCATCCACATATAATATCAGAAATGCTACAGAGCTCCCACTCACTTTCTTGTAAATACAGGCTTCTCCAAAAGTCTGTATAAAGCCAAATGCTTTGATCACACTATCAAAGCGTTTATTCCAACTCCGAGATGCTTGCACCAGTCCATAAATGGATCGCTGGAGTTTGCACACTTTGTTAGCTCCCTTTGGATCGACAAAACCTTCTGGTTGCATCATATACAACTCTTCTTCCAGAAATCCATTCAGGAATGCAGTTTTGACATCCATCTGCCATATTTCATAATCATAAATTGCGGCAATTGCTAACATGATTCTAACGGACTTAAGCATTGCTACGGGTGAGAAGGTCTCATCGTAGTCAACCCCTTGAACTTGTCGAAAACCTTTTGCGACAAGTCGAGCTTTATAGACAGTAATATTACCGTCAGCGTCAGTCTTTTTCTTGAAGATCCATTTATTCTCAATTGCTTGCCGATCATCGGGCAAGTCAACCAAAGTCCATACTTTGTTCTCATACATGGATCCCATCTCAGATTTCATGGCCTCAAGCCACTTTGCGAAATCTGGGCTCACCATCGCTTCTTCATAGTTCGTAGGTTCATCATGATCTAGTAGCATGACTTCCAGAATTGGATTACCGTACCACTGTGGTGCGGATCTCACTCTGGTTGATCTACGTGCTTCAGTAGTATCTTGTCCTGAAGTTTCATGATCATCATCATTAGCTTCCTCACTAATTGGTATAGGTGTCGCAGAAACAGTTTTCTGTGATGTACTATTTTCCAATAAGGGAGCAGGTACAGTTACCTCGTCAAGTTCTACTTTCCTCCCACTCACTTCTTTCGAGAGAAACTCCTTCTCTAGAAATGATCCATTCTTAGCAACGAATGTCTTTCCTTCGGATCTGTGATAGAAGGTGTACCCAACAGTCTCCTTTGGGTATCCTATGAAGACACATTTCTCCGCTTTGGGTTCGAGCTTATCAGGTTGAAGCTTTTTCACATAAGCATCGCAACCCCAAACTTTAAGAAACGACAACTTTGGTTTCTTGCCAAACCATAGTTCATAAGGCGTCGTCTCAATGGATTTTGATGGTGCCCTATTTAACGTGAATGCGGCCGTCTCTAAAGCATAACCCCAAAACGATAGCGGTAAATCAGTAAGAGACATCATAGATCGCACCATATCTAGTAAAGTACGATTACGACGTTCGGACACACCATTACGCTGTGGTGTTCCGGGTGGCGTGAGTTGCGAAACTATTCCACAATTTTTCAAATGTACACCAAACTCGTAACTCAAATATTCTCCTCCACGATCAGATCGTAGAAACTTTACTTTCTTGTTACGATGATTTTCAACTTCACTCTAAAATTCTTTGAACTTTTCAAATGTTTCAGACTTATGTTTCATTAAGTAGATATACCCATATGTGCTTAAATCATCTGTGAAGGTGAGAAAATAACGATATCCGCCACGAGCCTCAATATTCATCGGACCACATACATCGGTATGTATGATTTCCAATAAATGTGTTGCTCTCTCCATAGTACCGGAGAACGGTGTTTTAGTCATCTTGCCTATGAGGCACGGTTCGCAAGTACCAAGTGAGTCATAATCAAGTGGTTCCAAAAACCCATCAGTATGGAGTTTCTTCATGCGCTTTACACCGATATGACCTAAACGGCAGTGCCACAAATAAGTTGCACTATCATTATCAACTCTGCATCTTTTGGCTTCTACATTATGAATATGTGTATCACTACTATCGAGATTTAACAAGAATAGACCACTCTTCAAAGGTGCATGACCATAAAAGATATTACTCATATAAATAGAACAACCATTATTCTCTGATTTAAATGAATAACCGTCTTGCATTAAACAAGATCCAGATATAATGTTCATGCTCAACGCTGGCACCAAATAACAATTATTTAGGTCTAATTTTAATCCCGAAGGTAGATGTAGAGGTAGCGTGCCGACCGTGATCACATCGACTTTGGAACCGTTTCCCACGCGCATCGTCACCTCGTCCTTTGCTAGTGTCCGCTTATTCCGTAGTCCCTGTTTCGAGTTGCAAATATTAGCAACAGAACCAGTATCAAATACCCAGGTGCTACTGCGAGCTCTAGTAAGGTACACATCAATAACATGTATATCACATATACCTTTGTTCACCTTGCCATCCTTCTTATCCGCCAAATACTTGGGGCAGTTCCGCTTCCAGTGACCAGTCTGCTTGCAGTAGAAGCACTCAGTTTCAGGCTTAGGTCCAGACTTGGGTTTCTTCTCCTGAGCAGCAACTTGCTTGCTGTTCTTCTTGAAGTTCCCCTTCTTCTTCCCTTTGCCCTTTTTCTTGAAACTAGTGGTCTTGTTGACCATCAACACTTGATGCTCCTTCTTGATTTCTACCTCCGCAGCTTTCAGCATTGCGAAGAGCTCGGGAATAGTCTTGTTCATCCCTTGCATATTATAGTTCATCACGAAGCTCTTGTAGCTTGGTGGCAGTGATTGGAGAATTCTGTCAATGACGCAATCATCTGGAAGATTAACTCCCATCTGAATCAAGTGATTATTATACCCAGACATTTTGAGTATATGCTCACTGACAGAACTGTTCTCCTCCATCTTGCAGCTATAGAACTTATTGGAGACTTTCATATCTCTCAATTCGGGCATTTGCTTGAAATATTAACTTCAACTCCTGGAACATCTCATATGCTCCATGATGTTCAAAACGTCGTTGAAGTCCCGATTCTAAGCCGTAAAGCATGGCACACTGAACTATCGAGTAGTCATCAGCTTTGCTCTGCCAGACGTTCATAACATCTGGTGTTGCTCCAGCAGCAGGCCTGGCACCCAGCGGTGCTTCCAGGACGTAATTCTTCTGTGCAGCAATGAGGATAATCCTCAGGTTACGGACCCAGTCCGTGTAATTGCTACCATCATCTTTCAACTTTGCTTTCTCAAGGAACGCATTAAAATTCAACGGAACAACAGCACGAGCCATCTATCTACAATCAACATAAACAAGCAAGATACTATCAGGTACTAAATTCATGATAAGTTTAAGTTCAGTTAATCAAATTACTTAGGAACTCCCACTTAGATAGACATCCCTCTAATCCTCTAAGTGATCACGTGATCCAAATCAACTAAACCATAACCGATCATCACGTGAGATGGAGTAGTTTTCAATGGTGAACATCGTCATGTTGATCATATCTACTATATGATTCACGCTCGACCTTTCGGTCTCTGTGTTCCGAGGCCATATCTGCATATGCTAGGCTCGTCAAGTTTAACCTGAGTATTCTGTGTGTGCAAAACTGGCTTGCACCCGTTGTAGATGGACGTAGAGCTTATCACACCCGATCATCACGTGGTGTCTGGGCACGACGAACTTTGGCAACGGTGCATACTCAGGGAGAACACTTCTTGATAATTTAGTGAGAGATCATCTTATAATGCTACCGTCAATCAAAGCAAGATAAGATGCATAAAAGATAAACATCACATGCAATCAATATAAGTGATATGATATGGCCATCATCATCTTGTGCTTGTGATCTCCATCTCCGAAGCACCGTCATGCTCACCATCGTCACCGGTGCGACACCTTGATCTCCATCGTGGCATCGTTGTCGTCTCGCCAATCTTATGCTTCCACGACTATCACTACTGCTTAGCAATAAAGTAAAGCATTACATCGCGATTGCATTGCATACAATAAAGCGACAACCATATGGCTCCTGCCAGTTGCCGATAACTTGGTTACAAAACATGATCATCTCATACAATAAAATCAGCATCATGCCTTGACCATATCACATCACAACATGCCCTGCAAAAACAAGTTAGACGTCCTCTACTTTGTTGTTGCAAGTTTTACGTGGCTGCTACGGGCTTACGCAAGAACTCATCTCACCTACGCATCAAAACCACAACGATAGTTTGTCAAATAGACTCCGTTTTAACCTTCTCAAGGACCGGGCGTAGCCACACTCGGTTCAACTAAAGCTGGAGAGACAGTCGCCCGCAAGCCATCTATGTGCAAAGCACGTCGAGGGAACCGGTCTCGCGTAAGCGTACGCGTAAGGTTGGTCCGGGTCGTCTCGTCCAACAATAACGTCGAACCAAAGTATGACATGCTGGTAGGCAGTATGACTTGTATCGCCCACAACTCACTTGTGTTCTACTCGTGCAAATAACATCAAACCATAAAACCTAGGCTCGGATGCCACTGTTGGGGAACGTAGTAATTTCAAAAAATTTCCTACGCACACGCAAGATCATGGTGATGCATAGCAACAAGAGGGGAGAGTGTTGTCTACGTACCAACGCAGACCGACTGCGGAAGCGATCACACAACATAGAGGAAGTAGTCGTACGTCTTCCCGATCCGACCGATCCAAGCACCGTTACTCCGGCACCTCCGAGTTCTTAGCACACGTTCAGCTCGATGACGATCCTCGGGCTCCGATCCAGCAAAGCGTCGAGGAAGAGTTCCGTCAGCACGACGGCGTGGTGACGATCTTGATGTACTACCGACGCAGGGCTTCGCCTAAGCACTACAACGGTATGATCGAGGTGGAATTTGGTGGCAGGGGGCACCGCACACGGCTAAGGAACGATCTCAAGGATCAACTTGTGTGTCTAGAGGTGCCCCCTGCCCCCGTATATAAAGGATCCAAGGGGAGGGGCTGGCCGGCCAAGGAGGGAGGCGCAGGAGGAGTCCTACTCCTACCGGGAGTAGGACTCCCCCCTCCAATCCTATTCCAACTAGGACTCCAAGGGGGAAAGAGAGAGAGAGGTGGCCGGCCACCTCTCCTAGTCCTAATAGGACTAGGGGAGGGGGGAGGCGCGCAGCCCTCCATGGCAGCCCCTTTCACCTTTCCACTAAGGCCCATGTAGGCCCATTTGGCTCCCGGGGGGTTTCGGTAACCCTCCCGGTATTCCGGTAAAATCCCGATTTCACCCGGAACACTTCCGGTGTCCAAACATAGGCTTCCAATATATCAATCTTTATGTCTCGACCATTTCGAGACTCCTCGTCATGTCCGTGATCACATCCGGGACTCCGAACAACCTTCGGTACATCAAAATGCATAAACTCATAATAACTGTCATCGTAACGTTAAGCGTGCGGACCCTACGGTTCGAGAACAATGTAGACATGACCGAGACACGTCTCCGATCAATAACCAATAGCGGGACCTGGATGCCCATATTGGCTCCTACATATTCTACGAAGATCTTTATCGGTCAGACCGCATAACAACATACGTTGTTCCCTTTGTCATCGGTATGTTACTTGCCCGAGATTCGATCGTCGGTATCCAATACCTAGTTCAATCTCGTTACTGGCAAGTCTCTTTACTCGTTCGGTAATACATCATCTCACAACTAACATCTTAGTTATAATGCTTGCAAGGCTTATGTGATGTGTATTACCGAGAGGGCCCAGAGATACCTCTCCGACAATCGGAGTGACAAATTCTAATCTCGAAATACGCCAACCCAACATCTACCATTGGAGACACCTGTAGTACTCCTTTATAATCACCCAGTTACGTTGTGACGTTTGGTAGTACCCAAAGTGTTCCTCCAGCAAACGGGAGTTGCATAATCTCATAGTCATAGGAACATGTATAAGTCATGAAGAAAGCAATAGCAGCATACTAAACGATCGGGTGCTAAGCTAATGAAATGGGTCATGTCAATCAGATCATTCAACTAATGATGTGACCTTGTTAATCAAATAACAACTCTTTGTTCATGGTTAGGAAACATAACCATCTTTGATTAACGAGCTAGTCAAGTAGAGGCATACTAGTGACACTCTGTTTGTCTATGTATTCATACATGTATTATGTTTCCGGTTAATACAATTCTAGCATGAATAATAAACATTTATCATGATATAAGGAAATAAATAATAACTTTATTATTGCCTCTAGGGCATATTTCCTTCACTATTGTCGTAGGGCTTCGCCTAAGCACCGCTACAATATTATCGAGGACTATGGTGGCAGGGGGCGCCGCACACGGCTAAGAATATGATCACGTGGATCAACTTGTGTCTCTGGGGTGCCTCCGCCTCCGTATATAAAGGTTCAAGGGGGGGTGCGGCCGGCCTAGAGGTGGTGCGCTAGGAGGAGTCCTACTCCCTCTGGGAGTAGGATTCCCCCCCCCCCCAATCCTAGTTGGAATAGGATTCGCGGAGGGGGGGGGGAAGAGAAAGGGGGCCGGCCCCCTCTCCTTGTCCTATTCGGACCAAGGGAGGGGAGGGGCGCGCGGCCCATCTCAGGCTGCCTCTTCTCTTTTCCACTAAGGCCCACTAAGGCCCATATAGCTCCCGGGGGGTTCCGGTAACCTCCCGGTACTCCGGTAAAATCCCGATTTCACCCGGAACACTTCCAATATCCAAACATAGGCTTCCAATATATCAATCTTTATGTCTCGACCATTTCGAGACTCCTCGTCATGTCCGTGATCACATCCGGGACTCCGAACAACCTTCGGTACATCAAAACGTATAAACTCATAATATAACTGTCATCGAAACCTTAAGCGTGCGGACCCTACGGGTTCGAGAACAATGTAGACATGACCGAGACATGTCTCCGGTCAATAACCAATAGCGGGACCTGGATGCCCATATTGGCTCCTACATATTCTATGAAGATCTTTATCGGTCAGACTGCATAACAACATACGTTGTTCCCTTTGTCATCGGTATGTTACTTGCCCGAGATTCGATCGCCGGTATCCAATACCTAGTTCAATCTCGTTACCGGCAAGTCTCTTTACTCGTTCTGTAATACATCATATCGCAACTAACTCATTAGTTGCATTGCTTGCAAGGCTTAAGTGATGTGCATTACCGAGAGGGCCCAGAGATACCTCTCCGACGATCGGAGTGACAAATCCTAATCTCGAAATACGTCAACCCAACATGTACCTTTGGAGACACCTGTAGAGCACCTTTATAGTCACCCAGTTACGTTGTGAAATTTGGTAGCACACAAAGTGTTCCTTCGGCACACGGGAGTTACATAATCTTATAGTCATAGGAACATGTATAAGTCATGAAGCAAGCAATAGCAACATACTAAACGATCGGGTGCTAAGCTAATGGAATGGGTCATGTCAATCAGATCATTCAACTAATGATGTGATCCCGTTTAATCAAATGACAACTCTTTGTCCATGGTTAGGAAACATAACCATCTTTGATTAACGAGCTAGTCAAGTAGAGGTATACTAGTGACACTCTGTTTGTCTATATATTCACACATGTATTATGTTTTCGGTTAATACAATTCTAGCATGAATAATAAATTTTTATCATGATATAAGGAAATAAATAATAACTTTATTATTGCCTCTAGGGCATATTTCCTTCAAGCCCCCCATGGGTCCAAGTTCTTGACTGAACCGAAACTAATGGGCTGGCCAGGCTCCAATCAAAGCCCTGTTTTCTACTAGTGGGGGGACATTATGGCAACAAGTGAATGAATCTTTTCACGCACGAAAGCACATTGCGCCATACGACATGCACATCATTCATGATCACAATGTGAGGTCGTTATCATATTGATGGTACGCCATCCAGACCATCATCACCAAGTTTTGTCACGTAGTTGCTCAACTGGAGGCAAGGTGACCATTGCATGTGGCGGAGGAGGAGATCGTAAGTTTTGCTTCTTCTTTCTCAACTTATTGATTGATTCATTCACTCAATGTTGCTTTGTGTAGTCCGCTCGTGCTGCCGTGATTTATCACATGACAGAGGGACGGCTATTTACGTACACACCGTTGGATGAAGCTGAAGGGGCAGTATGTGTGGGACGACATGATCCGTTGAAAAACTTGTTAGACGTCAAATTTGAGACACTAGGCTTATTTGCATGTTGTGTATGGATGATTTGCCCTATTTTCTTTTCGAACTTTGATCAATATCAGCCGGTTTGCATGAATTCCGTTCGCAAATCAAAACCTGGCTTCAATATATGCGAGCACTGTTGGATGGGGGCCTCCCACATCCGTGTCCGTGAACTGATTCCCCTATCCGCGGACTGATACGGCAGGAAATTTACATGTCGTTGGAGATGCTCTTACATAGTGCAAATTTCCAAATGCATGGTGGAGATATCTCTGTCCAACACCGGGCATCTCTAATGACTTATGAGCTCTAGACTAATTGCAATGATAAGAAATGGCTTAGGGCAACCATTCTTTGCCGAGAAAAAGCAGCGTGTGTAATGAGGCCCTAATAGATAGAGCGGTACTCAGATCATCTACAGTTGGCATCCTTAAATCCTTCACAAACATTCACGGACGTGCCCGGTTAATGACCGGTCAGGAGAGAGAAGTAAAAAAAGTGACACAATCGGATCTCCCATAACATTCCTATACATCCGATCCATCCGCGAACCCTTATAATGTAGGCAGGATATAAGGGTTTGCGGACACGTCCAGTCAGTCCGCCACGTAGGACACGGACCACATTTTCTCTTTCTTTATTCATTTTTTTCTTTCGTTCTCTTCATCTTCATCAATCACTTGCAAGTGACCAGACATATATGAGGAAGAAAATAATGAGTGTGGCTGTATAAACGAACAAATAGAGGCTCAAAACGGACATGCCCGGTCACTGACCAGGCGCGTCCACAAACATTTAGGAGGATATATTTGCTAAGTCTGATTGTAGATGCGCTCATAATATCTATCAGTTGAAAAGGAATGAACCCAAGAAGATTCGGGTGAACAATCTTGCGAGCATTCAGGTGGCAATATGTTTGGTTGGGCTGCAGCTGAATGAGAAGTAGCTAGAGCTGGTAGAAGCTGAGAAGTGTGTGGAGCTGATAAAAGTAGAGAAACCAAAAATTATGTCTGACAAGGACGTATAGTATCTGCTCGCGTGCTCAAATGCTCCCTTATGAATAGTGAAAAAAATTGTAAAGAAAATCAAAAAATTCAGACATTGTTTTGTGGTATACTTTGACAAAAAAATTTACACTTACAAAAATTTATCATGAATGAACATTTATGAAAATCATGGCAAAAAAACACGACTGTTGATTTTTTAAATATTTTTTTACCATAACTTCCACGAAGTGTTGATTTTACTGTTAATCCCAAGCTCACTTGAGGCCGGGAGCAGGAGAGGACTTTCGATTTGACAATTGCTCTTAAGACGATTGGTGATAACTAATTCTCTGCAGCCACAATTAGACCAATGTCCATGGCAATAGTTCTTGTCAACCTCCATGGCAACAATTAGATCAGTGTCTTTTCGCAAAAAAAGGAAAAAAATCAGTGTGGGCTTGAGTAACGCAACTCCTAGAACTCACACACACACACAAAAAAAGATCAGTGTGGGCTTGAGTAACGACGAGCCTGATTATCACACCAATTCTGACCGGCACCGACCGCTTTACACATCAGTTCGTCCTATCCAGTTACTCAAAAAAAAATCAGTTCGTCGCATCTCGCATCCAAAAAAAATGACGTCTCCTTATTTAGCCTTTTAGGGGGGAAATGAAAATGACGCCTCAACAAACCATCATTAATTTCGGAGAAACGAAGACCGTCCCACAAAGAAGAATAAAAAGAGGAAGAAAAGGAATATAAAGGGGGAAACGGCAGGCGGATTCCGGGGGCTGCGTTACATTTGGCGCGAATCCTGGGGCCTCCAGTGCAACCTGTACTTGTCCGTCGCTATCGATGGATAGATAAGCATCACGTTGGCGCCACTCATCGAGACCTTGCACATTGGTATATTCACATCCTGGTCCTCGGTCTGTACCCATGATTTCTGCAATCCTAGTTTTTTTACTCGGCATGCATGGGCTTTACAGAAAGTCAGAAAGTAGCCTTTCCATTTTAACCTGTGACGATGATTAACTTCTTAGTGTATGCTGATCGTAAGATCCTCCTCCCATTGACCGGGCAACCCAACTTTACTTAAGTGTTAAGAGTAATAATCAAGACAAAATATTCACCTGAAAAGAAGGACCAAGTAATGTGTATGCTTCCGTTTCAAAAAAGTTGGGCGTGTCATTGTGACTGCCTCAGTTTAAATAAAAATTTTGAACACATTACAAACTCAGACGGACATGTACTCATCCATATGAACACATGCATGCACACTCTATCATATAAGTACCTTCGAAAGATTGAGTCGACACATCATCTTAAGATTGACGAAATCCACAGACAGAACGTCTTCTTTCACTTAATGCACATCTCCGAAAGGAATGAAATAAACCTAAAAAAATGCATCCACCAATGTTAATTTTAGGACTTGAACCCTCATGGATTGGTTTCACTACAAGAAATCTAATCAGCTGAGCTACGCTCAGTTCGCTAAGTTTATATACTTGTGTTTCACAAAGTAGTGGACATTTACCCCATAACATTCCAGTAAGTAGTGCGGCTGATGCAAAATATTCAATTGCGTTATACAGTTGACAACAATGGCGTTCAATTGTATTTTGTGTAGTTGATTTGATTCGACCACACAAATATAGTTAGCGACATTTTTTTTGTTGACATGAATACGGTTGTGAAGGATCAAGGTGGCGACTGTGAATAGATCTCTATAAACTTTGTCTCTTTTCTTTAGCAATTTAGGCTTTGCAGCTAAATAGTTTTTCCTAAATGCAACTACAACCCAAATAATATACTCCCTCCGTCTCAAAATAAATGTTTCAAATTTAATACAACTTTGTACTAAAATTAGTATAAAGTTGAGACACTTATTTTAGGACGAAGAGAGTATACAATAATACAGTTGAAAAAAACACAAGTGAAAGATTTAGGATATAAATAAACAAGGTATGAGAGACAAAGATGTATCCCATGCTCATTTCTTTGAAGAGATGCATCATTGAGGGGCGTAGACACGACAAAAGTTTTCTAATGCCACAAGATTCATCTTCTTCTCATTGAGTCCCCCGCATCAAGTAGAAACTCAATTTGATGCTAATAGACTTCGAGATGGTCTCCAAACCTTTATAAAATTAGAAAAAATTAACCTTGTATCCTTGCAAACAAGACCTGGACTTTTCAGACAAGGCATCACCCTAGGCCTGATAGAGCGGTGGCTCCGGTCGCGGTCGATTCGACTCGAATTACCAAACGGTTCGGCCTGACTCGACTTATTTCCTTTTGTTGTTGCCATGATATTTCTTATGAACTCTGCTTCGATACATACTCTTAGAAACTTTCTAAGTTTATGGATTTTGATAGAGATTAAATGTGAAGATTAGAAGGTACATCTTCAATTAAAGGGGTAATATAGTTTTTCTATCCAAATCAATCTATTCAATACATTTGATCTGCAGGCTAACATAGCGATAACCTTTTTAAGTAACTTTAAGATCCGTGCAAACTTTTTAGAGAGTGTGTGCCGAAGCAAAACTCATTTCTTATTTCTACGAGGGTTTATTTCTCAGAGACTCGCCTGTGATTATTTAAGTGCCAACAAGAAAAGGCAGCCTTGCTTCCTCTCCCTCACTGAAACCTCAGAACCCTAGCTCGACAGCGATTCAAGCCCGTTCCTAACCCAAGGCGCCGAAATTAACTGAGGTGAGTGTTCTTGCAGACATAATCTCAAAATTTCCCCGCAAATTTTGGTTGAGTTCGGCTCAAATTTGCGGCTTTTCCCGCGACGTCCTTGCAGGCCATGTCGCTGTACGACGGCGGGCTCGCCGGAGTGTACCCCGAGGAGGAGGATGACCGCCTCGCCGACCTGGCGGGGGACTCCGACTACGACGACGACGAGTACGTCCAATCTGTAAGTTCGCCCGCCTGCCAAGTTCTCGGGCCATGGGGTCTCGTCTCCAACTTGATCCTTTATGTTGCTGATTTCGCCTTCCTGCTCGATTCCTAGTTCAATTGGCCCGCGCCATGCGCATACCTTGATGCTGCTGTGGTAATTGAGTAGGTTGCTAGCTTGAGCTCAACGATTAATCAAAGATTGTTTTGCAGATAAATACACTTCTAGTCAAATGCCATATTACAGTTTAGATCAATTACTGTCTTACCTGCATTTGTGGCATTTCTAGATTCCAGGGCTGCGGTTTCAGAATAGTTTTCTATTGGTCTGACAGAATTGGATTCTGTTGTTTGTAGATTAGCAAGGCGTCAGAAGATACATCTGCGATGGATGTCCTGAAAGGGAAGGACATACAGGGAATTCCCTGGGAACGGCTGACCATCACAAGGGACGGATATAGGAAGTCCAGACTGGAAGGGTATACGAACTTTGAGAACATACCTAATTCCGGTCAATTATCGGAGAAGGTATGATAGTGCTAGATAACAAGATAGATTGGTAACAGTACTCCGTGTTCCTGTTCAGTTTCTGAGGTTTTTCGTGGTGATCTTGATGCAGGTATGTACACCTGTGGAGAAAGGTCAACTCTACTACGAGTTTGCGCATAACACAAGATCGGTGAGACCGACCATTTTTCATTTTCAGGTGAGAAAATGGTAGCTTCTGGTACCATATTTTCATTGGGTCTTGCTCAGTTCATGCTAAGCAAACAAGGGTTTTCAGACATGCTAATTGAGATACCGTGTCTGTTATTGTGTTCCTTGTTCCATGCTTGCCAATATTTGGCTGTAGTCCTGCACAAGCTAGTCTGTCGCAGATTTTCTTTCTTGATGTTCAGTTTTTAGAATACATGCAGAGAGAAAAAATATTCAACTGTTCCTATGAAAATTTGAATATGCACTTCATGAAAGTGCAGAAAGGTAGTTGTAAAATTGCAATATGGCGTCCCAAGTCCTAACACGGGAGCAAACATTTACAGCACCTAACGTGCCTTAACGTATGGTTGTACTGAGCAATCAGATGTTCTCACATAATTAATTGCCTGCCTGCTCATATGAAATTATTAAGCTCACTCTATCACTTTCATACAGTTGAGAAATTTAGTATGGGCAACAACAAGGCATGATGTTTATCTTATGTCACACATGTCTGTGCTTCATTGGTCACCACTGACCTCTGAGAAGCACGAAGTCATTGATCTTCAAGGACATGTTGCTCCATGTGAGGTACAAATTCCTCTTCCAAGTGTTTGTTTGAACCTGCATTTTTCTTACAGATCCTTATATATTTAATATGTTTGTTGCTTTTGACTTCAGAAGCACGAGGGGAATTTCTATGAGGGCTTTTATCGGACTCACGTTAGCACATTGGCAGTCAAGAACAACCTGCTGGTTGCTGGTGGCTTTCATGGAGAACTAATTTGCAAGGTAACTTATTTTCATTTTTAACGTTTTATTCCATCTCTGACATCTACAACCATTTACAATGTAATTTATTGTCTGTGGAATGCAGTTTTTGGACCGTGAAGGAATAAGCTATTGTTCCAAGTCAACTCATGATGACAATGGCATTACTAATTGTCTGGAGATATTTGAGAAACCTAGGTAGGTTATTTTCTATGGACAAATTGTTCCACTGTTTCTGTGAAATTGAGCATTAATTGATCACAATCTAAAAATTATTTTGGCAGTGGTTCCGTGCATTTCCTAGCATCAAACAATGATTGTGGACTAAGAGACTTTGACATGGAGAAGTTTCAGATGTGCAATCATTTTCATTTCGATTGGGCTGTGAATGTAAGCCTCAGCTTCATCCTTTGCACTTGTCTATATTTAGTGTTCTATTTGCTGCACTGTGTATTGTAGTTTCCTAATCAAAACCTGGCACTGAAGTCAATACTCCATACTTGGTCAAAGAATGTTTATCTTCCATTAGGTGATGAGGAGGATATCAGCCTGACCTTGTTTTACTCCTTTGTTTTCTTTGATGCAGCACACATCCTTGAGCCCTGATGGTAAAATCATTGCTGTTGTGGGGGACAATCCTGACGGTGTTCTGGTTGATGCTAATTCGGGGAAAGTAAGTACAGCGCAAGGCCCAATCGTCGACTTTCAAACAATGACATCGTAATTTACACAAGCGTTTTGTTGTTTGTTTTCCCGCAGATGATTCACGAGCTCAGTGGTCATTTGGATTATTCGTTTGCATCGGCATGGAACCCAGACGGCCGGACATTCGCAACTGGGAACCAAGACAAGACATGCAGGATCTGGGACGCCCGTAACCTCTCCAAGTCTGTCGCTGTCCTGGGAGGCAACATGGGAGCCATAAGGTCCATCCGCTATACATCTGACGGCAAGTTCCTGGCAATGGCTGAAGCTGCAGACTTCATCCACATCTTTGACGTCGGGAGTGGGTACGACAGGAAGCAGGAGCTGGACTTCTTTGGTGAGATTGCCGGCATATCGTTCAGTCCTGACACTGAGGCTCTCTTTGTCAGCGTACATGATCGCAACTATAGCAGCCTCCTCCAGTACAGTCGTCGACGGTTTTACAGCTACCTTGATTCAGCTTTGTGAATAGCTAAGTGGCTGAGGTCTATAAGAACAAGATCGCAAGTTGTAGAAAAGATGTACATATCTGTAGGTCTTGCCCTGCGCTCTGACTAAACCAAAGCTCAGCTACAAAGGTGTGGTTGCGCTGAACAAACTGACGGCCTGTTGTTATAAGTGATGTCATTACCCATACATCTCTCAGAACTCTTGCATGCCTTCTTCTTTGTAAGCCAGCAATAGTCTAACAAACCATGCTGATTTTATCTTGCTCTCCATCAGTTTACGTTTACCGCAAAGCGCAAATACGATAGATAGGGTACAACAGGGTATTCGTGTTTCAAACAAAACAAGCATGATATGAAGTGGCCGAGAAGGACATGTAAAAGTGTTTTGCCGGGGGATAGAGAAATCTTGAGTGTGTCCATGATGCAAGGAAAAAGTAACGAAGGGTGCGGCTCCTGAGCAAGGGCTTCAAGCTAAGCTACCTATTCTCATCAGTCGTGCTGAATACGAATCAAGAAAATGAGTGAAGGATACTGCCAGTGAAGCGAAAGCATATGTCATCGAGAGTGACTTGTGATTGATACTCACGCGCATGTCGTCATATGGAACGTAAAAGATCCTGGATTCACCATCTAATTCAGAAAAATAAAATATCATCGTTCCAGAACATTGATAGAGAAAAAAGTCAACTATTGAATTTGAACCGATGGCCCTCGCATTACGGATATGCCTCTTCTTTGGTTTGTATTTTCTTGTTCAGGATCTTGCTTTTCATGATTGTCATCTCTACAACTCGTGCTCAGAGATGCTCTGAGAATGGGAAAGGTAACCAAGTTATCCTGCCTAGTTTAGATGAAGCACACTGATCATACCTGTAACGCCCTCGATGCGGCTATATCTCCCACGTGTCGAGGCACGACTTAGAGGCATAACCGCATTGAAAGCAATGTCGCAAGTTAGGAAATCATCACACATCCCATGTACATAAATAATATAAAGGGGAGGTACATAGTTGGCTTACACTCGCCACGTCACATCAAAGTACATAAATAACATACATCATCCAAACACTCATGGCCCAACTACGGCGCCAAAATAAAAGACAACCCAACAAGCGACATAGGTCCCGATCACCCCAACTGGGCACCACTACTGATCATCAGGAAAAGACACATAGTAACGCTGAGAATCCTCGTCGTACTCCCACTTGAGCTCAAGCGCGCCATCTGGAGCTGTATCGTCTGTCCCTGCATCTGGTGTAATAGTAATCTGTGAGCCACAGGGACTCAGCAATCTCGCACCCTCGCGATCAAGACTATTTAAGCTTAATAGGTATGAAAGGGGTAATGTAAGTGGAGCTGCAGCAAGCGACTAGCATATATGATGACTAACTTATTCGCAAAAGAGAGCGAGAAGAGGAGGCAAGGCGCGAGCGAGAAACTAGAGAGCAACCTGCGCAAACATAACTCCAACACCGTGTCCACTTTCCGGACTCCCCCGAGAAGAGGCCATCACGGCAACACACTCAGTTGATTCATTTTAATTAATTAAGGTTCAAGTTATCTACAACCGGACATTAACAAATTCCCATCTGCCCATAACCGCGGGCACGGCTTTCGAAAGATCAATCCCTGCAGGGGGGTCCCAACTTAGCCCATAACAAGCTCTCACGGTCAACGAAGGAATAGACCTCCACCCAAGACACACCGATCAGACTCGATATCTCGGTACAACAAGACGATTCGACAGGTTAAAACAAGTCCAGCAACACCGCCCGAATGTGCCGACAAATCCCGATAGGAGCTGCACATATCTCTTTCTCAGGGCACACTCAGATTGTCTAAACTTCCGGTAGGCCAGCCCAGAGTTGCCCCTGGTAGCCACCGGCGGCTGACGGTTTGGACCAACACTCAGAGGAGCACTGGCCCGGGGGGTTAAAATAAGATGACCCTCGGGCTCCGGAAACCCAAGGGAAAAAGAGGCTAGGTGGCAAATGGTAAAACCAATGTTGGGCATTGCTGGAAAAGCTTTAATCAAGGCGAACTATCAAGGGGTTCCCATTATAGCCCAACCGCATAAGGGACGCAACAATCCGGGAACATAACACCGATATGACGGAAACTAGGGCGGCAAGAGTGGAACAAAACACTAGGTGAGAGGCCGAGCCTTCCACCCTTTACCAAGTATATAGATGCATTAAGATAACATGGCAACATAATGATATCCCAACAAGTAAATAAATGTCCCAATAAGGAACGGCTCCAATCTTCACCTGCAACTAGCAACGCTATAAGAAGGGGGCTGAGCAAAGCGGTAACATAGCCAATCAACGGTTTGCTAGGACAATGGTGGGTTAGAGGCTCAACATGGCAATTGGGAGGCAGACAAGCAAGTGGTAGGCATCGTAGCATTGGCATAGCAAACTAGCATAGCAAAGATAGTAGTGATTTCGAGGGTATGATCATCTTGCCTGCACAGTTGTCAGAGTTGACTGGGTCCTCAAAAGCAAACTCAACGGGCTCCTCGTTAGCGAACTCGTCTCCCGGCTCTACCCAACAACACAAACAAGCAACAAGAATGCAATCAACCATGTGCAAACTCCAACAATAAGATGCAATGATGGTATGCTATGCGGGATGCGATGCGGGATGCAAAATGCAAGACGTGACAGGAAATGCATGAACCTGGCCTCAACTTGGAAAACCAAGTGTGCCACTGGATAAAGGGGATGAAATCGCTTGAAAACGATATAAAGATCATGGGAATCGGAGCTACGGTTTGGAAATGGCAAGCGTTTTAAGAAATGAACCGGTTTGCGATTTACAGCAAGTAGGCACCTAAATGCAACGAAATGAACATGCTACAGCCACCAAACATGACAACAAAATACATGGCAGGGATGTACACAAGATGCTTATCAAAACACTAGCACTGAGCCACGGCTAAATTCATCCATTATGAGATTCAAACAAGCATGGCAAAAACGAATATGCAAAACAGATTTCAGACTTAGTGAAATTAACACCAGTCTGAAATTTCAGACCACGATGCCCTCTTCGGAGCAGCAAAACAACATGATACATAGCCTGATTATGACAAGTAAGAATATTGCATGGAGCTACTCAACAAGCTTAACACAACACCCAAAGTGACCTGGGGCCAAAAGGGTTCACAAAATACTCTAACGAGCACACGAACATAGATGAAACACAATCAGTTTTCAGACTTAGTGAAAACTGAGACATGCTGAAATTTAACTCACGAAGGCATATAAACGAGCTCGATGCACTCACTATGGTGCAAGTCATGGCAAGGCAAGCATATATCCATTAAGAAGACACAAAATGATAGCTAGACATGGCAAGAACAATGGCATAGCATGCACGGATCAATAACAATAGCATCGGCAAAATCGCAAACAAGTTGACGATTTGCCTAGATTTACCACGAAGCAAAAGTAGAGCTCGATTGACTCAAGCTAGAGTACTCCGACATAGCAAGTAAAGACATGGATGAATAGAGCATAACAATATTAACAAATGTCCCTTACTGATCATCCTCAAAAGAGGCACGGATCACTAGGAAACAAGCTGAACATATGGCATCATGAACTAAAATATCCCAGACTTGGTGAAAACTACTAAGTCCCTGAAAACAGATCTACCAAGTGTCTCACTTTGCAAGCTTGCACAAGTCACCACACACATCCTAAAAATGCATGGGTGGCACCTCTGGAAAGAAGACAAAATGCTTAACAATTCATCCCAAAGACTCACAGGCATATCATGCACACAATAATCATGGCAAAAATGACAAAAGTCTAAGATGAACTAACGGATCTGCAACTTAACTCACGAAGCCTCCTTCTAGCAGAATTTCGGGCATCAAGATGAACTCAAATGCAAATGATGCAATGGAATGAAATGATGTACATGTCGAGACAAACATTTTGATATACTATATGTCCAAAACGGAGCTACGGATGCAAAGATATGGCAGGTCAAAGATTGCTCGGAAATTAGGGTTTCGGAAGGAGAAGTCAACCGAATCTAGATCCAGATCCGGATCCCGTGTACTGTAGCAGCGGCGCGGCTCCCGAGGTCTCCGGTGAGGAGGCCGGCTCCGGCGAGCTTGGAACGGCGGCGAGGAGGCGAGGTCCGGCCGGATCCGGCCCGGGACGGCGCGGCGGCGAGGGAAGCGAGGTCCGGCCGGCCTCGGGCGATGGCCGGCGCGGTGCGGCACGGCGGGGCTCCGCCGGAGGAGAGCCGGCGCGCGAGCGGCGGCTGCCGGCCCCGAGGAAGACGGCGGCGAGGTGCGGGCGCGAGGCGGCGGAGGAGATGGGCCGTGGGGGCCTCCCGCGGGCTCGGGCGGGCCGGCGCGGCGGCGGCGATGTGGGCACGCGCCCCGCCACGTGGCGAGCGCGGGTTGGCCGGTGGAGGCGGCGTGGACATGTCCGGCACGGGCGGACAATGTCCGGCGCGTCGGAGGGGATTTTAGGGTTTCGGAGGAGAGGGAGAGATCCGAAAAATGGGGTGCCTATTTATAGAGGTAGAGGGGGCTAGGAGTGTCCAAATGAGGTGCGGTTTTCGGCCACGCGATCATGATCGAACGCTCTAGGACATGGAGCAGAGTTTGGTGGGTTTTGGGCCAAATTGGAGGGGTGTTGGGCTGCAACACACATGAGGCCTTTTCGGTCCCTCGGTTAACCGTTGGAGTATCAAACGAAGTCTAAACGATACGAAACTTGACAGGCGGTCTACCGGTAGTAAACCAAGGCCGCATGGAAAGTCTCGGTCCAATTCGGAAATGTTTGATCCCCACACACAAAAGAAAGCTAGAAATGACCACCGGAGGAGAACGAAGCGCCGGAATGCAAAACAGACAACGGGGAAAATGCTCGAATGCATGAGATGAACATGTATGCAAATGCAATGCACGTGATGACATGATATGAGATGCATGAAAACGAAACAACACACGGAGACAAAGACCCGAACCCGAGAAATAAATATAACTTAACGCCGGAAATGGCAAGAGTTGGAGTACAAATTGGGAAAGTTATATCTGGGGCGTTACAACACTCCACCACTACGAAAAGATCTCGTCCCGAGATCTAGGACTGAAAGAACTCCGGGTACTCAGAACGGAGGTGATCCTCGCGTTCCCAGGTAGTTTCACGGTCGGAATGGTGTGACCACTTGACTTTGAGAAATTTGATTGACTTTTTGTGAGTCCTGCGTTCAGTCTCTTCAAGGATTGCAACTGGGTGCTCACGATAGGAGAGATCTTCTTGGAGCTCAATGTCCTCGAAGTTGACAGTGCGTTCAGGCGTCTTGAAGCACTTTCGGAGTTGGGAGACATGGAACACATCATGAACATTTGCAAAGTTTGACGGAAGCTCGAGTTGATAGGCGAGGTCGCCTCTCTTGCTGACAATCTTGAAAGGTCCGACGTATCTAGGGGCAAGCTTCCCTTTGATACCGAAGCGATGAGTCCCTTTCTTAGGAGAGACGCGGAGGTAAACATGATCTCCGATCTCGAAAGCCAAATCACGGTGCTTACTATCGTAGTAGCTCTTCTGGCGGGATTGGGCTGCTTTGAGATTATCACGAATGACCTTGCATATTTCTTCTGCCTCTGTGATTAAAGTCATTACCCAGCAGCTGACGTTCACCGGTTTCAGACCAGTTGAGAGGTGTACGGCACTTCCTACCATACATAATTTCAAATGGGGCCTTGCCCGAACTTGCTTGAAAACTGTTGTTGTATGAGAATTCAGCATAAGGAAGACAATCCTCCCACTTCATGCCGAAGGAGATAACACAAGCCCTGAGCATATCTTCAAGAATCTGGTTGACACACTCGACTTGACCGCTTGTTTGAGGATGGAAAGCAGTGCTGAAGCGAATGTTGGTGCCCATGTGAAAGATCGTGGATGTCGCCTAGAGGGGGGGGGTGAATAGGCGTTTTAAAATAATTACGGTTTAGGCTTGAACAAATGCGGAATAAACCTAGCGGTTAATTTGTCAAGCACAAAACCTAAAACAACTAGGCTCACCTATGTGCACCAACAACTTATGCTAAGCAAGATAAGCAACTATGTGATAGCAAGATATATGACAAGAAACAATAAGGCTATCACAAAGTAAAATGCATAAGTAAAGGGGCTCGGGTAAGAGATAACCGAGGCACGCGGAGACGATGATGTATCCCGAAGTTCACACCCTTGCGGATGCTAATCTCCGTTTGGAGCGGTGTGGAGGCACAATGCTCCCCAAGAAGCCACTAGGGCCACCGTAATCTCCTCACGCTCTCGCACAATGCGAGATGCCGTGATTCCACTAAGGGACCCTTGAGGGCGGTCACCGAACCCGTACAAATGGCAACCCTTGGGGGCGGTCACCGAACCCGTACAAATTGGCAACCCTTGGGGGCGGTCACCGGTACCCGTCAAATTGCTCGGGGTGATCTCCACAACCTAATTGGAGACCCCGACGCTTGCCCGGAGCTTTACACCACAATGATTGAGCTCCGAACACCAACAACCGTCTAGGGCGCCCAAGCACCCAAGAGGAACAAGCTCAAGGGTACCAAGCACCCAAGAGTAATAAGCTTCTCAACTTGTAACTTCCACGCATCACGTGGAGAACTCAAACCGATGCACCAAATGCAATGGCAAGGGCACACGGAGTTCCCAAGTCCTTCTCTCTCAAATCCCACCGAAGCAACTAATGCTAGGGAGGAAAATGAGAGGAAGAACAAGAAAGAGAACACCAAGAACTCCAAGATCTAGATCCAAGGGGTTCCCCTCACATAGAGGAGAAAGTGATTGGTGGAAATGTGGATCTAGATCTCCTCTCTCTTTTCCCTCAAAAACTAGCAAGAATCCATGGAGGGATTGAGAGTTAGCAAGCTCGAAGAAGGTCAACAATGGGGGAAGAACACGAGCTCAAAAGATTGGGGTTCAACGGGGAAGAAGACCCCCTTTTATAGGAGGGGGAAAATCCAACCGTTAACCCCCACTCAGCCCCGCAGAGAGCGGTACTACCGCGGAACACGAGCTCATAAGCGGTACTACCGCTCCCCCTCAGCGGTACTGCCGCGCCAAAAGAAAAGGGCTGGGGCTGGGACCCAGAGCGGTACTACCGTGGAGGTAGGGCGGTACTACCGCTCACAAGCAGCACTACCGCCACTACTACCGCAGCAAGTACCGCAAAACCCGACACAAGAAAATGCGCACTTGAATCGAAGCAGAAGGAGCACGAAGCCACAGCGGTACTGCGGCTGAGCCCAGCAAGCGGTACTACCGCTCCGAGGAGCGGTACTACCGCTTAGTGGACTGCAGCCGTACTACCGCTCCAACCACTGTGTCGAGGCGGTAGGAGCACGGATCCGCAGAAGCACTGCTGCTGAGGCCATCAAGCGGTACTACCGCTCCGAGGAGCGGTACTGCCGCTTAGTGAGCCTCAGCGGTACTACCGCTGTGGCCCGCGGTACTACCGCTGGGTCTAGGAGAAGAACCACACTCCAGAAAACCAGAACTGCCATAACTTCTGCATATGAGCTCCGAATTGAGCAAACTCAAGCTTGTTGAAAACAAGACGACGAGTAGCATCAAAACAGTGACTGGTTATAGTAAGAAGAGGCAGGGAAGGTATGCCAACAAATAGAGGAGTGAAACCTCCAACCGAGAAGAACCGGCAAAACCTCCAACATCGAAAACATCATAGAAGATGCATGCGAACTCCGTTTTCGATGAACTCAACCTTGTCATCAAGATGACCATAAGCTCTAAGACTCACAGAGAGAACCAAACAAGAACCAAGAAAGATGATGCAAGGATGCAATGGTTTGAGCTCTCAGCGAACGATACGATCAAGCTACTCATCGAGAGCCCCCCCTTGATAGTACGGCAATCGATCCTATAACCCGGTCTCCCAACTACCATCATGAGACCGGTAAAATAGAAAACCTACCAAGGGCAAACCTTTGCCTTGCACATGGTCCACTTGAGCTAGATGATGACGATCTTGACTCCCTCAAGTTGGACCACCTTTCTTGATTGTGTTGGCTCGATGAAGACTAGTTGATTGCTCCCCCATACTCCTCTATGGGTGAGCCTTTCTTCCGCACATCTTCATGAGTCCATTGTCACCACAATGGACGGCAAGCTTCAAGCATTTGATCTCTTCGTGATGCTCCACTTGAACTTGCACACCGCAACCTTTCTTGATTGTGTTGAGTCGATGAAGACTAGTTGATTGCTCCCCCATACTCTACTATGGGTGAGCTACTCTTCCGCACATCTTCACAGGTCCATTGTCACCACGAAGTATAACACGCTTCAAGCATTTGATCTCTTCGTGGTGCTCCACTTGAACTTGCACACCGCAACCTAACCCCACAAAGAACCCTCACGAAGACCATGGGTTAGTACACAAAGCGTAATTGACAATGCTTACCATACCATGGGATCACTTGATCCCTCTCGGTACATCTTCTACGCTTTGTGGGTTGATCAACTTGATTCACTCTTTAACTTAGTCTTGATCAATCTCTCACAAGACCAATCTTTAGGTAATTCCTTGAATAGCACCTTGGTCGACACAAACTCTTATTGAAACCAACACATGTACTCCAAGAAAAGCCTATGGACAAAACCTTCAAATATAACTCAAGGCAACCATTAGTCCATAGAGATTGTCATCAATTACCAAAACCAAACATGGGGGCACCGCATGTTCTTTCACCATGGCCTTCTGAAAAGAATCCCAAAACTTGGAGGTAAAGATGCTGCCACGGTCTAAAGATATCACTTGAGGAATACCGTGCAGAGAGACAATTCGAGAGGTATAGAGTTCCGCCAATTTAGCTGCAGTGATTGACTCTTTGATAGGCAGAAAGTGAGCCACTTTGGTGAGCTTATCGATGACAACGAATATAGCATCATTGCCACGCTTGGACTTTGGAAACCCAGTCACAAAGTCCATTTCAATGTGGTCAAACTTCCATTCTGGAATGGCAAGAGGTTGGAGGAGACCTGCTGGCCTTTGGTGTTCTGCCTTCACTCTTCTGCAGACATCACATTCATTCACAAATTGAGCGATCTCGCGCTTCATTCGAGTCCACCAATAAGTTTGCTTCAGATCCTGATACATCTTCGTGCTCCCAGGGTGGATGGAGAGGAGAGAGTTGTGAGCCTCGTTCATGATCACTTTACGAAGGTCACCTTTGGGCACAACAATTCGATCCTCGAAGAAGAGAGTGTCCTTGTCATCAAGGCGGTAGCACTTGTACTTGGACTGACTCTTGGCAATCCCAATCTTCACCTTTTTCACCATAGCATCAAGAAGCTGGGCTTGGCGAATCTGGTCTTCCAAGGTAGGAGAGACTTGAAGGTTGGCGAGGAAACCTTGAGGAACAATTTGCAGATTAAGTTTGCGGAAAGCTTCACAAAGCTCGGGTTGATAAGGTTTCAGAATCAGACTGTTGCAATATGCTTTCCCGCTCAAAGCGTCAGCAATCATATTGGCCTTGCCTGGAGTATACTCGATACTCGGATTGTACTCTTGAATCATTTCGACCCATCGAGTCTGCCTGAGGTTGAGATTAGGCTGAGTGAAGATGTACTTGAGACTCTTGTGATCAGTGAAAATGTCCACTTTTCTTCCCAATAGAAGATGTCTCCAAGTCAACAAAGCATGCACAACTGCCGCCAACTCGAGATCATGAATGGGGTAGTTCTTCTCATTAGGCTTCAACTGGCCAGAGGTATAAGCAACAACTTTCTTCTCTTGCATCAGTACAACACCGGGACCTTGGAGAGAGGCATCACAAAAGACCTCGTACGGCTTGGTTTCATCAGGCGGAGTCAGAACTGGAGCAGTGATCAACTTCTCTTTCAAAGTGTTGAAAGCAATATCACACTCCGGAGACCAAACGTATTTGACGTGCTTCTGAAGAAGATTTGAGAGAGGCTTCGCGATCTTAGAAAAGTTTTCAACGAATCTTCGGCAGTAGCTTGCGAGACCGAGGAAGCTACGGAGTTGCTTAACGTTCTGAGGAGGTTCCCAATTAACAATTGCAGACACCTTCTCAGGATTCACGGCAATGCCCTTGGCAGAGATGATATGGCCGAGATAAAGCACCTCATCGAGCCAAAATTCACACTTGGAGAACTTGGCGTAGAACTGATGTTCCCTGAGCTTGTCACGCAAGTGCTTGGCATGATCTTCCTTGTTCTTGGAGAAAACCAGAATGTCGTCGAGATACACCAAAACAAAGTCATTGGTGTAGGGGTTGAAGATGAAGTTCATCATGCGAGAGAACGTCGGAGGAGCGTTGGCGAGGCCAAAAGACATGACAGTGTATTCATATGACCCATAGCTTGTCCTGAAAGCCGTCTTGGGAATATCTTGCTCACAGATTCGAATCTGATGATAACCCATACGGAGGTCAAGCTTGGAGAATACTTGGGCACCCTTGAGTTGTTCGAACAGCTCATTGATGTTGGGAAGTGGGTATTTGTTCTTGATGGTCTTCTTGTTCAATGGACGATAATCAACACAAAGTCGGTCCGTTCCATCCTTCTTCTTCACAAAAGAACACCACAACCCCACGGAGAAGAACTAGGCCGAATGAGACCCATTCTTTTTTGAACATCGAGTTGTTTCTTCAACTCCTTCAACTCTTCAGGGCCGAGCTTGTAGGGACGTTTGCACACAGGTTTCGTACCGGGCTCAAGTTCAATAACAAATTCAACGGGCCGGTGCGGAGGCATTCCTGGGAGTTCTTCTGGGAAGACGTCTTGATACTCACAAACGACTGGGATCTGCAAAATAGCATCCAATTCATCCTTCTCATTGAGAGAAAACAATCGGATTGTATTATCCCGAGCAGCAAAGACAATTACATCCTCAGACGAATGAGTCAGTTGAATCTGCTTGGCTGCACAATCAAGCTGAGCTTTATGCTTAGAGAGCCAGTCCATCCCAAGAATAAGATCAATATCGGAATTACCAAGGATCATCGGGGAAGCCAGAAACTTGAAGTCACCCAACGAGATAGAAATATCCGGAACTTCATAGTTAGCAAGCAAGCATCTACTCGGAGAGACAACTGCTAATGGCTTATGCATAACTTGAGAAAACCACCCGTGCTTGGATGCAAAAGGTCTCGAGATAAAACAATGTGATGCACCAGTATCAAAAAGTACTTTTGCGGGAACATCGTTAACAGGGAGGTTACCCATAATCACATCTGACGAATCCTCTGCCTGAGCTGCATTCACCATATTGACCTTGGCATGCTTGGGGTTATGCTTGACCACAGCTGTACTTGCCAAACTCACAGGAGGAGGAGGAGGAAGACGCCTCTGGTTGAAACACTTGTTGGCGTAGTGACCCTTCTGTTGGCACTTGTTGCACGTGACCTCTGAAAGCGGACGATGGTACTGAGCACTTGATCTTGGAGCTTGAGACGAAGTCTTGTTCTGAAAGCCTGGGTTGGGTGGGTGGGAAGAACCACCTTTGCTCTTCTGCTGATACGGCTGACGGAACGGAGGAGGAGGAAGCCAATACTTCTGCTGCTTGGCCACTTGAGTAGAGGAAGAAGGCGTAGTGTCTCTGACTCGCTTCCTGGAAGCATCACACCTCAACTGAGCAGCCTCTTGCTTCAGTGCCATGTTGTAGAACTCATCGTACCTCAACGGCTCAAAGAGGACAAGAGCGAGCTGAATTTCTTCACGGAGACCACCCCTGAACTGGTATATCATGCTCTTCTCATCAGGAACATCCTGCTTGGCAAAACGGGCGAGCTTCTGGAACAACTTGTTGTAGTCATAGACAGACAAAGAGCCTTGCTTCAGATTGCGAAATTCCTCACGTTTGCTTTCAGTCACACTCTAAGGGATGTGATGAGCTCGAAAATCTCGACGAAAATCATCCCAAGTGATCAAACGTCCACCTCTGAAATCCTTGTACTGCTGGAACCACTCTGCAGCCTGATCTTTGAGCTGGAAAGAAGCGAACTTGACGAAATCTTCAGGCCTGACGTTGCTGCATTCAAAATGCTTGCCCAGATCCACTAGCCAATCGTCAGCATCGGTAGCCTCAAACAATTGCTGAACGTCTTTGGACCATTTGCGAGGAACTGATTCAGAGTAGCAAAATGGTTCTGATTGTTGCCTTGATTCCCTTGACTGCCTTGATTGCGCTCTTGGAGGATTTGCATGATCAACTGTGTATTTGCATTGGTTGCGGCCATCACAGCTTGCCAAGCCTCCGGAGGAGGTGGAGGTGGTGGTGGATCAGGATTCGGAGTCATGCGTGTTGGAGGAGCCATCCTGAAGAGGTTGACCACCATTAGCACATAGATAGACAAATATTGAAGCTGAATCCAATGGAATGAAAATTGCAACATAAAGTCTTCACATCCGAACAAAATGAACGAATGCACTTCTCTTGAAGTGGTCACATATTCCTAAATTGCGAAGCCACGTAGAATTAGGTAGAAGAGGTAAATCAACAAGGGATGGAATCAACATATGACTTCGAAGCAATTCGAATACCACAACTCAAAATAAAACCAAGGATTGGCTTGCGAAATAAGCCGGAACAAACATATGATAGAGATTTCGTCCGAAGTTTTCGTGGTGGGACCTACACGGGCTCGATCGTACAGTACCATCATGTACAAGGCAGTGCACATGACATACGAAGCGTCCCCGAGTCAGCATAGCCAATGACTCTTTAAGACACAACGAGACTGTTGGGGAACGTAGTAATTTCAAAAAAATTCCTACGCACATGAAAGATCATGGTGATGCATAGCAACGAGAGGGGAGAGTGTTATCTACGTACCAACGCAGACCGACTGCGGAAGCGATCACACAACATAGAGGAAGTAGTCGTATGTCTTCCCGATTCGACCGATCCAAGCACCGTTACTCCGGCACCTCCGAGTTCTTAGCACACGTTCAGCTCGATGACGATCCTCGGGCTCCGATCCAGCAAAGCGTCGAGGAAGAGTTCCGTCAGCACGACGGCGTGGTGACGATCTTGATGTACTACCGACGCAGGGCTTCGCCTAAGCACTGCAACAATATGATCGAGGTGGAATTTGGTGGCAGGGGCACCGCACACGGCTAAGGAACGATCACCAAGGATCAACTTGTGTGTCCATGGGGTGCCCCCTGCCCCCGTATATAAAGGAGCAAGGGAGGAGGGGCGGCCGGCCTAGGAGTTGGCGCGCCAAGGGGAGTCCTACTCCCACCGGGAGTAGGACTCCTTCTTTCCTAGTCCAACTAGGAGAAGGGGGGAAAGGAGGGAAGTGGAGAAGGAAGGGAGAGGTGGGCCGTGCCCCAAATCCCTTGTACAATTCGGACTGGACTTGGGAGGGGCGCGCGCCACCTCCTGGCTCCTTCCCACTAAAGCCCATTAAGGCCCAATACTCTTCCCCGTATTCCCGTAACTCCCCGGTACCTCCGAAAATACCCCAATCACTCGGAACCTTTCCGATGTCCGAATATAGTCGTCCAATATATCGATCTTTACGTCTCGACCATTTAGAGACTCCTCATCATGTCCCCGATCTTATCCGGGACACCGAACTCCTTCGGTACATCAAAACTCATAAACTCATAATATAACTATCATCGAAACCTTAAGCGTGCGGACCCTACGGTTCGAGAACAATGTAGACATGACCGAGACACGTCTCCGGTCAATAACCAATAGCGGGACCTGGATGCCCATATTGGCTCCTACATATTCTACGAAGATCTTTATCGGTCAGACCGCATAATAACATACGTTGTTCCCTTTGTCATCGGTATGTTACTTGCCCGAGATTCGATCGTCGGTATCCAATACCTAGTTCAATCTCGTTACCGGCAAGTCTCTTTACTCGTTCCGTAATACATCATCTTGCAACTAACTCATTAGTTGTAATGCTTGCAAGGCTTAAGTGATGTGCATTACCGAGAGGGCCCAGAGATACCTCTCCGACAATCGGAGTGACAAATCCTAATCTCGAAATACGCCAACCCAACATCTACCTTTGGAGACACCTGTAATGCTCCTTTATAATCACCCAGTTACGTTGTGACGTTTGGTAGCACCCAAAGTGTTCCTCCGGCAAACGGGAGTTGCATAATCTCATAGTCATAGGAACATGTATAAGTCATGAAGAAAGCAATAGCAACATACTAAACGATCGGGTGCTAAGCTAATGGAATGGGTCATGTCAATCAGATCATTCAACTAATGATGTGATCTCGTTAATCAAATAACAACTCTTTGTCCATGGTTAGGAAACATAACCATCTTTGATTAACGAGCTAGTCAAGTAGAGGCATAGCAGTGACACTCTGTTTGTCTATGTATTCACACATATATTATTTTTCCGGTTAATACAATTCTAGCATGAATAATAAACATTTATCATGATATAAGGAAATAAATAATAACTTTATTATTGCCTCTAGGGCATATTTCCTTCAGTCTCCCACTTGCACTAGAGTCAATAATCTAGATCACATCACCATGTGATTAACATCGATAGTTCACATCATCATGTGATTAACACCCATAGTTCACATCGCCATGCGACCAATACCCAAAGGGTTTACTAGATTCAGTAATCTAGTTCACATCACTATGTGATTAACACCCAAAGAGTACTAAGGTGTGATCATGTTTTGCTTGTGAGAGAATCTTAGTCAACGGGTCTGCCACATTCAGATCCACATGTATTTTGCAAATTTTTATGTCAACAATGCTCTGCATGGAGCTACTCTAGCTAATTGCTCCCACTTTCAATATGTATCTAGACCGAGATTTAGACTCATCTAGATTAGTGTCAAAACTTGCATCGGCGTAACCCTTTACGACGAACCTTTTGTCACGTCCATAATCGAGAAACATATCCTTATTTCACTAAGGATAATTCTGACCGCTGTCCAGTGATCTACACCTAGATCACTATTGTACTCCCTTGCCAAATCAGTGCAGGGTATACAATAGATCTGGTATACAGCATGACATACTTTATAGAACCTACGGCCAAGGCATAGGGAATGACTTTCATTCTCTTTCTATCTTCTGCCGTGGTCGGGCTTTGAGTCTTACTCAACTTCACACCTTGTACTACAGGCAAGAACTCTTTCTTTGACTGCTCCATTTTGAACTACTTTAAAATCTTGTCAAGGTATGTACTCATTGAAAAAAAAACTTATCAAGCTTCTTGATCTATCTCTATAGATCTTGGAGCTCAATATGTAAGCAGCTTTACCGAAGTCTTTCTTTGAAAAACTCTTTTCAAACACTCCTTTATGCTTTACAGAATAATTCTACATTATTTCCGATCAACAATATGTCATTCACATATACTTTATCAGAAATGCTGTAGTGCTCCCACTCACTTTCTTGTAAATACAGGCTTCATCGCAAGTCTGTATAAAACTATATGCTTTGATCAACTTATCAAAGCGTATATTCCAACTCCGAGATGCTTGCACCAGTCCATAGATGGATCGCTGGAGCTTGCATATTTGTTAACACCTTTAGGATCGACAAAATCTTCTAGTCGCATCATATACAACTCTTCTTTAATAAATCCATTAAGGAATGCAGTTTTGTTTATCCATTTGCCGGATTTCATAAAATGCGGCAATTGCTAACATGATTCGGACAGACTTAAGCATAGATATGAGTGAGAGACTCTCATCGTAGTCAACACCTTGAACTTGTCGAAAACCTTTTGCGACAATTCTAGCTTTGTAGATAGTAACACTACTATCAGTGTCTATCTTCCTCTTGAAGATCCATTTATTTTCTATGGCTTGCCGATCATCGGGCAAATCCATCAAAGTCCATACTTTGTTCTCATACATGGATCATATCTCAGATTTCATGGCCTCAAACCATTTCGCGGAATTTGGGCTCATCATCGCTTCCTCATAGTTCGCAAGTTCGTCATGGTCTAGTAACATGACTTTCAGAACAGGATTACCGTACCACTCTGGTGCGGATCTCACTCTGGTTTACCTACGAGATTCGGTAGTAACTTGATCTGAAGTTACATGATCATCATCATTAGCTTCCTCACTAATTGGTGTAGTAGTCACAAGAACAGATTTCTGTGATGAACTACTTTCTAATAAGGGAGAAGGTACAATTACCTTATCAAGTTTTCTACTTTCCTCCCACTCACTTCTTTCGAGAGAAACTCCTTCTCTAGAAAGGATCAATTCTTAGCAACGAATGTCTTGCCTTAGGATCTGTGATAGAAGGTGTACCCAACAGTCTCCTTTTGGGTATCCTATGAAGACATATTTCTCCGATTTGGTTTTGAGCTTATCAGGATGAAACTTTTTCACATAAGCATCACAACCCCAAACTTTAAGAAATGACTACTTTGGTTTCTTGCTAAACCACAGTTCAGATTGTGTCGTCTCAACGGACTTAGATGGTGCCCCTTTTTAACGTGAATGCAGCTGTCTCTAATGCATAACCCTAAAACGATAGTGGTAGATCGGTAAGAGACATCATAGATCGCACTATATCTAATAAAGTACGGTTATGACGTTCGGACACACCATTACACTATGGTGTTCCATGTGGCGTGAGTAGTGAAACTATTTCACATTGTTTTTAACTGAAGGCCAAACTCGTAACTCAAATACTCTTCTCTACAATCAGATCATAGAAACTTTATTTTCTTGTTACGATGATTTTTCACTTCACTCTGAAATTCTTTGAACTTTTCAAATGTTTCAGACTTATATTTCATCAAGTAGATATACTCATATCTGCTCAAATCATCTGTGAAGATCAGAAAATAATGATACCTATCGCGAGCCTCAATATTCATCGGACCACATACATCAGTATGTATGATTTCCAACAAATCTGTCGCTCGCTCCATTGTTCCGAAGAACAGAGTTTTAGTCATCTTGCCCATGAGTCATGGTTCGCAAGCATCAACTGATTCATAATCAAGTGATTCAAAAAGCCCATCAACATGGAGTTTCTTCATGCGCTTTACACCAATATGACCTAAACGGCAGTGCCACAAATAAGTTGCACTATCATTATTAACTTTGCATCTTTTGGTTTCAATATCATGAATATGTGTATCACTACGATCGAGATCCAATGAACTTGTTTCATTGGGTGTATGACCATCGAAGGTTTTATTCACGTAAACAGAACAACAATTATTCTCTGAATTTAATGAATAACCGTATTGCAATAAACATGATCAAATCATATTCATGCTCAACGCAAACACCAAATAACACTTATTTAGGTTCAACACTAATCCCGAAATTATAGGGAGTGTGCGATGATGATCATATCAATCTTGGAACCACTTCCAACACACATCGTCACTTCACCCTTAACTAGTCTCTGTTTATTCTACAACTCCCGTTTCGAGTTACTAATCTTAGCAACTGAACTAGTATCAAATACTGAGGGTTTGCTATAAACACTAGTAAAGTACACATCAATAACATGTATATCAAATATACTTATGTTCACTTTGCCATCCTTCTTATCTACCAATCACTTGGGGTAGTTCTGCTTCCAGTGACCAGTCCCTTTGCAGTAGAAGCACTCAGTCTCAGGCTTAGGTCCAGACTTGGGCTTCTTCACTTGAGCAGCAACTTGCTTGCTGTTCTTTTTGAAGTTCCCCTTCTTCCCTCTGCCCTTTTCTTGAAACTAGTGGTCTTGTCTACCATCAACACTTGATGTTTTTCTTGATTTCTACCTTCATCGATTTCATCATCATGAAAAGCTCGGGATTCGTTTTCGTCATCCCTTGCATACTATAGTTCATCACGAAGTTCTACTAACTTGGTCATGGTCACTAGAGAATTCTGGCAATCACTATCTTATCTAGAAGATTAACTCCCACTTGATTCAAGCGATTGTAGTACCCAGACAATCTGAGCACATGCTCACTAGTTGAGCGATTCTCCTCCATCTTTTAGCTATAGAACTTGTTGGAGACTTCATATCTCTCAACTCGGGTATTTGCTTGAAATATTATCTTCAACTCCTGGAACATCTCATATGGTCCATGACGTTCAAAACGTCTTTGAAGTTCCGATTCTAAGCCATTAAGCATGGTGCACTAAACTATCAAGTAGTCATCATATTGAGCTAGCCAAACGTTCATAACGTCTGCATCTGCTCCTGCAATAGGTCTGTCACCTAGCGGTGCATCAAGGACATAATTCTTCTGTGCAGCAATGAGGATGAACCTCAGATCACGGATCCAATCCGCATCATTGCTACTAACATCTTTCAATATAATTTTCTCTAGGAACATATCAAAGTAAACACAGGGAAGCAACAACGCGAGCTATTGATCTACAACATGATTTACAAAATACTACCAGGACTAAGTTCATGATAAATTTAAGTTCAATTAATCATATTACTTAAGAACTCCCAGTTAGATAGACATCCCTCTAATCCTCTAAGTGATCACGTGATCCAAATCAACTAAACCATAACCGATCATCACGTGAGATGTAGTAGTTTTCAATGGTGAACATCGTTATGTTGATCATATCTACTATATGATTCACGCTCGACCTTTCGGTCTCCGTGTTCCGAGGCCATATCTGCATATGCTAGGCTCGTCAAGTTTAACCTGAGTATTCTGCGTGTGCAAAACTGGCTTGCACCCGTTGTAGATGGACGTAGAGCTTATCACACCCGATCATCACGTGGTGTCTGGGCACGACGAACTTTGGCAACGGTGCATACTCAGGGAGACCACTTCTTGATAATTTAGTGAGAGATCATCTTATAATGCTACTGTCAATCAAAGCAAGATAAGATGCATAAAAGGATAAACATCATATGCAATCAATATAAGTGATATGATATGGCCATCATCATCTTGTGCTTGTGATCTCCATCTCCGAAGCACCGTCATGATCACCATCGTCACCGGCGCGACACCTTGATCTCCATCGTAGCATCGTTGTCGTCTCGCCAATCTTATGCTTCCATGACTATCACTACCGCTTAGCAATAAAGTAAAGCATTACATCACGATTGCATTGCATACAATAAAGCGACAACCATATGGCTCCTGCCAGTTGCCGATAACTTGGTTACAAAACATGATCATCTCATACAATAAAATTTAGCATCATGCCTTGACCATATCACATCACAACATGCCCTGCAAAAACAAGTTAGACGTCCTCTACTTTGTTGTTGCAAGTTTTACGTGGCTGCTACGGGCTTAAGCAAGAACTCATCTCACCTACGCATCAAAACCACAACGATAGTTTGTCAAATAGACTCCGTTTTAACCTTCTCAAGGACCGGGCACACTCGGTTCAACTAAAGTTGGAGAGACAGTCGCCCGCAAGCCATCTATGTGCAAAGCACGTCGAGGGAACCGGTCTCGCGTAAGCGTACGCGTAAGGTTGGTCCGGGTCGTCTCGTCCAACTTTAGTATGACATGCTGGTAGGCAGTATGACTTGTATTGCCCACAACTCACTTGTGTTCTACTCGTGCAAATAACATCAAACCATAAAACCTAGGCTCGGATGCCACTATTGGGGAACGTAGTAATTTCAAAAAAATTCCTACGCACACGCAAGATCATGGTGATGCATAGCAACGAGAGGGGAGAGTGTTGTCTACGTACCAACGCAGACCGACTGCGGAAGCGATCACACAACATAGAGGAAGTAGTCGTACGTCTTCCCGATCCGACCGATCCAAGCACCGTTACTCCGGCACCTCCGAGTTCTTAGCACACGTTCAGCTCGATGACGATCCTCGGGCTCCGATCCAGCAAAGCGTCGAGGAAGAGTTCCGTCAGCACGACGGCGTGGTGACGATCTTGATGTACTACCGACGCAGGGCTTCACCTAAGCACTGCAACAATATGATCGAGGTGGAATTTGGTGGCAGGGGGCACCGCACACGGCTAAGGAACGATCACCAAGGATCAACTTGTGTGTCTATGGGGTGCCCCTGCCCCCGTATATAAAGGAGCAAGGGAGGAGGGGCGGCCGGCCTAGGAGTTGGCGCGCCAAGGGGAGTCCTACTCCCACCGGGAGTAGGACTCCTTTCCTAGTCCAACTAGGAGAAGGGGGGAAAGGAGGGAAGTGAAGAAGGAAGGGAGAGGTGGGCCGCGCCCCAAATCCCTTGTCCAATTCGGACTGGACTTGGGAGGGGCGCGCGCCACCTCCTGGCTCCTTCCCACTAAAGCCCATTAAGGCCCAATACTCTTCCCCGTATTCCCGTAACTCCCCGGTACCTCCAAAAATACCTGAATCACTCGGAACCTTTCCGATGTCCGAATATAGTCGTCCAATATATCGATCTTTACGTCTCGACCATTTCGAGACTCCTCGTCATGTCCCCGATCTCATCCGGGACACCGAACTCCTTCGGTACATCAAAACTCATAAACTCATAATATAACTGTCATCGAAACCTTAAGCGTGCGGACCCTACGATTCGAGAACAATGTAGACATGACCGAGACACGTCTCCGGTCAATAACCAATAGCGGAACCTGGATGCCCATATTGGCTCCTACATATTCTACGAAGATCTTTATCGATCAGACCGCATAATAACATACGTTGTTCCCTTTGTCATCGGTATGTTACTTGCCCGAGATTCGATCGTCGGTATCCAATACCTAGTTCAATCTCGTTACCGGCAAGTCTCTTTACTCGTTCCGTAATACATCATTTCGCAACTAACTCATTAGTTGTAATGCTTGCAAGTCTTAAGTGATGTGCATTACCGAGAGGGCCCAGAGATACCTCTCCGACAATCGGAGTGACAAATCCTAATCTCGAAATACGCCAACCCAACATCTACCTTTGGAGACACCTGTAATGCTCCTTTATAATCACCCAGTTACGTTGTGACGTTTGGTAGCACCCAAAGTGTTCCTTCGGCAAATGGGAGTTGCATAATCTCATAGTCATAGGAACATGTATAAGTCATGAAGAAAGCAATAGCAACATACTAAACGATCGGGTGCTAAGCTAATGGAATGGGTCATGTCAATTAGATCATTCAACTAATGATGTGATCCCGTTAATTAAATAACAACTCTTTGTCCATGGTTAGGAAACATAACCATCTTTGATTAACGAGCTAGTCAAGTAGAGGCATACCAGTGACACTCTGTTTGTCTATGTATTCACACATGTATTATGTTTCTGGTTAATACAATTCTAGCATGAATAATAAACATTTATCATGATATAAGGAAATAAATAATAACTTTATTATTGCCTCTAGGGCATATTTCCTTCAGAGACCACTGTAAAATCGACCGTGAATAGGCGAACCACTAGACGTCGAACCCCAATTTCATATCATACATCTGTCGGAAGGATATCCTAAGAGCTACTTGAATTCCCACCTATGAAACTCCCGAAACTTTCTGGTTATGCAATCAGGTGTTGGGGATACAGGGGAAGCATAATATCTCACCCAAACTAGCAAATCCTACATCCAGCTGCATCCATCCTTCAACACATAACCAAGAAACCTTCGGAAACCATCTACCTCAACCTTCGAAAAGCATCCGTTATACAAGTTATGGCGATACTCCCGAACTCCCGCCCCAGTACTGGGTGGCGTCGAGATTATCTCACCAACGAACTGCATAAAAGAGATTTTCGATGTCGGCGAACATATCTCAAGTATTCCAGAATTACAACGAAAATTATGATGACAACACCTCAGAGCTCAACTCCCCTGGACACTTCCACTAAACCCCTGACAGGAGGCACCAAGACAGTGTTCTCATCATAAGCCATCGGAACAAATCCAAGATACTCGCGTGATCCTAAATTTTTTTAGTGAAATTTGAGAAGAGAAGAGTCAAAACTCTACGTCAGGATGCCTTACCAGAGCGATGAGGAGACTGGGAAGTAAAAAGAATTCCTAAGCTCTCCGATATATAATTCCTAAATGACTCAAAACATTTTTCTAGACACAACTCGGCTGCTAAAAACGATCAATCAGTGGGGGCTCCTAAGGTCGGGGAAGGCTCTGATTACCAACTTGTAACGCCCTCGATGCGGCTATATCTCCCACGTGTCGAGGCACGACTTAGAGGCATAACCGCATTGAAAGCAATGCCACAAGTTAGGAAATCATCACACATCCCATGTACATAAATAATATAAAGGGGAGGCACATAGTTGGCTTACACTCGCCACGTCACATCAAAGTACATAAATAACATACATCATCCAAACACTCATGGCCCGACTACGGCGCCAAAATAAAAGACAACCCAACAAGCGACATAGGTCCCGATCACCCCAACTGGGCACCACTACTGATCATCAGGAAAAGACACATAGTAACGCTGAGAATCCTCGTCGTACTCCCACTTGAGCTCAAGCGCGCCATCTGGAGCTGTATCGTCTGTCCCTGCATCTGGTGTAATAGTAATCTGTGAGCCACAGGGACTCAGCAATCTCGCACCCTCGCGATCAAGACTATTTAAGCTTAATAGGTAGGAAAGGGGTAATGTAAGTGGAGCTGCAGCAAGCGACTAGCATATATGGTGGCTAACTTATTCGCAAAAGAGAGCGAGAAGAGGAGGCAAGGCGCGAGCGAGAAACTAGAAGGCAACCTGCGCAAACATAACTCCAACACCGTGTCCACTTCCCGGACTCCGCCGAGAAGAGGCCATCACGGCAACACACTCAGTTGATTCATTTTAATTAATTAAGGTTCAAGTTATCTACAACCGGACATTAACAAATTCCCATCTGCCCATAACCGCGGGCACGGCTTTCGAAAGATCAATCCCTGCAGGGGGGTCCCAACTTAGCCCATAACAAGCTCTTACGGTCAACGAAGGAATAGACCTCCACCCAAGACACACCGATCAGACTCGGTATCTCGGTACAACAAGACGATTCGACAGGTTAAAACAAGTCCAGCAACACCGCCCGAATGTGCCAACAAATCCCGATAGGAGATGCACATATCTCTTTCTCAGAGCACACTCAGATTGTCTAAACTTCCGGTAGGCCAGCCCAGAGTTGCCCCTGGTAGCCACCGGCGGCTGACGGTTTGGACCAACACTCAGAGGAGCACTGGCCCGGGGGGGGGGGGGGGTTAAAATAAGATGACCCTTGGGCTCCGGAAACCCAAGGGAAAAAGAGGCTAGGTGGCAAATGGTAAAACCAATGTTGGGCATTGCTGGAAAAGCTTTAATCAAGGCGAACTATCAAGGGGTTCCCATTATAGCCCAACCGCGTAAGGGACGCAACAATCCGGGAACATAATACCGATATGACGGAAACTAGGGCGGCAAGAGTGGAACAAAACACTAGGCGAGAGGCCGAGCCTTCCACCCTTTACCAAGTATATAGATGCATTAAGATAACATGGCAACATAATGATATCCCAACAAGTAAATAAATGTCCCAATAAGGAACGGCTCCAATCTTCACCTGCAACTAGCAACGCTATAAGAAGGGGGCTGAGCAAAGCGGTAACATAGCCAATCAACGGTTTGCTAGGACAATGGTGGGTTAGAGGCTCAACATGGCAATTGGGAGGCTGACAAGCAAGTGGTAGGCATCGTAGCATTGACATAGCAAAAGAGCGAGCAAACTAGCATAGCAAAGATAGTAGTGATTTCGAAGGTATGATCATCTTGCCTGCACAGTTGTCAGAGTTGACTAGGTCCTCAAAAGCAAACTCAACGGGCTCCTCGTTAGCGAACTCGTCTCCCGGCTCTACCCAACAACACAAACAAGCAACAAGAATGCAATCAACCACGTGCAAACTCCAACAATAAGATGCAATGATGGTATGCTATGCGGGATGCGATGCGGGATGCAAAATGCAAGACGTGACAGGAAATGCACGAACCTGGCCTCAACTTGGAAAACCAAGTGTGCCACTGGATAGAGGGGATGAAATTGCTTGAAAACGATATAAAGATCATGGGAATCGGAGCTACGGTTTGGAAATGGCAAGCGTTTTAAGAAATGAACCGGTCTGCGATTTACAGCAAGTAGGCACCTAAATGCAACGAAATGAACATGCTACAACCACCAAACATGACAACAAAATACATGGCAGGGATGTACACAAGATGCTTATCAAAACACTAGCACTGAGCTATGGCCAAATTCATCCATTATGAGGTTCAAACAAGCATGGCAAAAACGAATATGCAAAACAGATTTCAGACTTAGTGAAATTAACACTAGTCTGAAATTTTAGACCACGATGCCCTCTTCGGAGCAGCAAAACAACATGATACATAGCCTAATTATGACAAGTAAGAATATGGCATGGAGCTACTCAACAAGCTTAACAAAACACCCAAAGTGACCTGGGGCCAAAAGGGTTCACAAAATACTCTAACGAGCACACGAACATAGATGAAACAAAATCGGTTTTCAGACTTTGTGAAAACCGAGACATGCTGAAATTTAACTCACGAAGGCATGTAAACGAGCTCGATGCACTCACTACGGTGCAAGTCATGGTAAGGCAAGCATATATCCATTAAGAAGACACAAAATGCTATCTAGACATGGCAAGAACAATGGCATAGCATGCACGGATCAATAACAATAGCATCGGCAAAATCGCAAACAAGTTGACGATCTGCCCAGATTTACCACGAAGCAAAAGTAGAGCTCGATTGACTCAAGCTAGAGTACTCCGACATAGCAAGTAAAGATATGGATGGATAGAGCATAACAAGATTAACAAATGTCCCTTACTGATCATCCTCAAAAGAGGCACGGATCACTAGGAAACAAGCTGAACATATGGCATCATGAACTAAAATATCCCAGACTTAGTGAAAACTACTAAGTCCCTGAAAACAGATCTACCAAGTGCCTCACTTTGCAAGCTTGCACAAGTCACCACACACATCCTAAAAATGCATGGGTGGCACCTCCGGAAAGAAGAAAAAATGCTTAACAATTCATCCCAAAGACTCACAGGCATATCATGCACACAATAATCATGGCAAAAATGACAAAAGTCTAAGATGAACTAACGGATCTGCAACTTAACTCACGAAGCCTCCTTCTAGCAGCATTTCGGGCATCAAGATGAACCCAAATGCAAATGATGCAATGGAACAAAATGATGTACATGTCGAGACGAACATTTTGATATACTATATGTCCAAAACGGAGCTACGGATGCAAAGATATGGCAGGTCAAAGATTGCTCGGAAATTAGGGTTTCGGGAGGAGAAGTCAACCGGATCTAGATCCAGATCCGGATCCCGTGTACTGTAGCAGCGGCGTGGCTACCGAGGTCTCCGGCGAGGCGGCCGGCTCCGGCGAGCTTGGAACGGCGGCGTGGAGGCGGCGAGGAGGCGAGGTCCGGCCGGATCCGGCCCGGGACGGCGCGGCGGCGAGGGAGGCGAGGTCCGGCCGGCCTCGGGCGGTGGCCGGCGTGGTGCGGCACGGCGGGGCTCCGCCGAAGGAGAGCCGGCGCGCGAGCGGCGGCTGCCAGCCCCGAGGAAGACGGCGGGCTCGGGCGGGCCGGCGCGGCGGCGGCGATGTGGGCACGCGCCCCGCCACGTGGCGAGCGCGGGTTGGCCGGTGGAGGCGGCACGGACGTGTCCGGCGCGGGCGGACAATGTCCGGCGCGTCGGAGGGGATTTTAGGGTTTCGGAGGAGAGGGAGAGATCCGAAAAATGGGGTGCTCATTTATAGAGGTAGAGGGGGCTAGGAGTGTCCAAATGAGGTGCGGTTTTTGGCCACGCGATCGTGATCGAACGCTCTAGGACATGGAGCAGAGTTTGGTGGTTTTGGGCCAAATTGGAGGGGTGTTGGGCTGCAACACACACGAGGCCTTTTCGGTCCCTCGGTTAACCGTTGGAGTATCAAACGAAGTCCAAACAGTACGAAACTTGACAGGCGGTCTACCGGTAGTAAACCAAGGCCGCATGGCAAGTCTCGGTCCAATCCGGAAATGTTTAATCCCCACACACGAAAGAAAGCTAGAAATGACCACCAGAGGAGAACGAAGCGCCGGAATGCAAAACGGACAGCGGGGAAAATGCTCGAATGCATGAGATGAACATGTATGCAAATGCAATGCACGTGATGACATGATATGAGATGCATGAAAACGAAACAACACACGGAGACAAAGACCCGAACCCGAGAAATAAATATAACTTAACGCCGGAAACGGCAAGAGTTGGAGTACAAATTGGGAAAGTTATATCTGGAGCGTTACAATACCAGACGCAACCCTATCATTGTATATAACATAGCATAGCAGAGTTTTAGCCGGGAAATGCATTGAAGAACCCAGGTGCCACACACCCCTATACAAAAATAGCATTAAAAAGATATCAGAAAAATTCGTAAGAATCTGAAATTTTGGGTATGAGGGGAGTGGGTGCCCGTTGTATCCGCGGAGCAGAAATTACGGTCCGGCATAAGTTACATCAAGTTTTTTTTCTACACATGATTTTTTTTTGTCCTTTTACTGACATTACCACGGGCACCCATTCCTCGTGAAACTGAACACGTGTGTACAACGGACACCCAGGTTTCATATCCCAAATTTTAGATTTTTTTTGAAATTTCCTAATATGTTTTTTAATGCTATATTCATATAGGGGGTGTGACACCCGAGAGCCACAAATCCTCTTCCAGTTTTAGCCAATTCTCTCTCGCAAACACTTACCATTTCCAATAAAACTCAGTATACAATCTTCTCGAGTAGAAGGTTCTCAGTGCTCAGCGTACAGCCAGACAAACTCACTAGGCATACAAGGCAATCTTTCCGGTAGAAGGTTCTGAGTGATCAGCTGATGATATCAGCTCTTATTCCACTTACCCAGAAAATCTTGGACCATCAGATACAAGAACCAGAAAGCAAAGAGCTTAGTTACAAACGAAATTTTAAACTTCTGCTGGCAAGTTTACACGGTATATTCTTCTAAGCTTAACTAGTAACAAGGCACAACTGCTGGTACTTCTAACCTCACGTAGGTACAAACTCGGCCGAGGATGGCGAGAGACGCACAACATAGATGCCTATGGCAATAAGCAGCAGTATAAACTGGATGAAACATAACAGCGACACGGTGCTTGTTCTAGACTGCAGCTGCAAGATCTCTGCACTCGCAGAGAGCTCTCTGCATTGCGCCTCCAGCTTCTCTACCATCTCTCCTAGAATCGCTGCTCGGTTCTCGGCACCACGCAGTTTGAGTTGGAGCTGCTTGTAGTCGCCGAGCAGACATTTCTGCTCCTCGTAGAGAGCTTTTCGGTCCTCGGCCACAGGTGTCCAGGTTTGAGAGGCTCTTGTCAGGATGATGCACTGAATCTCCGCTTCCATCTTCTCCTGGAGCAGTTGGTCAAGATCCGGCTGCAACAGCTGGTTGTTAGCACACTGAATTGCACTTCTCCACGCCCTCGTCCGGCTGAGAGCTTCTAGTTCAAGTATTCTTGAATCCTTCTCCTTGATCAGTGCTGATGCTTGTTCCATCCTTGACTCAAGATCCTTTCTCTTTTCATTTGCTTCTTCAACAGATTCCTCAATGTGGAGCGAGTTGCTCCATTCATCATCACGTGCATCAAGGTCATCGGTTGATTCTTTCCCGATCACCACAAAGTTCCGTATCTCTGCAATGTGTGTAGAAGCAATGATTATTTGAAAACCAAGGCATAAAATGGTAAATAATATCACGACCGTACTGATTGTGTCAGTACAAACCATGCAATGACACAGAACTGGAAATGGACTACGCGGCGTTTCAAGACAAGCCTCATAGCAGTTGCTCGAAACATGGTTAGCAGACAACCAATTTGTACTTACAACAAGGAATCTTCACTGATCATTTATCGGATAATGCCAACTGTGAATGTCACAGTAGACCACACGTTTCTACAGGGTGAAAATTCCAATGATTTGGTCATGTCAAACATAATCAACTACTGAAGCCATAGAATTGAAACACTAACCATTTATAATTAATGAGTTTAAGCTAATTCAACTTCTGATGTAGAAAAATAAATGTTCCTAGATTGCATTATTGAATGAACCGATCTGTAAATTTGTACTGTAAAATCGTCCTCAACCCTAACCGCGCCGCCAGCCGCCCCTCCCCGCTCCTCTCCCGCTTCGCCGCCGTCGGAGGGGACACCTGCGAAGCCCGCGTGGTCCCCAGGGAAGGTGGCGGCGGCGCGTTCTCGTCGTTCTCGCGCAGATCTCGCGACGGCCGGTGGCGATCTCGCGGTGGCCGGTGGCGCGCGGCGGGTGTTCCGCCGGTGGCTGGCGCCTACTGCTTGTGAGGCGGCGTCCCTCACGGCGGCGGGGCTGCCCTTGAACGGCGATTGGTGGCGGCCACGTGGCGGCGCGCGGGTGGGCCGGATCTGGGCTTCCGGTCTGCATCCTCGTCGTGGCAGCGCTTACCGTTGCCCTCGGCCATGAGGCGTGGTCCGGGACGGGCCGAGCGCCGGTGGTGCTGGCCAGGACGCACGCTGGCAGCGCCCTACTTCATCTCGCGTTGTCTCGCTGGCCATTGGTGGTGGTCATCTTCCTCGTCAGAGATGGCCGGCCAGAGGCTTGGTGATCGGATCTCGAGATCCATCATCTAGTCCCGGCTGCGAGTTGGGGAGACATGGTTGCCGGTGAAAACCGAGCCGTTGGCAGGCGATGGCGGCGTTCTACGCCGTTACCTTGATGGAGGCATCGTCGTGTAACTACTGTCGACCCACTCGTGCTGCTCTGGGGGAAACCCTAGGATCTGGTGTTCCAGATCGGACGATGGCGGCACTGCGGTGTCGTTTCTCTCTTGGGAGCATCGTTTGTGGAGCAGCGCTGGAAGTCAGAGACAGGAGGTGGAGCGGCTTCGTCTTGCATAGAGCTTCGGTGGAGATGTCAAGTCATGCCTGACTGACAGATGCTACGCTTTGTCATGCCTGGTCGGCAGGTGCTACGCACGACAGATCTTCCAAAGACTTCAAGTTGTGTCGGCTGGTGGTACTTGGCAGCATGGTGCTGAGGTGTATCAGTGGCGACCGCGACGTGCACAACTGTTTGCGCGCAGGGAGGAGGTGCCGTTGGGCGCCATGGTGGCGTCGACGATAGCTAGACCGAGCAAGGTTGATGCATCAGTACATTTCTGAAGATGGAGCGGTGGCAGTTGGCGGCGGCGGCCTCTGAGAGCACGCCGGACCGGCGAGACCCCTGCCCGGCAGGCGTCCTGGATGGGTCCTCAGGTCTTAGATGTTAGGTTTGGATGAGATGTCTGTTTGGTATTAGGCCTAGGCTATCTGCGCCCCTTCATCAACTGGATAGGTGTAGCGACAGTTTGTTGCTTAGACGGCGGCTTTAGTCTTACTATGGTATTACTTTGTAAGATCTTGTGAGAATAATTAATAAAGTGGCCGTATGCATCGCCCAGATGCATGGGCCGGGGGTCATCCTCCTTTTCTAATTATTTTTTATTGAATGAACCAGATTTATGATCAAATAGATAATTTTATACTGAGTAGAATTAGAAGTAACAGGACCTCCCAACCAATATCATTTCAAAAGTAGCATCACTGATTGGCAGTTTGATCTTAAACTTCTTACAAAATGCAGTAAGAACAAATGCATCAACAAAAGCATTGGTTTGTAGAAACAGTTGGCATGCCACTGGTGAATAAAGATAAGTTGGGTGAGAATTCAGCCATACCATTCTCAAGAGCTTCCTGCGTTCTCTGAAGTGACAAAATAGATTCCGCAAATGGGTTGGCACATGAGTTCATCTCTAATCCCATCTCACCCTTCCCAGCACCCCCCTCATCAAATGTGTCCTCAACATCAGCATCACCAGAATCACCATTTCCGCCACCCAATTTTCCCACCACACTACTCCCACTCTGCGTGCAGTAACCTCCAGCTGTTGATCGCATCTCATCTCTTGGCTGCCCTTCATCGCTGTGGTCATCGCCATCAGAAAGTACCTTGTGGATGCCATTGCCGATGCTGTCGACCCCCTGTTTCCGGCCGTGGACGGCATTAGAGCTGCGGCGGCCGGACTCGACGCTCGAACGAGAGTTCCCGGCCTCGGCCTCGGCCTGGGAGAAGGCTGTGTGAGCGCTCTGCCTGTCGGCTCGCGCGCGCGCGGTCCGGTGATTCTTCCCGTGGATGGAGGCGGCGGTGTGAGCGCGCAGCCTGTCTCGCTCGCGCGGGAAGTCGTGGCGCGGGGCGCTCGCGGCGGTGGAGGACTTGCTGCTCCGGTCCTCGCTGTTGTCGGAGTCAGCGCCGCCTGCGCCGACCGAGAAGCCGACGGAGGAGACGAGCAGGCCGAGATCCGGGTCCAGCTTCGCTGGCGCCGGCGCCGGCACTGGCTCCAGTGGGACGAAGCGGGACTCGACGGAAGCGGTGGAGCTCTCCACCTCCTCGACGGCCGCCTCGTGCTTCCCCTTGGGGGGCGCGGCGGCGCCGATGGGCAGCCGCCGCTTGTGGAGCTGTGCCGCGTCGTCATCTGCACCAGCTCTGCCACCAGCGGCGGTGGCGGGGGCAGCGGGGCCTTCCGCGCGGTGCTCCCGCTGGATACGGCGCCACCGACGGAGCCCGCGGCCTTTGGTCCTGGCCCCCGGAGGCGCCTCCGCGGCCGGAGACTCGGCGGAGGACTCGGCGGCGCCGTTCGCCATGCGGTCCATGTCGGTCGCGGTGACTGCCATCTCAGAGGAATGGACACGTCGCTGGGCTAGGTGGAAGGCACGAGGCGTCGGGATCGGGGTACATGGCTGCGCTGGAGCGGTGGTTCCTTCCACGGAATTTAACGGGGAAAATTGGGTTATCAAGAGAAAGTGGAGAACAATGAGGATTTCCTTCCGTATTAAAAGGATCCGAATCCAGCTAATGTCAAACATTTTTCAGGGGAAAATATATTCATCGAACATAAGTTTAGTTGACGAGCACGATAAATCGTCTCAATTTTTTGTCAGAAAGTAGCCGTGCTTGTAAACTAATTTGCCATTCTCGCATCAATATAAATTGCCATGAAAAATATTTGATTTTCCATGCCTAAAACTCGAACGTCAGATTTTTTGCATTTTCTTATTAGAAGAATGTGGCGAACGTCAGATTTTTAGACATGACAAAATGAATGTTTTTCATGACAAGTGTGTTCGTCAAGGATGGCAAGTTTAGTTGACGAGTATGACAAATTCGTCTCAGTTCTTTTTTGTCAGCGAATTGTTATACTTGCAAACTAGATATGTTATTATCGCATCAATATAAATTGCAATAAAAAACGTTCGATTTACCATGTCTAAAAGCCTGACGTTAGATTTTTAGCCTTTCCATATTAGAAAGCAGATTCCCAAAAGTTATGTAAAAAACAGCAGATTTCATAAAACTACATTTTTTGAGAATTAATATTAAATATTTTACAACTAGTGTACAATGTCTTTAGTCTCAGTTCTTTTGGCCAATTCTCTCTGAATTTTTAGAATCATACCACCCACTAGATTCTCTCTGAATCTTGAAACCATATTTCTTGACAATCCTAACTATTTAGACATTAACTAGCTAGGGCTGTAAAAAATGAATTCGTGATTCTGGAAGAATCTGGGGAGAACCAATTGTCGAGATTTTGGGAGAATCGGCCAAATAAACTGCTTCTTAAACTCTTCTATATATACATTAAAAAAGCACATCAGGTTTCATGTTTTCCTTTTTCACTAAGGAGCTTCCCGCTCCTGATTTCATTTCATTGAAAGAAACCGATAAACAAGTGCTTCCATGCTCATTTATGTCCCCTCCCTTCTATTCTAGCTTTATATGCGGATTTGTTGAAAAAATTTCCACTTTTTTTTCCTTAAAAAACATCAGCTCAACTGCCCCCATGTTTTACCGCCTCACCTTAATCATGTTTTGTTTGTAAGTTAATAAGTCCCAATTCAATCAATAGTTAAATTAATTTTTTGGCACGTAATCACATAATAAACAACAAAAGTCAGGTAAATCATGATGGTTTTGTATACAATATTATGTCGACGTTGTAACATACGGGGAATTGACTAGTTCTTTTTAAATGTAAAATAAATGTGGCAGTAATGATAATCAGATTTGAATGTACCACACGCTGGGCAGCTACTGGGAATATGAATGAAAAATTAGAGGACAAAATGAAGAGATTAGATATGGAATATTTAGTTTTGTTTTAGTTTCAATGTTCTTGCAATAAAAATACCTTAAGGGCATTTTAGATCTATAAGGAAAACAAAAGTCAGTATAATGGACAGACAACTGGACGCAGAACGACCAGTAAAAACAAAATACATTAAAATCACACTAGCCTTCTTCTTCCCCGGATTGTAAGCCGCCCGTTGAAGATTGAAAATTATACTGAACCAACAATAAAGGAAAGGACATATGCAAACTCCCTCGCCATACCAGGCGTTTAATACCACAATAGTCACTCGCCCGTTGAGACGAGGTATATGAATCGCTGAAGCAGCATCGGTTGAAGGATCACCCCATGCAGTATAGGCTTAAAATCCATCACGACCAGTTTAGAGGGTTTGATAAACTAGAACAGGCCACAGAACAAAATGGAAGAAGATGTCGAAGTCACAACACAAATAGCAAACCAATAATTCTCCTTGAAAGACACACCAACTGCAAGATCCGGAGGGAACCAACAGACCTGGGGACACAAATTCCCATAGACCTTTCGCCAGCATCAGTTGATGTCCCACATGTGTAAGGGTGATACGTCTCCAACGTATCTATAATTTTTGATTGTTCCATGCTATTATATTATCAACCTTAAATGTTTTATATGCATTTATATGCTATTTTGTATGATTTTTGGGACTAACCTATTAACCTAGAGCCCAATGCCAGTTTCTGTTTTTTCCTTGTTTTAAATATCGCAGAAAAAGAAAATCAAACGGAGTCCAATTGACCTGAAACTTCACGAAACTTATTTTTGGATCAGAAGAAGCCCAGAAAACTTGGAGTGCACGTCAGGGGATCAACGAGGAAGCCACGAGGCAGGGGGGCGCGCCCACCCCCTGGGCGCGCCCTCCACCCTCGTGGGCCCCTTGTGCCCTCCTGACGCACTTCTTCCTCCTATATATATCTTCATATACCCTAAAACGATCGGGGAGCACAATAGATCGGGAGTTCCGCCGCCAGAAGCCTCCGTAGCCACCGAAAACCAATCTAGACCCGTTCCGGCACCCTGCCGGAGGGGGCAATCCCTCTCCGGTGGCCATCTTCATCATCCCGGTGCTCTCCATGACGAGGAGGGAGTAGTTCTCCCTCGGGGCTAAGGGTATGTACCAGTAGCTATGTGTTTGATCTCTCTCTCTCGTGTTCTTGAGGTGATACGATCTTGATGTATCGCGAGCTTTGCTATTATAGTTGGATCCTATGATGTTTTCTCCCCCCTCTACTCTCTTGTAATGGATTGAGTTTCCCCTTTGAAGTTATCTTATCGGATTGAGTCTTTAAAGATTTGAGAACACTTGATGTATGTCTTGCCATGCGTATCTGTGGTGACAATGGGATACCACGTGATTCACTTGATGTATGTTTTGGTGATCAACTTGCGGGTTCCGCCCATGAACCTATGCATAGGGGTTGGCACACGTTTTCGTCGTGATTCTCCGGTAGAAACTTTAGGGCACTCTTTGAGGTTCTATGTGTTGGCTGAATAGATGAATCTGAGATTGTGTGATGCATATCGTATAATCATACCCACGGATACTTGAGGTGACATTGGAGTATCTAGGTGACATGAGGGTTTTGGTTGATTTGTGTCTTAAGGTGTTATTCTAGTACAAACTCTAGGGCTGTTTGTGACAATTATAGGAATAGCCCAACGGATTGATTGGAAAGAATAACTTTGAGGTGGTTTCATACCCCACCATAATCTCTTCGTTCGTTCTCCGCTATTAGTGACTTTGGAGTGACTCTTTGTTGCATGTTGAGGGATAGTTATGTGATCCAATTATGTTATTATTGTTGAGAGGACTTGCACTAGTGAAAGTATGAACCCTAGGCCTTGTTTCCTAGCATTGCAATACCGTTTGTGCTCACTTTTATCATTAGTTACCTTGCTGTTTTTATATTTTCAGATTACAAAAACCTTTATCTACTATCCATATACCACTTGTATCACCATCTCTTCGCCGAACTAGTGCACCTATACAATCTACCATTGTATTGGGTGTGTTGGGGACACAAGAGACTCTTTGTTATTTGGTTGCAGGGTTGCTTGAGAGAGACCATCTTCATCCTACGCCTCCTACGGATTGATAAACCTTAGGTCATCCACTTGAGGGAAATTTGCTACTCTCCTACAAACCTCTGCACTTGGAGGCCCAACAACGTCTACAAGAAGAAGGTTGTGTAGTAGACATCAAGCTCTTTTCTGGCGCCGTTGCTGGGGAGGTGAGTGCTTGAAGGTATATCTTTAGATCTTGCAATCGAGTCTTTTAGTTTCTTGTTTTATCACTAGTTTAGTTTATAAAAGAAAATTACAAAAAATGGAATTAAGTTTGCCTCATACGCTTCATCTTTTTAATATCTTCCGTGAGTATGATGGAAAGGAAAATTGTGTCAAAGTGTTAGAAGAAGAATGCATTAAAATGTTTGGCACTAAACCTTTGAATGATGAGCATGATTGCAATGTTTTTAGTATGAACTCCTTGAATATCCATGGTACTAATGATGATTGCACTAGTTATGATGAAAATGTCTCCTATAAACATGTCAATTTTGGTGGAGTGCATTTGGTTTGCAAGTACACACAAAATAGGAAAGGTAGATATTGCAAGAGGCATAAGCACTTAGAAACTAAATTGTTGTAAGAAAGGCTAGATGATTGTGCTGAAAATTTAAATTTTTGTTTGCCGTACTTGTGGACTTTGCAATGAAAGTGGTCATTTAGCTATCCGATGCAAATTGTTTCATGATCTAATCGTGTCCAAAAATTGTGATGAGTTGATTTCCCTTGCACATTATAATGAACTTAGCTTGCTTATGGGTTGCGAAGAAATGAAACATATAACTGGGCATCTTCCAGAATTTGCCCGTTATAAACTTCTTGGTTTTGATCTAGAGGAAATTTATATGTATTGTGCGGTGAATTGCATTGAAAATTCTTATATTGCCAATTACATAAAGAAAAGAAAGCAAATAGAAGATGAAGAGAACACTAATGAAAGGGAAGAGACTTCCCAATATTGTCCTATTATTTCTTATGATGAATCAGGTAACGAGGAGGAGCCTCCTATTCAACCAATATCATTAATAAGGAGCTCCAAAAGAGGATTGAACCCACACATGATGTGGTGAAGAAGAAGAAAAATAAAAAGGAAGAGAGGTAAAAAGATATATCTCCCAAATAATGCTGCTCCTATTACTATTATGCCTCATGAAAATATAATTGTGGAAGATAATGATACTTCTTATGATCTTGAAAATCTTTTTGGCACTTGCTTGGAAGAATATGATAATTGCTATACTATTGGTGCTATCCATACTATTAATGATGAGAGTGATTATGCTTATAATATGAAAAGGCCCAAGCTTGGGGATGCTATGTTTGATGAAGATGATGTTTTTGAGAATATATTTGCTGCAATTAATGTTTGTCCCAAGCTTGGGGATGCTACGTTTAATGAAGACGATATTTTTAGTTTCCCAAGTTTTGATATGCAAATTTATAATGATGATATCATGCCTCCTACTTATGATGATTATATTTATGAAAGTGGATTTGGAGAGGTCATGACTTTATTTAGTAATGATTCCACTATCTTGGAAGAGGTTTCAATTGATTATGATGAGAACAAAGTTGCTACTTATGATGATTATTGTGATGAAACTTATGCTATAAAAAGTAGTGATGATTATATTTATAAAACTTGTCATGATTATGATTACCCTTTCTCTGAACATTACTCTTTTAATGTGGAAACAATTTACAGTATTCGAGTCTCTTATGATACCCCCACTATTATTCATGAGAAGAAATTTGCTTATGTGGAGAGTAATAAAATTTCTATGCTTGTAGATCATGAAAAGAATGCTTTAGGTGCTGGTTATATTGTTGAATTCATTCATGATGCTACTGAAAATTATTATGAGGGAGGAATATATGCTTGTAGGAATTGCAGTAATATCAAGTTCCCTCTCCATGTGCTTAAAATTTTGAACTTATGCTTGTTTTACCTTCCTATGCAAGTTGATTCTTGTTCCCACAAGTTGTTTGCTCACAAAATCCCTATGCATAGGAAGTGGGTTAGACTTAAATGTGCTAGTCATATTGTTCATGATGCTCTCTTTATGTTACAATTCTTATCTTTTATGTGAGCATCGTTCAAATCATCATGCCTAGCTAGGGACGTTAAACGATACGCTTGTTGGGAGGCAACCCAAATTTATTTTTGTTCCTTGCTTTTTGTTCCTGTTTAGTAATAAATAATTCATCTAGACTCTGTTTAGATGTGGTTTTATTCTTTTAATTAGTGTTTGTGCCAAGTAGAACCTTTGGGAAGACTTGGGGAAAGTCTTTGTGATCATGCTGTAAAAAACAGAAACTTTAGTGCTCATGAGAATTGCTGCCATTTTTTATTGAATAGTGCTATTTAGTTAATTCCTCACGTCCAGCAATTTATTTTAGAATTGTTTGGGTTCCATATCTTGCGTTAGCCACAGATTACTACAGACTGTTCTGTTTTTGACAGATTCTGTTTTTCGTGTGTTGTTTGCTTATTTTGATGAATCTATGGCTAGTAAAATAGTTTATAAACCATAGATAAGTTGGAATACAGTAGGTTTAACACCAATATAAATAAATAATGAGTTCATTACAGTACCTTGAAGTGGTGTTTTGTTTTCTTTCGCTAACAGAGCTCACGAGATTCTCTACTTTAAGTTTTGTGTTGTGAAGTTTTCAAGTTTTGGGTAAAGATCCGATGGACTATGGAATAAGGAGTGGCAAGAGCCTAATCTTGGGGATGCCCAAAGCACCCCAAGGTAATATTCAAGGACAACCAAAAGCCTAAGTTTGGGGATGCCCCGGAAGGCATCCCCTCTTTCGTCTTCGTTCATCGGTAACTTTACTTGGAGCTATATTTTTATTTACCACATGATATGTGTTTTGCTTGGAGCGTCAATTTATTTTGTTAGAATTTGCTTGATGTCATTTAGAACAATGTTTTTCATCTTTTATTTCAATAAAAGTGGCATTGATAGCCTTTACTATGCCTATTTTACAAGTCTTCATGTTGCTGTTTGAAAACAGAAAGTTTACCGCTGTTGCAATAATTCCCTAGAAAAGTCAGAATGTGATAAAATGTTGAGACCTTTTGAATATTAAGCTCTGATAAATTTACTACAGTGGGAATTTTATTTCATAATTCTTGGAGTTAGGGAAGTATGGATCTAGCTGCATTCTTTACAGACTGTCCTGTTTAGCCAGATTGCTGTTATGCTTGCGTTGTTTGCAAATGTTTGTTTCCTTAATGATTCTATTTGAGGATAGAACTATTAAATATGAAGAGGCATTTAGTATGCAATGTTGAATAATAATTTTTGTGATTTGCTACAGTAGAGGATGATAAGGTTTTTGCATTGATTTATACTAACTTATCTCACGAGTCCTTGTTGAGTTTTGTGTGGATGAAGCTTTTGAGATTTAGGGAGACCGTGATATGAGAGGAATTAAGGAGACACAAAAGCTCAAGCTTGGGGATGCCCAAGGCATCCCAAGATAATATTTCAAGAAGTCTCAAGCGTCTAAGCTTGGGGATGCCCCGGTTGGCATCCCACCTTTCTTCTTCAACAACTATCGGTTAGTTTCGGTTGATCCTAAGTTTTTGCTTCTTCACATGATGTCTGCCATTCTTAGAATGTCATTTTATTTTGCTTTGCTTGCTGCTTGAATAAAATACCAAGATCTGAAATTATTAAATGTTAGAGAGTCTTCACATAGTTGCATAATTATTCGAGTACTCATTGATCTTCACTTATATCTTTCGGAGTAGTTGGTTGTTGCTCTAGTGCTTCACTTATATCTTTTTAGAGCACAGTGGTGGTTTTATTTTGAAGAAATAATTGATCTCTCATGCTTTACTTATATTATTTTGAGAGTCTTTAGAACAGCATGGTAATTTGCTTTGGTTATGAATTTAGTCCTAATATGATGGGCATCCAAGAGGGATATAATAAAAACTTTCATATAAAGTGCATTGAATACTATGAGAAGTTTGATACTTGATGATTGTTTTGAGATATGGAGATGGTGATATTATAGTCATGCTAGTTGAGTAGTTGTCAATTTGAGAAATACTTGTGTCTAAGTTTGTGATTCCCATAGCATGCACGTATGGTGAACCGTTATGTGATGAAGTCGGAGCATGATTTATTTATTGATTGCCTTCCTTATGAGTGGCGGTCGGGGACGAGCGATGGTCTTTTCCTACCAATCTATCCCCCTAGGAGCATGCGCATAATACTTTGCTTTGATAACTTGTAGATTTTTGCAATAAGTATATGACTTCTTTATGACTAATGTTGAGTCCATGGATTATACACACTCTCACCCTTCCACCTTTGCTGGCCTCTCTAGTACCACGCAACTTTCGCCGGTACCATAAACCCACCATATATCTTCCTCAAAACAGCCACCACCTACCTATTATGGCATTTCCACAGCCATTCCGAGGTATATTGCCATGCAACTCTCCACCGTTCCATTTATTATGACACGCTTCATCATTGTCATATTTCTATGCATGATCATGTAGTTGACATTGTATTTGTGGCAAGGCCACCATTCATAATTCTTTCATACATGTCACTCATGCATCATTGCACATCCCGGTACACCACCGGAGGCATTCATATAGAGTCATATCTTGTTCTAAGCATCGAGTTGTAATTCTTGAGTTGTAAGTAAATAAAAGTGTGATGATCATCATTATTAGAGCATTGCCCAGTGAGGAAAGGATGATGGAGACTATGATTCCCCCACAAGTCGGGATGAGACCCCGAACAAAAATAAATAAATAAAAGAGGCCAAAGAAGCCCAAATAAAAAAAAGAGAAAAGAGGCCATAAAAAAGAGAGAAGGCCCAAATAAAAAAAATAAAAAATAAAAAATGAGAGAAAAAGAGAGAAGGGGCAATGCTGCTATCCTTTTACCACACTTGTGCTTCAAAGTAGCACCATGATCTTCATGATAGAGAGTCTCCTATGTTGTCACTTTCATATACTAGTGGGAATTTTTCATTATAGAACTTGGCTTGTATATTCCAACAATGGGCCTCCTCAAGTGCCCTAGGTCTTCGTGAGCAAGCAAGTTGGATGCACACCCACTTAGTTTCTTTTTGAGCTTTCATACACTTATAGCTCTAGTGCATCCATTGCATGGCAATCCCTACTCACTCACATTGATATCTATTGATGGGCATCTCCATTGCGCGTTGATACGCCTAGTTGATGTGAGACTATCTTCTCCTTTTTGTCTTCTCCACAACCACCATTCTATTCCACCTACAGTGCTATGTCCATGGCTCACGCTCATGTATTGCTTGGCTTGTCATCGGGGTTATATTGCTTGGCTTGTCATCGGGGTTGTGCATGATTTAAATATTTTGTGTGGTGAAGATAGAGCATAGCCAGACTATATGATTTTGTAGGGATAGCTTTCTTTGGCCATGTTATTTTGAGAAGACATGATTACTTTGTTAGTATGCTTGAAGTATTATTATTTTTATGTCAATATTAAACTTTTCTCTTGAGTCTTATGGATCTGAATATTCTTGCTACAATAAAGAGTTACATGGATAAATATGTTAGGTAGCATTTCACATCAAAAATTCTGTTTTTATCATTTACCTACTCGAGGACGAGCAGGAATTAAGCTTGGGGATGCTGATACGTCTCCAACGTATCTATAATTTTTGATTGTTCCATGCTATTATATTATCAACCTTGGATGTTTTATATGCATTTATATGCTATTTTATATGATTTTTGGGACCAATCTATTAACCTAGAGCCCAGTGCCAGTTTCTGTTTTTTCCTTGTTTTAGAATATCGCAGAAAAGGAAAATCGAACGGAGTCCAATTGACCTGAAACTTCACGGAACTTATTTTTGGATCAGAAGAAGCCTAGAAGACTTGGAGTGCACGTCAGGGGATCAACGAGGAAGCCACGAGGCAGGGGGGCGCCCTCCACCCTCATGGGCCCCTCGTGGCCCCCTGATGCACTTCTTCCTCCTATATATCTCCATATACCCTAAAATGATCGGGGAGCACAATAGATCGGGAGTTCCGCCGCCAGAAGCCTCCGTAGCCACCGAAAAGCAATCTAGACCCGTTTCGGCACCCTGCCGGAGGGGGCAATCCCTCTCCGGTGGCCATCTTCATCATCCCGGTGCTCTCCATGACGAGGAGGGAGTAGTTCTCCCTCGGGGCCGAGGGTATGTACCAGTAGCTATGTGTTTGATCTCTCTCTCGTGTTCTTGAGGTGATACGATCTTGATGTATCGTGAGCTTTGCTATTATAGTTGGATCCTATGATGTTTTCTCCCCCCTCTACTCTCTTGTAATGGATTGAGTTTCCCCTTTGAAGTTATCTTATCGGATTGAGTCTTTAAAGATTTGAGAACACTTGATGTATGTCTTGCCATGCGTATCTGTGGTGACAATGGGATACCACGTGATTCACTTGATGTATGTTTTGGTGATCAACTTGCGGGTTCCGCCCATGAACCTATGCATAGGGGTTGGCACACGTTTTCGTCGTGATTCTCCGGTAGAAACTTTAGGGCACTCTTTGAGGTTCTATGTGTTGGCTGAATAGATGAATCTGACATTGTGTGATGCATATCGTATAATCATACCCACGGATACTTGAGGTGACATTGGAGTATCTAGGTGACATTAGGGTTTTGGTTGATTTGTGTCTTAAGGTGTTATTCTAGTACAAACTCTAGGGCTGTTTGTGACAATCATAGGAATAGCCCAACGGATTGATTGGAAAGAATACTTTGAGGTGGTTTCGTACCCTACCATAATCTCTTCGTTCGTTCTCTGCTATTAGTGACTTTGGAGTGCTCTTTGTTGCATGTTGAGGGATGCTACCTCTTGAGCACTGCGTTGGTTTTCCCCGAAGAGGAAGGGATGATGCAGCAAAGTAGCGTAAGTATTTCCCTCAGTTTTTGAGAACCAAGGTATCAATCCAGTAGGAGGCTACGCGCGAGTCCCTCGCTCCTGCACAAAACAAATATATCCTCGCAACCAACGCAAATAGGGGTTGTCAATCCCTATAAGGCCACTTACGAGAGTGAGATCTGATAGATATGATTAGATAATATTTTTGGTATTTTTATGATAAAAGATGCAAAGTAAAATAAAGGCAAAGTGAATAGCAAAGGAAATAACTAAGTAATAGGAGATTAATATGATAAAGATATACCTGGGGGCCATAGGTTTCACTAGTGGCTTCTCTCGAGAGCATAAGTATTCTACGGTGGGTGAACAAATTACTGTTGAGCAATTGACAGAATTGAGCATAGTTATGAGAATATCTAGGTATGATCATGTAAATAGGCATCACGTCCGAGACAAGTAGACCGACTCCTACTTGCATCTACTACTGTTACTCCACTCATCGACCGCTATCCAGCATGCATCTAGAGTATTAAGTTAAAAACAGAGTAACGCCTTAAGCAAGATGACATGATGTAGAGGGATAGACTCATGCAATATAAAGAAAACCCCATATTGTTATCCTCGATGGCAACAATACAATACGTGCCTTGCTGCCCCTACTATCACTGGGAAAGGACACCGCAAGATTGAACCCAAAGCTAAGCACTTCTCCCATTGCAAGAAAGATCAATCTAGTAGGCCAAACCAAACTGATAATTCGAAGAGACTTGCAAAGATAACCAATCATACATAAAAGAATTCAGAGAAGTTTCAAATATTATTCATAGATAGACTTGATCATAAACCCACAATTCATCGGTCTCAACAAACACACCGCAAAAAGAAGATTACATCAAATAGATATCCACAAGAGAGGGGGAGTGTCGGTGTCAAAACCGGCGGATCTCGGGTAGGGGGTCCCGAACTGTGCGTCTAGGCCGGATGGTAACAGGAGGCAGGGGACACGAAGTTTTACCCAGGTTCGGGCCCTCTTGATGGAGGTAAAACCCTACGTCCTACTTGATTAATATTGATGATATGGGTGTTACAAGAGTAGATCTACCATGAGATCAGAGAGGCTAAACCCTAGAAGCTAGCCTATGGTATGATTGTATGTTGTGATTGTTGTGCTACGGACTAAAACCCTTCGGTTTATATAGACACCAGAGAGGGTTAGGGTTACACAAGGTTGGTTACAGAGGAGGAGATATCCATATACGTATTGCCTAGCTTGCTTTCCACGCCAAGTAGAGTCCCATCCGGACATGAGACGAAGTCTTCAATCTTGTATCTTCATAGTCTAACAGTCCGACCAATGGAGATAGTCCGGCTATCCGGAGACCCCCTAATCGAGGACTCCCTCAGTAGCCCCCGAACCAGGCTTCAATGACGACGAGTCCGACGCGCAGTATTATCTTCGGCATTGCAAGGCGGGTTCCTCTCCAAATTCTGTGTACCTGTCGAAATAATGTCTGGTTCCTTGTGACGGTTTGTACTCCTTGGCTTCTACGCCCAATAATGGCCACTTTCCATGTGTCGAGCGAATGTGAAGAGCCAGGGTGTTTTCACATTTACCCCCTAGCTATGTAAATGAGCCACCTATTTAAAAAGATGAGGATTCAGATCCAAATCACATCATCCTCCCTTGCCGAGTCTTCATCGGAGCGTACCCGACAGAGATCCATTCCACCATGGCCGGTCGACGCAGCTCCTCCTCTCGCACCCCTAGTTCCAAACCTGGAGATTGGGAGAGATGTTCCATCCCGCACAACAAATTGGTGATGCTTCAGTCCAAGGGATTTCTTCCCCCAGCGTACCTGGTCCCGGTTCGAGCCGGGCTTGCCACCTACAATGGCGGAGAGCAAGCGGAGAGCCGTCCCAATCCCTCCGAGGGAGAGCGGGTATGCCTTGTCCCTTATCTGGTAAGAGGGCTCGGATTCCCAATTCATCCGTTTCTCCAGGGGCTTCTGGAGTTCTATGGCCTCCAGCTGCACAACCTTACGCCTGCCTCCCTACTGCATATCGCGGGATTCATAGCCCTTTGCGAGTTATTTTTGGGCTGTGAGGCTCATTTCACTCTGTGGAAGAAGTTGTTCTGCCTTGTGCCCCGTTTCAAGAAGGGATCAATATATCAAGTGGGCGGAGGCGAAGTGTGGCGTATTGCCGGGACCGGATACCTGCCCGGGACCCCGAAGAAGACGTCCAAAGACTGGCCTTCAGAATGGTTTTATATAGAAGATGTCCCCCTTCCGGACCCTATTCAGATCGGCCTTCCTGAGTTCGACAACGCCCCTTTGAAGAAGCGCCAGAGCTGGCGTCCACGGAGCTCCCTGGAGGAAGACGACAGGGACATTCTTTATCCGATGAGCCGGTTAAGTTCTTTAGCTCGATCCGGATTGACCATGATCGAGGTCATGGCTATATGCATTATGCGGGGGGTGCAGCCGCTCCAGTATAGAGGCCACCCCATGTGGGATTTCAACGGGGAGGATGACGCCACCCGCCACGGCCGCAAAGGGCCGGGATCAGTTGCTGACCTAATAAAGACCTTGTCCACTTTGTACAAGGGAGAAGAGGAGGAATTCCTCCGTGTCAACCCGCAGGGCGGATTCTCTATGTACAATCCTCCGAGCTGGGTAAGCGGAGACTTTTTCTCGCCCATCCGTTTCGTATTCCCGTAGTTTAAGTATTCATTCTGGCAATTTCATTGTAGGAGCTGCGCCAAGTAGTAAAGGAGATAAACAGCCCTCCTCCACAGCCCGAGGACCCTGGACGGTCCCTTGACCCGGCCTCCCGGGAGGATCCGGACATATCCATGGAGCTGATCGACGGGGTATTTTACCAAGGGAGTAATGACAATACCTTGGTGGCCATTACGGCCGATTACGCTGGGCTAGTTCCAGCCTCACAGGTGACTGAGACCGAAGTCCCAGCAGTTAAAAAGGGATCCGTCCTTGTGCTCTTTTTTATTGCCGTATAACAGCCGTGTTTTGTAGGGGAGGTCCTTAGGGTAGAAGGTCGAGCCTGTGGTAACTAGCCAACAAGGGGCCGCTAGGCCAGGCAGGCTGAAAAGACCCGTAGTCCGGATTGAGGCACCGACACAGTGATATGGCATGCCGTCTTTATTGCAAGACATTATTTACAGAGGCGTATTAATGCCCATGCCTTCTTTTCAGGAAAAAGAGCGCTCGCCGGACTATACCCAGAGAGGCTACCAATCGCGCCTCCACAAGCCAGGCTCCAAGGCCGGACTCAGAGGTGGGAACGAGTACAAGGCGTGCGCCGGGTGCTCCTCCGACAGAGGATACAGATAGACTGTCCACCACCCATTCTGAGGTGGAAAGTGCCATGAACCATAGCCATCGCTGGACTGTTCTTCATGATGCTTGTTTCTCCCAAGAGGCATTGGATGCCTTCAACTCGGGAGACGCGCACGTCTGTGCTGCTCAAAATGGTCTAGCCAGAGCCACGAAGCAGTATGTAAAAGATATACGGGTGAGAAAATTTGATGATTATATATATCAGTAGCCCCTGAGACTTGAAACAGTTAGGATAACTAGTTTAAGGATCATTTGTTATGTAGGTTCTTACAGAAAAGAATGCTCAACTGTCCCAGGAGCTGGAAGAATGCAAAGCCCAACTTCAGGCCGCACTGGCCGCAGCAGGGGAGCCCAAAGAGACCCCCTCTGGTAACATATCCGTCAAATGATAAGTATCATATTAGAGTGCGGCTTTATATGCAGATCTGACGATAAAATTGCAGATGACGCTGGAGTGAATCCGGATAAGCAATAGCTCATACACCAGCTGAAGGCCGGTGAGAGCGTGCTTACAAGGGTGAGGCAGGAGAAGAATGATCTCCAAGATGCCAACACCAAGCTGGGCGTGGAACTAAAAGATGTTCGTGCCCAACTGTCGGACTCTGTTAAGGAGAATCGGCGGCTTCGATGCGGCATATTTAGTAAGTGCTTGAATGAACTTTGAAAAAGAGTTCGGCAAGGAAGCTGACTGACAGAATTATGTCTGTAGGTATGCTAACAGGTCGTCCTGCCGAGGAGATGCCTAGTTCAACGGGTGATCTTCTTCCTGAGCTCGCACAGTTGCACAAACGAGTTCGGCAGGTGATGCAAGGCGTTGCCCAGGCCTTGTGGCCGTCCGTCTCCATACCCGAAGGCCTTGGAGATCTTGCAAAAAAGCTGAAGGGAGCACGGTGGCGCTTCCGATTATGGAATATATTGGCCTGCCGTCAGGGCGCCAGGGAAGCTTGGGCAATGGCGAAGACACGGTACACGAAGGCTGACCCGAACCACATGGCCGAAGTCAGACCTGTGGGGCCTGATGGCAAGGAGATCCCTGTGAATTTAGTGTATGACCAAGTAGAATTGGCCGCAAAGTATTCCCAACAGGACTGTAGACTAGACAGCCTATTGGATGGCATTGAAGAGGAATTCAACCAGTCAAATTGACTATGTAATTTTAAAGTGACATATATGATGCCTTCTAGCCGGATTGTAGATCGTTTGTCGTGGCGGACCTTTTCGCTTCAACCTCGGGACCCGAAAGTCTGGAGTGTATCCGAATACCCTCTCGGTTATATAAGAACCGAGTCATGCGTGGAGACCAGGCGTAGGGGTCATTAGTGCTTTATCAGACAAGTGCCCAACTAGTTATGTTATATTACATGGGTAGTAAGAAACATCTTCCAGAGAGAATAGTTTCGTTAAGGGTTCCTTTCCTTGGGTAGGCATGCCCTAAAGTGCATGTCCGGACTGCGACAAGAAGTGCAGTGAAAACGTCTAGGGGCAAATATGGATAATAGATAAAAGTCATCTTTTGTTCACCGACCGAATATTCTCTTAAGAACGCTAGCTTTCGGCTTCACCCAGTCTGAGGTACACGTCCGGCTGACCCGGCGGTAAAAATCGCAGAGGTGCTCCCCTTATGCCCTAACCGAATTAACGGGAACGTAGGGCATAAATACAAGAGCCAGGCAACCCAGCTTGGCCAAAACTTAAGTCATATCGATGCATATAATGGTGAAAAAGGTACATGCGGAAGCATAACACATGTGTTGGGCGTGGGGCGCAGGTAAATAACTTAAGCTTCTGTGAGAGAAGCCCCCAGGTATGAAGAGTGCGGCTAGCGCATCTGTGATGTATGAGTGAGGCACAAGGTGACCCTTGAAGGCCTAGGGAGAAAAAGAAAGAAAGGGAAACAAAACAGATGAGGCATATGCAGAAAATGGACGAAGGGAGGGGACTAACATAAAGTTTGGAGCTAGGCGTAGAATCTTCGGAGCCTGGCTGCATTCCATGGGTTCGGCTCGAGTCGACTGGTCGATGCATCCCGCAGTCGGTACGCTCCACCGGTCAGAACTTGGTCGATAATGAAGGGACCTTCCCATTTGGGCTCGAGCTTGTTCTTCTTCTTATCCGACAGCCGTAGAACTAGTTCGTCAACGTTATAAGTTTTGGCCCGTACTTCTCTGCTTTGGTATCTGCGTGCATGTTGCTGGTAAAATGCGGAACGGGCTTTGGTTACGTCGTGCTCTTCCTCCAATGTGTCCAGACCATCCTGCCGATCGAGCTCGGCTTCTCTTTCTTCGTACATGCGCACTCGAGGTGAGTCATGAATTATGTCACAGGGCAGGACTGCCTCTGCACCGTACACCATAAAAAATGGTGTATATCTGGTACTACGATTCGGCGTGGTCCGCAGTCCCCAGAGTATGGAGTCGAGCTCCTCTACCCAGTGCATATCGGACTCCGTTAAGGAGCACACTAATCGGGGTTTAATGCCGCTCATTATAAGACCATTTGCTCGTTCAACTTGACCGTTGGTTTGTGTGTGATAGACTGAAGCGTAATCGAGCTTGATGCCCATTTTACTGCACTAGAGTTTTACCTCGTCGGCCATGAAGTTCGTGCCATTATCAGTGATGATGCTGTGGGGGACGCCGTAATGGTGTACAACCCCGGATATGAAATCTATCACCGGTCCGGATTCGACTGTTTTTACCGGTTTAGCCTCTATCCATTTGGTGAATTTATCCACCATGACCAATAAGTATTTTTTCTTGTGGGTTCCCCCTTTAAGGGGTCCGACCATGTCAAGCCCCCAGACCGCGAAGGGCCATGTAATGGGGATTGTTTGGAGGGCGGTGGGTGGCATGTGGCTTTGATTTGCAAAGAGCTGGCAACCGGTGCAACGTTGGACCAAGTCCTGTGCATCTGCCCGGGCCGTTGGCCAATAAAATCCTATGCGGAAGGCCTTGCTTACAAGAGCCCAGGCTGCGGCATGATGACCGCCGAGTCCGACGTGAATTTCTGCCAAAAGATTCCGCCCTTCCTCTTTGGAGATGCACCTTTGAAGGACTCCGGTAGCGCTTTTTTTGTACAATTCTCCCTCATGGACCCTGTAGGCTTTGGATCGCCGCACTATGCAGCGTGCCTCATTTTGGTCCTCCGGAAGTTCCTGTCTAATTAGGTAGGCCAAGAATGGTTCTGTCCACGGGGCAATAATGGCCATTATTTCGTGGGCTGATTGTGTTATTTCGGTGGCGGGGCCTCTGATTGTGTCAGAGAGTTCTGTATCGGGTATTTTGGCCGGTTCCGGACTGTTATTACCGGTGTCCCCTTCCCATGCTATGGATGGCTTGAAAAGCCTTTCCAGAAAAATGTTGGGAGGGCCCGCGTCGCGTTTTGCGCCAATGCGGGCGAGGATATCCGTCGCCTGATTGTTTTCCCGAGCCACATGGTGAAATTCGAGCCCCTCGAACCGAGCTGACATTTTTAGGACGACATTGTGATAAGCGGCCATTTTTGGATCCTTGGCATCAAAGTCTCCATTTATTTTGGATATCGCGAGGTTTGAATCCCCGCGCACCTCTAGGCGTTGAATGCCCATGGATACTGCCATCCAGAGACCATGTAGAAGGGCCTCATATTCGGCTGCGTTGTTGGAGTCCGTATACATTATCTGCAGTACGTATTGAACGGTGTCTCCTATTGGGGACGTCAAAACGATGCCAGCCCCCAGACCAGCCAACATTTTGGAGCCGTCGAAGTGCATGATCCAGTTTGAATATGTGTCGTACTCTTTAGGGAGTTCGGCTTCCGTCCATTCAGCGACGAAGTCAGCCAAAACTTGCGATTTAATAGCTCGCCGTGGCTTGTAAGTTATGTCGAACGGGACGAGCTCAATGGCCCATTTGGCAATCCGGCCCGTCGCGTCACGGTTGTTTATAATATCATTAAGTGGTACTTCCGAGGCTACCATTATCGAACACTCTTGAAAGTAGTGTCGCAGCTTCCGGGATGCCATAAATACCGCGTATGCTATCTTTTGATAATGCGGGCACCGTGATTTGCATGGAGTAAGGACAGTGGACACGTAGTAAACCGGCTTTTGAAGGGGAAATTTGTGTTCGTCCATTTCTCGCTCGACGACAAGCACTGCGCTTACTACTTGATGAGTTGCCGCAATGTATAATAGCATTGGTTCGCCAATGTTTGGCGCGGCCAGGACTAGGTTTGTTGTGAATATGGCTTTTATTTCGTTGAGTCCGGTCGTGGCGGCGTCCGTCCACTCGAAGTGTTCGGTGCGCCGGAGGAGGCGATAAAGGGGTAATGCCTTTTCTCCCAAGCGGCAGATAAAGCGGCTTAGAGCCGCCACGCATCCAGTTAATTTTTGTATTTGTTTGAGGTCTGTTGGGGTAGCCAACTGTGACAATGCTCGGATTTTGGCCGGATTAGCTTCAATACCTCTACTGGAGACAATGAATCCCAGGAGCTTTCCTGCTGGTACGCCGAAAACGCATTTTTCGGGATTGAGCTTGATGTCATATGTTCGGAGGTTGTCGAATGTGAGCCTCAAGTTGTCTACTAGAGTTTCGACATGCTAGGTTTTAACGACCACGTCATCCACGTATGCCTCCACTGTTTTGCCGATCTGGTTTGCCAGGCACGTCTGAATCATGCACTGGTATTGTTGGGGATATCACTACTGGGCGTAAACCGGCCTATCTAGGCCGGGTTACTTCGTCAGTAGTTAAGTATGTTAAAGCCCAAGAAGGCAGAGGAGGGCTCAAGGCCCGTGGTCGGTTCAAGGCCTGTAACCGTAAACCGGCGTTGGGATTTAACTTGTATTGTAAGTTAGGAATAAGTAGAGACCAAACCGGACACATCTATGAGCCGGTATTGGGACTCTGTGAACCGACGGGCATCACCCGTGTATATAAGGGGACGACCCGGCGGCGGTTCAAGGACAACAGACAACAACTCGAGACTTAGGCGAAGCTTGTTTGATCCCTAGTCATCGAAACCCCATCAATTCCATCACAACTAGACGTAGGCTTTTACCTTCATTGAAGGGGCCGAACTAGTATAAATTCTCTTGCATCCCTGTGTCCACTTTAACCCCTTCAAGCTAACCTGTCGCGATGGCTCCACGACTAAGTCCTTTCTCTAGGACATCTGCCGTGACAAAACCACGACAGTTGGCGCCCTCCGTGGGGCTATCGCACGATGGTTTCAAGTTCTTGGAGGGCCACTCTGAAGGACTCGAGGGCTACGTCATGGGCCGGATGACTAAGAGTCGTCGCGGCAAGCTCTACATCGATGATGCAGGCTGGGGCCCCGAGGCCGGCTCAGTTGAGTATGGGTACCGGGTCCCCTTTGGTGGCATACACATTTTCATCGGCAAGATCGGTGAACCGGGCCCTGAGCCGGACATCTGCACCGACCTCGTTGAAACGGCTCAGCGTGCACAGTCCGCCCGGGTTAAACCGACCGTGAGGCGTGCCTTCGTGGGAGTCATCCACGGAGGAAATTATGAGGATGGATCAGAATCCCGCGGCGAGACCGTCATTCGTTCCGACGACGAGTCATCAACCGGAGAAACCGAATCTCTATATCAGCTACAAGACGGCCGGATTGGGGGCTGTTCCGATGGCGACAGTATTTCGGATGCCTCTGATCTACCCAACCGAGTTGGAATATTCATGGCTGGCACACAAGCAGCACTTCATTCTTCGACCGCTGCACCAATGACCTCCGGTTCAGTAGCAGCAACGGCTGCCGGGGCAGGAGGCTCTGTACGCCCGCCGGCTCAAGTTCTATCAGATCTATTTGATGCATTGGCTGTGCTGATGGCAGAAGCTAATCCGGCGGATCAGGATGCCCACAGCGCGGAGATAGCAAAGGTGAAGGAACAGATCACCCAGGCCAAGGCAGACCTGGCAGCTGAGGATGCCAGGATGACCGCAGAGCGGGCCGCTCTAGACGCACAAGCCTACAGGCTCATGTTGGACCAGAACGCATCGCATGAAGTCATGAAGAGGAAGTACCGATCCCGTTTGCCTCCAGTTTTCGAGGCCAGAGACCTTTTCAACACCCCAAGAGCAGGAACCAGTAATCCACTAGAGGTAAACCGGGCGGAGGCTCCCGCGACCGGTGCGCCGGTTCAGCCCCGTCGGATGGATCCGCCTCGCCAAAACACTGTTATACCTCAGGCTGTTTTGACACCTCTGGGTCACTACTCCAACCCGATGGACAATCTCGTTGCCGCTACTGCACGGCTGGAGGCCATTCCAATTGAAGGTGACTCGCCGCAGGCAGTAGAGACGCGACGGGTCAAGGAGCTTCCGAGGACGGCTTTGGTCCAACAGGAAGGATACTCGCACAGTCGCGACCGGATTCACTCGACCCCTCGTCCAAGCCGGAGCTATAGCAGGCATATGGATGAACCGGCAGTGTCAAGTAATGAACGACGTGGAGCACCCCGCGGCAAGAACCCGGCGGGTGGTGCTGATAACGCTCAGGAAGTGGTGGACCGGGCCCGAGCGCGCAGGGAGGCCGAGTTAGCCGCACAGTATCAGGCTCGGCAGCTTACGCCGGTTCGTCTGACTGTCTCAATCGAACCTGGTGTTACTTCTAGTTCTTTGGGGGTGCTTTGCCTTGTCCCTGCTTTACGCAATGTGCGCCTGCCCAAGGATTTCAAAGGCCCACACAAGGTAGCAAATTACACGACGGATCAACCTCCAGAGACATGGGTGGAGAGCTATGAGATGGCCATGGAGATGCTTGATGTGGATGATGTGGCGTGTGCGAAGTACTTCACCATGATGCTTGAAGGAACGGCCCGCACTTGGTTAAAAAGCTTACCGGCCAATTCTATCAGTTCATGGGCCCAATTACGAGCCCGGTTTATCAATAATTTCAAGGATACATGTAAGCAGCCCATGTCGATAGTAGACTTAGCTGCCTGTGTCCAGGAGGAAGGGGAATCGACGACTCATTGGGTGCGCCGGGTCTCACAAGTGTTGCATTCATCAGACCGCATCAACGCTGACACCGCAGTCTTAACCCTAGAAGGCAACTGCCGGTTTGGGCCCCTAAAGCTGAAGTTGGGACGGATGAAGCACCATTGCACTGACATGGGGACCCTCATGGCTGCTTTGGTAAAGTATGCTGATTCTGATAGTACCAAGGATCCCGAATCTGATGATGACAAGGCAGGGAAGGGAAAGAGGAACAACAACTCCAAAGGTCAGCAGCATCACTGGGCAGGCAATGGTGGTGGAGGCAAGCGTAAAGCGGATGGGAACATGGATTTTGTGCCTACTACCAATGCGCAGGACAACGGCCAGCGACGCAAGGGTAAACCGAAAAATCGCAGTGGGGCGCCCAACCCTAACCCGGACCGCCTAAACTATCTATTGAGCCAGCCCTGTCCGAGACATGGGACGAAGGAGGCGCCAGCAAACCACCTTTGGAAGGATTGCTTCATTATGAAGGAGTTCAAGAATTCCAATGCTTTCCGGTATGATCACGGCTCCGGCGGTGGCTCAGGATCCGGGCCGGGTTACGGTGGAGGAAATTCCGGTTCAGGATTTAATGGTAATCTGGGCGGACATAATAATCAAAATAATCAGAACAACCAGGGTGGTTACAACCAACAGCAGCAACAGTCAGGTTACCAGAGCAACCCAAAGCAGTTGAATAGTGGGTAGTACCATGTCTTCACCACTAGCTTGGACAAGCGAGAACGGAAGGTTCAGAGGCGGGCAGTCAACTCTGTTGAACCGGCCGTGCCCCGTTATCTACACTGGTCTGAACAACCAATCATATGGAGCAGAGAGGATCACCCTCCCCAGGTTGATAATCCGGGTCAGTTGGCTCTGGTGGTGGCGCCTCAGGTGGGAGGTTACAAGTTCACCAAGGTGCTCATGGGTGGAGGGAGCAGCATTAATATCTTGTACTATGAGACCTTCCGTCGTATGGGACTAACAGATAAAAATCTCAAACCGTCCAATACAGTGTTCCATGGTGTGGTGCCTGGCAAGTCAGCCTATCCTGTTGGTAAGATAGCTCTGGAAGTGGCCTTTGGAGATGATCATGATTCCAGGTCGGAGATACTGACGTTTGAAGTGGTGAAAATCCAAAGTCCATATCACGCCCTGTTTGGGCGACCGGCCTACGCCAAGTTTATGGCACGACCCTGTTATGTGTATTTGCAGCTCAAGATGCCGGGTCACAGGGGGACAATAATGGTTCACGGAAGCCGTAAAATCGCTTTGGAGTGCGAGGAAGGAGATGCGGCCTATGCAGAGTCAGTTTGTGCCACCGAGGAGCTGAAGTATTATAGGGACAATGTTGATCCGGCGGACATGACTCCATTAAAGAAGCCAACTACGGAGCATGATCCGGCCCTGAAGTTCAAATCGACAGCTGAAACTAAGCTTGTTGACTTCGTGCCTGGCGATTCGTCCAAACAGTTCATCATCAGTGCCAACTTGGATCCGAAATAGGAAAGCGCGCTCATCGAGTTCATCCGTGAGAATCGGGACATTTTTGCATGGAAGCCCTCTGACATGCCAGGTGTACCGAGGCAACTCGCTGAGCACACCCTTAATGTGGATCCTAAATACAAACCGGTGAAACAGTTCCTCCGCCGGTTTAACGAAGAAAGACGCAAGGCGATTGGAGAAGAGGTAGCCAGGCTCTTAGCAGCTGGCTTTATTGTTGAAGTTTTTCACCCTGAGTGGCTTGCCAATCCGGTGCTAGTCCTTAAGAAAAACGGCACCTGGCGCATTTGTGTGGATTACACAGATCTTAATAAAGCTTGTCCAGCAGATCCTTTTGCCCTCCCCCGTATTGATCAAATTATTGATGCTACGGCGGGTTGCGAGTGTTTAAGTTTTTTGGATGCATATTCTGGCTATCATCAGATCAAAATGGCAGTCAAGGACCAGGAGAAGACGACATTCATAACTCCTTTTGGAGCCTTCTGCTATGTGTCTATGCCCTTTGGGCTCAAGAGTGCCCAGGCAACTTATCAACGGTGTGTACAAAATTGTCTTCACAAGCAGATTGGCCGTAATGTACATGCTTACGTGGATGATATTGTCACTACTGGAATCAGCTACTTTGCCATCTGCCAGCACTTTGCCGTCGGCTAGCAGACGGCAAAGAAGCTCTTTGCCATCAGCTACCGAAAAGTGGACGGCAAAGAAATGGCAGATGGTAAAACAGGCCTTTGCCATCAGCCGGCTCTTTGCCGTCCGCTGGCTGACGGCAAAGAGAGAGGTGGCCCCCACCCCCCGCCCGTTTAGAAAAAACTTAATGCCCCACCTCTTTGCCGTCCGCTAGCGGACGGCAAAGGGAGATAATGGCGGACGACAAAGATAGGCGGACGGCAAAGAAGGGCCTACCTAACGGCCCCACCCCCCTGCCCGTTACTCGATCTCCATCTCTCCTCCCCGACGCCCCGCACCCATCGCCGCCCCCGCCCCCCGCCCCCCACCCGCCGCCCGGCGCCGCCCCCGCCCCCCACCCACCGCCCGGCGCCGCCCCAGCCGCCCAGCGCCGCCCCCGCCACTGCTCCCGCCGCCCGGCGCCGCCCCCGCCACTGCTCCCGCCGCCCGGCGCCGCCCCCGCCACTGCTCCCGCTGCCCGGCGCCCCCCTGTCACCGCCCCCGCCGACCGTCCCATTGCTCCGGTGAGGGACTACTTTTTTTTTCTTTCTGTTTTTTTTCATTTTTTGCTATTTAATTGTTAGTGCTAGATTGTGTTAGTGTTAGTGTTAGAAAAGACTTAGAAGAACTAGAAGTAGTAGAAGAAGTAGAAGAAGAAGAAAAGAAAAGAAGTAGAAGAAGAAGAAAGGAAGAAAAGAAAAGAAGTTAGGAAAAAGATGAAAAAAGAAGAAGAAGAAAAGAAGTAGAAGAAGTAGTAGTAGAAGAAGACCCCGACACGCCACCCCGACACCCCGGCACGACAGCCCGACCCCGACCCCCGACCCCCGACACCCCGACCGCGACACGCCACCCCCGACACCCGGGCCCGACACCCCGACCCCGACCCCCGACACCCCGACCCCGACATGCCACCCCGACATCCCGGCCTGACAACCCGACCCCGACCCCCGACACCCCGACCTCGACACGCCACCCCGACACCCCGGCCCGACACCTCGACCCCGACCCCCGACACCCTGACACCACACACCGACCCCGACATGACACCCCGACACCCGACCCCGACCCCCCGACACCTGACCCCCTGACCCCCCAACCCCGACACCACAACCCGACACCCCGACCCCGACACCACACCCCGACAACCGACCCCCTGACCCCGACACCCCGACCCCGACATGACACCCCGACCCCCGACCCCGAAACAGCACCCCGACCCCGACACGGCACCCCGACACCGACACGGCACCCCGACCCCCGACACCTCCCGAAAAGGTGTTCTTTGGCCTTCTAGAGGCCGACGGGGTCATATATTTGTGAATTATTAGTTAGGTCGTATATTCTTCGATTTTGTTATGAAAAACATCATATATAATTGTGTTGACCGGGTAGTTTTAAATGTGCAGTTGTTTCATCGCTGCGAGGTTTGGTGTTCGACGACCTCGCCGTGCGTCTGACGAGCTCTGCCCCTTCATTCGTGGGTGAGCACAAATGACATGTCCTCCTCCCCCATTAATTATTTGCTCTATTCCGATGAAACTTGATAGCTAGCTATATATGTGTCTTGAATCATCAGTATGCGTAACCAATATGCTTACCATAATGACCTAGAGTTAGATTCTTTTCCTCCAAAATGACTTAATAAGCTTACTGACCTCATAAACCATCCATTCTACCTAAGTTAGCTCTAAAATGACTCATTTTTACCTTAGTTAGCTTACAAGTGATCCAATTTATCCAAGTTAGCTCTAAAATGACCCATTTACGTAGATTAGCTCCTAAACCATCCATTTTACCTAAGTTAGCTCTAAAACGATATGTACTTAGCTTACTTATGTCAAACATTGCATAATTAACTTAGTTAGCTCATAAACGATCCATTTTACCTAAGTTAGCTCTAAAATGACTCATTTTACCTTAGTTAGCTTATAAGTGATCCAATTTATCCAAGTTAGCTCTAAAATGACCCATTTTACGTAGATTAGCTCCTAAATGATCCATTTTACCTACATTAGCTTTAAAATGACCCATTTCACCTAGGTTAGCTCCAAAATGACCCATTTCACCTAGGTTAGCTCCAAAATGACCCATCTTACCTAGGTTAGCTTATAAATGATCCAGTTTATCCAAGTTAGCTCTAAAATGACCCAATTTACCTAGACTAGCTCCTAAATGATCCATTTCACCTAAGTTAGCTAAAAACGATCCATTTCACCTAAATTAGCTCTTAAATGATCCATTTCACCTAAGTTAGCTCAAAAACGATCCATTTCACCTTAGTTAGCTCAAAAACGTGGCATTTCACCTTTGTTAGCTCATAAACGACCCATTTCAACTAAGTTAGCTAAAAAACGATCCATTTCACCTCAGTTAGCTCAAAAACGATCCATTTCACCTTAGTTAGCTCAAAAACGATCCATTTCACCTTAGTTAGCTAAAATACGATGCCCTTCACCTTAGTTAGCTCATAAACGTCCCATTTCAACTAAGTTAGCTCATAAATGATCCATTTCAACTTAGTTAGCTCATAAATGATCCATTCCACCTAAGTTAGCGCAAAAACGATCCATTTCACCTTAGTTAGCTCAAAAACATGGCATTTCACCTTTGTTAGCTCATAAATGACCCATTTCAACTAAGTTAGCTAAAAAACGATCCATTTCACCTTAGTTAGCTCAAAAACGATCCATTTCATCTTAGTTAGCTCAAAAACGATCCATTTCACCTTAGTTAGCTAAAAAACAATGCCCTTCACCTTAGTTAGCTCATAAACGTCCCATTTCAACTAAGTTAGCTCATAAATGATCCATTTCAACTAAGTTAGCTCATAAACAACCCATTTCAACTTAGTTAGCTCATAAATGATCCATTCCACCTAAGTTAGCTCATAAATGATCCATTCCACCTAAGTTAGGTCATAAATGACATATACTTCTTGTTCTAGTCTTCTTCTTATTCTATTCACCTATTTCTAACTTTCTTATTTACCATTTTGCAGATTTCACTCACTTCATGGAAGCTAGCTTGATATGATGGAGTGCTTGCTTTTTCTTTGCTAAGACTTTGCATTGTATCTAGCTTGCTATGATAGAACTTGCTATGTTGATGAAACTTTGCTATGTAATATGTATATGGAACAATGTGTATGGATGGAACTTGATGGAACTTGCTATGTTGATGAAACTTTGCTATGTCATATGTATATGGAATTATGTGCTAGATATGTGATATGTTTGCTGTTAAATATATGTATATATGTCATATATATTTGCTGTGAAAATTGTTGGATTAAGAAAAACAGAAAAAAGAGACAATATGCAGGCTCTTTGCCGTCTGCCACCGACGGCAAAGGGAGGCCACGTGGCAGGCAACTGTGCTTCCTGGGAGGCTGACCAATTTGGTCAGTTTGCCTATAGAGGCTGACGACAAAGGCTTTGCCATTGGCGGCGGACGGCAAAGATTAAAAACTTTGCCTACAGTGGTGGACGGCAAAGGCCTGCCGTGTAGTGACGTCGGCTGACATCACTCGGCGGACGGTAAAGGCCTTCCGAAGTTTGCCGTCAGCGGCGGACGGCAAAGGCCTGCCGTTAACCACCTAACGGAGTAACAACGCATTTATTGCCGTCTACACTCTTTGCCGTCCGCCGCTGATGGCAAAGGCTCCTTTGCCGTCAGCCGCCCGAAGGAGACGGCAAAGTACCTCTTTGCCGAACCTTACTTTGCCGTCACCTTTTGCCGTCCGCGGCGGATGGCAAAGACCTTTGCCGTCAGCCATCCATGCCTTTGCCGTCTGCCGTGGCAGACAGCAAAGTAGCTGATTCCTGTAGTGTGTGGTCAAATCCAGGGAGAAGGAGACTCTGGTTGACGATTTGAAGGAAACCTTTGATAACCTGAGGACGTACAAGATGATGCTTAATCCAGCCAAGTGTGTCTTTGGTGTACCGGCAGGCAAGCTATTGGGTTTTCTGGTGTCCAACATGGGAATTGAGGCCAATCCGGAGAAGATCACGTCCATCACCTCCCTGGCTAAACCGAAGTGTATCAATGATGTTCAACGCCTGGCAGGCCGGATTGCCGCGTTGAGCTGGTTTATCAGCCGCCTTGGTGAGAAAGCAATCCCTTTGTATCAGATGTTGAAGAAGACGGATCAGTTCGTCTGGAGTTCTGCTGCTGATGAAGCATTTGAGGACTTAAAGCGGCAATTGGCCAATCCGCCTGTGCTCGCCGCTCCCATTGACAAGGAACCGTTACTACTGTATGTAGCTGCTAATGCTCGTGCGGCCAGCGTGGCTATTGTGGTGGAGCGAAAGGAGGCAGGTAAGGAGCATCCGGTTCAACGTCCGGTCTATTATATCAGCAAGGTACTCATTGAGTCCAAGCAAAGGTATCCGCATTGGCAGAAGCTGGTATATGGAGTTTTTATGGCAAGCCGGAAGCTCAAGCAATACTTCCAAGGGCACCCCATTACGGTGGTCAGTTCTGCTCCCTTGGGGGATATCATCCAGAACCGGGAAGCGACTGGCCGGATTGTCAAGTGGGCCATAGAGCTTGGGCCGCACGGTTTGAAGTATGTGCCTCGGACGGCGGTGAAGTCTCAAGCACTTCTTGATTTCATCAATGATTGGACGGAACTACAAGCACCTGAAGAAAAGCCGGATCACACATATTGGACCATCCATTTTGACGGATCCAGGCAATTGGAAGGCTCGGGGGCTGGAGTCGTATTAACTTCCCCACGAGGTGATAAGTTTTGTTACGTTCTCTGCTTCATGTTCCCTTGTACTAACAATGCAGCTGAGTATGAAGCCTTGCTCCATGGTCTCCGGATAGCTAAGGAGATGAATCTAAGTCAAGTTAAGTGCTTCGGTGACTCGGACCTCGTGGCTTTGCAAGTATCTGGCACTTGGGACTCCAAGGACCCGCTCATGGCAGCATATCGTCATGAGGTGGATATTGTTGCAGGTCACTTTAAAGGCTATCAGGTGGACCACGTGGAACGGCGGAAGAATGAAGCGGCGAACGCTTTAAGCCGGCTGGGTTCTCAGCGCAAACCGGTCCCGCCCAATGTTTTTCTGGATGTGCTGCACAACCCATCGGTCAAGATCCCTGGTGAAGCGGATTTGGCTATTCCTGATCCGGAGGCTCAATTGGTGGTAGCTCTTCATGTTATTCCGGATTGGACGCTTCCTTACCTGGCATACAAGAACCGGGGTGAGTTACCAGAGGATGAGACTCTGGCCTGACAGATAATCTGGCGATCCAAGTCCATGACTATTATCAACGGTGAGTTGCATCATTGCAGTGTGTCAGGGGCGTTTCAACGCCGTGTGTCTCCTGAAGAAGGCCGTGAAATTTTGCGTGAGATCCACGAAGGAGATTGTGGTCACCACGCCGATTCAAAATCTCTGGTGGCTAAAGCATTTCGCCATGGCTTCTATTGGTTAACTGCTCATGCTGATGCGGAGGATCTGGTCAGACGATGTGATGGTTGCCAAAAGTTTTCAAGACGTGCTCATGTGCTGGGTCAAGAATTGAGAATGATTCCAATTACTTGGTCATTTGCGACTTGGGGGCCGGATATGGTTGGGCCTTTCAAAAGGTCCAAAGATAAGAAGACCCACCTCCTGGTGGCGGTTGACAAGTTTACATAGTGGGTGGAGGCAGAACCTGTTAGCAAGTGTGATGCAGCCACGGCGGTTCAGTTCATCAAAAAAGTAATTTTCCGGTTTGGCTTTCCACATAGTATCATCACTGATAATGGTACCAATTTGTCCAAAGGTGCCATGAAGGAGTTCTGCGAAAGGGAGCACATCCGGCTCGACGTTTCATCGGTGGCACACCCACAGTCCAATGGTCAAGCAGAAAGGGCTAATCAAGAGATCTTGAGAGGCATCAAGCCCCGGCTTATGGTTCCTTTGCAAAGAACACCGGGTTGTTGGGTAGAAGAGTTACCATCTGTGCTATGGAGTTTCAATACTTGTAACATCCCAAATTTTCAATTTGGAATGTTATACATAGATCATATGCATATCATATTTTCTTGCATTTTGGTTGATCCTAGAAATTTCACGCAACTCAAGGACCCTCGGAGAGAGTTGGAGATTTCGTTATTTTCATATTTGAGTTCTCTCAAATTTTGAAAAGAGGATCATTTGGTTTATTTATTTTATCTTCAATTACTTTTCCGATGTCAAATATATGAGAGAGGGAAATAATATGACTTTTCCCAATTTCGGAAAAATGAAGATTTAATGAATAAATCAATTTTCGGTTTTCCGGTGTTTGTTTGGATAGGGAAAAATGCACGTTTTCAAAAATTTCATTTTAGGCCCAGAGAAAAGTTCATTTTGTTCGACTCATTTTTAGGAGTTGGGGAAAATTTACTTTATTAGATTTGGAGTTCGTTTAGATCTCTTTTTGTTTTTTTTCCGAGCGCGGAACCGTTCTTTAAAAAAAAAAGAATCCGCAGCCGGTCGGGCCAAGGCCCACCTAGCCGCCTCTGCGCCCCAGGCCAGGGAGCCGCGCGCCAGCGCCCAGGCGCAGGAGGCTGCCGCCGCCTCTTGTCTTAGCCGAATCCTTTTAGGATTCTAGGCTTGCTCTTTTCCTTGTTTCGTTATTCCTAGTCCTACTCCGTTTATTCTTTCCTATTCCTAGTCTATTTCTTGTCCTCTACTCCAAGTAAACCCCTCCCCTCCCCAATATAAATACTCCCACACCCCCCCTCTAAACACATCAAATCCAAGGCCCAAAGCCCCAAGCACACCGAGCCCTGCGTCACGCACCGCGCCCTAGCGCCGCACCACCCCATCGCCGCCGCGCCGCACCCCCACACCCGCGCCGCCGCCGCACCTTGCCACCGCCGCCGCCGCCCTATGCCCACGCCGCCGGAGTTCCTCGTCGGAGACTTCACCGGAGGTAGCCCGCGCTACATCTCTTTTTCTCATCGGATCGTTTTCTTCTAATCGTTCCGATTCTTCTTTTCCGATTCGTTTTTCTTCGCCAAACCGTTCCGGTTTTCTAGATCGGTTTTACGATCGGTTTTCTTTTCTCGAAACCCTAGATCGAATTCGTTTTCTTTTCCGATTTAGTTGCCCGAGTTCGTTCACCGGACCGTTCGTCCTAATGAACGTGATCACCGGATTTCTTCTAGGTTAACGAACGTCCGTTCATTTAACCGTTCTTCTTTTTCTTTTCGCCGGATTTATTCCGCGATCGCGATCTCAGATCCGATCTTCTTTCTAGTCTATCTTCTCGCTCGTTTATCGGAATCAGGTGATTCAAGCGCCTGGAGTTTCGTTTTGAAACCGCCGTTCCGTCTAATCAACTTTAACTAAGTTTTGCTACTGTAAAATTTGACCTAGATTCAACTTGCTAGAACCGAGTTGTTTTCCGCCGTTGGTTTTCAGTTTCTTTGTTCGGTTCTTTCTTTCTTTGCAACCGGAGTTCTTAAGTTGAACTTTCTGGTTTGATCTCTTGTTCAAGTTTTACCGGTGCATTAGATGAGTACTTATTGTATGCTTGTTGTTTGTCTGCGATAGATTACCCGAATTGCGCCGCTTGTTAATTCGAATCTCTAGGACTCGCGGATCATCAGCAAGGCAAGTAACACTTTGATCATACCTTTTCTACAACCCAGTTTTATTGAATTAGATCCATCCTCACACATTGCATGATTAGGATCTAATTAAATTGTGGGATGGGAAGTAGATGAGGTAGTACCTATTACCTGTTACTATGAAACCTTTGGGAGTTACTTCTACGTTTGCTTATTATGCCATGCTATGCTAGTAGACGTGGATTGGGTGAGTGATATCCATGACAGATGTGAGATTGATAATTTTAATGGTTTATCTAAGGTGGCAACTTAAACACACATCTGGGTGGATTGAGGCACCTAATGTCTATCAGGACTTGCCTGTTTTTTTGGACCGCCACCCAGGCTCAAAGGGATCATAAGATCTTTCATGCTAAATACTTACGTGTGCAGCCACAAGCCATTATGGGCTCTGGCATAGTTGACTAAGTCGTGCGAACTCTTACAGGGTAGACTAGCAGATGTAGGGGAAAGTAGGTGTACCGGTCTATCCAACGTAAGGTGCTAGCGCTTCTGAAAGACTGTGTCTCGGTCATCCGTTTCTCAAACACCAGTAGTGCGAGAAAACCAACGGAGGCGATCGAGTCTTGTGGGGAAAAGTGCGCAAACCTCTGCAGAGTGTAACAAACTAATCATGATTAGCCATGTCCCCGGTTATGGACAATCTTTAGTATCTAGTACTTGAATATCATATGAATCTCAACATGTTACTTCTAATTAATATTGTTGGGTTATAATTGTTCAGTTTTAATTGGGATTGAGAATGCTGTCAACCATTCTCAATGTTTAACAACCACCATGATAGTTAAATAAATTTATTCCTTTGCAGTAGGGAAAAATTGGCTTTACGCAAAACAGTAATCATAGAGCTTTCCACCAGCCAAATATGCATATAGTATAGCTGTTTCATTCCATTACTCTCTATGTGTTACCTTGCCAGCATATTCCATGTGCTGACCCGTTTCGGGCTGCAACGTTAATGTTGCAGACTTTTCAGACGACGATTGAGGTGGTTTTAGGTCGTGGTTCTATACTCAGTGATGCCGTTGGAGTTGATGGACCCATTTATCTTCCAAGTCTTCCACTGTTATCGACACTAGATGGCCTTAAGCCATATTATTGTAATAAGTTCTCTTTTGAGACATCGTTGTAATAAGTGTGTGATTGCCAGTCTGCTATAAATCCTTCGAAGTACTATGTGGTGTCAGCAGTACTGATCCAGGGATGACACCGGAGCACAGAGATCGGACCGGTTGAGGTCTGGTCGCTACAGAGTTGGTATCAGAGCACACGCTGACTGTAGGACACGACCACTAAGTTAAGCCATATGTCACTATTCTCTCCTCATTTTCTAACTCCTCATCTTTTCTACTCTTTAGGATGAAGGACGCGAAGATTAAGTATGCTCAACCGGATGAAGGCACACCTTTTGGATTTCACTTGAAGGAAGTCACCAAGTACCTAAACATTGGATTACCAAGCTTCACGGGAACCTTCAACGCCACTTTACCTGAAGAGGAGCGCTGGAAGATTCAAGCTCACGTTCCGGGAAGAACATTCGCGCCAATCACGAAGCCCATGGATATGTTTTCAATGCACCCACTTGGAGTCTAGGAAGGAGCATGGCAGCCCATATCACCATAGGACGCATTGGAGAAGTTTATCAAGAAGTCCTCAAGGACACTATCTACCAGATTTGCGGACGTCAAGATGAACACTGGGATTTAGTCAGCACCAAGAAGGATAGATCCATTGCAGCCTTTATTCAGGAGTTAAACCAGCACATTCGACGCCACGAGAACCAGATGTGCAATGATATGATGGAGTTGAAGAATGCAAAGACAAGGATCATCGAGCTGGAAGGAGAACTAAAGGCTACACGCAAGGACTACATGGACGAGATCATAGCTCTAGCAAGGCACAACTGCGATCTTAAGCAAGAGATTGAAGAACTCAAGAGAAAGTTAGCATCCAAGGAAGAAGACGAGTACGTCGCATGCCCCGACAACTACATCATCATCGACGACACCGATTCGGATCCAAGTGAACCCGAATTTGAAGACGAAGCTGGAGCGGACATCATGGAGTCTTCTGTCGGTTCAAATTTCTAGATTGACCACCAACTATTAGTAGTATTTCCCCCCATGTAAACACTATAGTTCGAGCACTTTTGCGATAGTTAGAACGATTGTATGCCCTTGTTTGATTGAATGAAGTGATTTTGTGTGAATTTGCTCATGTGCATTTGGGGTAGTGTTTTCTCTTTAGGCCTCATTCTATTCTTATATCTCTTCTTTTCTAAAAACCCTCAGATGCCTCCGAGACATGACAATGGATTTCCACCGGAGCTCACTCAATTGATCCAGTAGCAGAATCAGTTGATGCAAATGTTAGTTCAAAATCAGCAGAACAACAACAACAACAACCCACCACCACCACCACCACCACCTGTTGACCACTTAGCCCGTTTCCTTAGGCTAAATCCGCCGGTGTTTTCCAGTAGCATCGAGACGATAGTAGAAGACGATTGGCTCCGCAAGATAGGAAGGGAGTTGACCACTGCAGGATGCACGGATGGTGAGAAAGTGAAGTTTGCCGCACATCAGTTAGAAGGACCCGCGGCAGCATGGTGGGAGAATTTCACAGCCACTTTCCTAGTTGACACTGTCACATGGGATCAGTTCCAGCAAGCTTTCCGCACTGCACATGTTTTAGCAGGAGCTATGGCCATGAAGAAGCGTGAGTTTCGCAACTTACGCCAAGGAGGAAGGACAGTTGGCCAGTATGTAGATGACTTCAGCAAGTTAGCACGTTATGCCCCAGATGACGTTGCTACGGATGCGGCTAAGCAGGAGAAGTTTCTGGAAGGATTGAATGATGAGCTAAGCATGTAGTTGATGGTAGCAAGTTTCAGAAACTACCAGGAGTTGGTAGATCGTGCCATCATGATTGAAGGGAAGCAGCAGCAGATTGAGAACCGCAAGAGGAAGTATGGACAGGGGAAGTATAACTCTGGAGCCCAGCAGAAGCCCCGTTTTACCTCTAAATCGGGATTTCAGTTCCAGCATACCCATGGAGGAAGTAGTACGCACAACCACAATGGCCACAAAAATGGTAATGGGAATGGAGGAAGCAATGGCCAGAACTGGACCACCCCATCAACCCCATCCAAGAGAGACCTGAGTCACGTCACCTATTTCAAGTGTTCCAAGACCGGACATTATGCCAATGAATGTCCTGAAGGCCAGATTGGAAATGGCAATGGAAGCTCAGGGAAGAAGCCGAACCCTTTCAATAGGGGACAGGTGAACCACGTTAACGTGGAGGAGGTTGAAGATCACCCGGATGCAGTAATCGGTAAGTTTTTGGTTAAGTCATTTACCGCACTCGTTCTTTTCGATACTGGTGCATCGCATTCATACATATCAAGGGGATTTGTGGATAAATATAACCTGCCAACCCAAGCCCTTAGGTCACCCATGTTAGTAAGCTCACCAGGAGTGGAGTTTATGGCTAGACAATGGTGTGATCGGTTACCATTAAGGATTGGTAACTATGTTTTTCCCTCAGACCTAATAGTATTGGAATCTCAAAGATTGTATGTGATATTAGGCATGGATTGGTTATCACAGTATGAAGGGAATATTGAATGCGCTAGTAAGTCAATTTTGCTTACAACGCCAGAAGGAAGAAGGATCAAGTATGTATCCCGGCATGTGCCAAAGAGGACACAAGTAAATTGCCTGACATGAGTCGTGCAGGAGGAAGTACCAGTGGTAAAGGATTTTCCTGATGTATTTCCGGAGGAGTTGCCAGGCATGCCACCGGATAGAGACATTGAGTTTTTGATTGAGTTATTGCCAGGTACAGGCCCAATATCAAAGAGACCATACCGGATGCCAGCAAAGGATTTGGTGGAAATTAAGAATCAGATTAAGGAGTTACTGGAGAAAGGTTACATTCGCCCAAGTTCTTCACCTTGGGGATCGCCCGTACTTCTAGTGGAGAAGAAGGATGGATCATTAAGGATGGTTGTTGATTATCGTGGATTGAATGAAGTAACCATCAAGAACAAGTACCCACTGCCAATGATAAATGATCTGTTTGATCGTTTGCAAGGAGCTAAAGTGTTTTCCAAGATCGATTTGCGATCAGGGTACCACCAGTTGAAGATTCGGGAACAGGACATACCTAAGACAGCATTCACCACAAGATATGGACTGTATGAGTATACCGTTATGTCATTTGGATTGACTAACGCACCTGCCTATTTTATGAACATGATGAACAAAGTGTTTATGGAGTTTTTAGATAAGCTCATCGTAGTGTTCATTGATGATATCCTGGTTTATTCGAAGAATGAAGAAGAGCATAAGGAGCATTTGCGTTTGGTATTGGAGAAGCTAAGGGAACATCAATTATATGCCAAATTTAGCAAATGTGAGTTTTGGTTGAAGGAAGTAGGATTCCTCAGACACGTTATATCTGGAGAAGGGAAAGCAGTTGACCCCGCAAAGGTTGAGACCGTAACCGAATGGGAAGCACCAACGACAGTTGGAGAAATCCGGAGTTTTCTTGGACTCGCAGGATACTACCGGAGATTCATTGAGAACTTTTCAAAGATTGCAAAGCCTATGACGGAGTTGTTGAAGAAGGATACCAAGTTCAATTGGACTGAGGAGTGTGAGGCTAGTTTCCAGGAGTTGAAGAAACAATTGGTTACCTCACCAGTGTTGATTTTGCCAGATCAGACCAAGGATTACGAGGTGTATTGCGACGCTTCACGTCGAGGACTTGGAGCAGAATGGTTTGAGGACCGTGTTTATGTGCCAAATGACCCGGAGATCAGGAAGTTGATTTTGCAAGAGGCACATGATTCACCCTATTCGATTCACCCAGGAAATACCAAGATGTATTTGGATTTGAAGGAAACATTCTGGTGGACCAGAATGAAGAAGGATATTGCAGCATATGTCCCATGACAATGAAGTTGGAGACCGTCAGTTCTTTGGACCAGATTTGATTAAGGAGTCTGAACAGAAAGTTAAGTTGATTCGCGATAGGCTCAAGGTAGCCCAGTCTAGGCAGAAGAGCTACGCAGATTCTAAATGCAAGGAGACAGTTTACGAACCCGGAGACAGAGTGTATCTCCGAGTATCCCCACTTCGAGGAGTTAAGCGCTTTGGAGTTAAGGGAAAAGTAGCACCACGTTTCGTTGGACCGTATAAGATCTTGCAACATATGGGAGAAGTCGCTTATAAGTTGGAATTACCAGAGGAACTGTCAGGAGTTCACGATGTATTCCATGTTTCTCAGCTCAAGAAATGTCACGCCAAGATGGCGGAGGTACCGTTAAGAGACACAGTGCCGCTTGAAGCGATTCAATTGAAGGACGACTTGACGTATGAGGAGAAACCAGTCAAGATTCTCGAGATTGCCAGCAGAGTTACTCGTAGCAAGGTTCAAGTTTTGCAAAGTTCAGTGGAACCACCACTCAGAGGATGAAGCCACCTGGGAGAGAGAAGAAGATTTGCTCAAGGACCACCCTCACCTATTTTCTAGCCAGCCCGAATCTCGAGGGCGAGATTCATCTTAAGGGGGGTAGGTTTGTAACATCCCAAATTTTCAATTTGGAATGTTATACATAGATCATATGCATATCATATTTTCTTGCATTTTGGTTGATCCTAGAAATTTCATGCAACTCAAGGACCCTCGGAGAGAGTTGGAGATTTCATTATTTTCATATTTGAGTTCTCTCAAATTTTGAAAAGAGGATCATTTGGTTTATTTATTTTATCTTCAATTACTTTTCCGATGTCAAATATATGAGAGAGGGAAATAATATGACTTTTCCCAATTTCGGAAAAATGAAGATTTAATGAATAAATCAATTTTCGGTTTTCCGGTGTTTGTTTGGATAGGGAAAAATGCGCGTTTTCAAAAATTGCATTTTAGGCCCGGAGAAAAGTTCATTTTCTTCGACTCATTTTTAGGAGTCGGGGAAAATTTACTTTATTAGATTTGGAGTTCGTTTAGATCTCTTTTTGTTTTTTTCCGAGCGCGGAACCGTTCTTTAAAAAAAAATAGAATCCGCAGCCGGCCGGGCCAAGGCCCAGCTAGCTGCCGCTGCGCCCCAGGCCAGGGAGCCGCGCGCCAGCGCCCAGGCGCAGGAGGCCACCGCCGCCTCTTGTCTTAGCCGAATCCTTTTAGGATTCTAGGCTTGCTCTTTTCCTTGTTTCGTTATTCCTAGTCCTACTCCGTTTATTCTTTCCTATTCCTAGTCTATTTCTTGTCCTCTACTCCAAGTAAACCCCTCCCCTCCCCAATATAAATACTCCCACACCCCCCTCTAAACACATCAAATCCAAGGCCCAAAGTCCCAAGCACACCGCGCCCTGCGTCATGCACCGCGCCCTAGCGCCGCACCACCCCATCACCGCCGCGCCGCACCCCCACACCCGCGCCGCCGCCGCACCTTGCCACCGCCGCCGCCGCCCTACGCCCACGCCGCCGGAGTTCCTCGCCGGAGACTTCACCGGAGGTAGCCCGTGCTACATCTCTTTTTCTCATCAGATCGTTTTCTTCTAATCGTTCCGATTCTTCTTTTCCGATTCGTTTTTCTTCGACAAACCGTTCCGGTTTTCTAGATCGGTTTTATGATCGGTTTTCTTTTCTCGAAACCCTAGATCGGATTCGTTTTCTTTTCTGATTTAGTTGCCCGAGTTCGTTCACCGGACCGTTCATCCTAACGAACGTGATCATTGGATTTCTTCTAGGTTAACGAATGTCCGTTCGTTTAACCGTTCTTCTTTTTCTTTTCGCCGGATTTATTCCGCGATCGCGATCTCAGATCCGATCTTCTTTCTAGTCTATCTTCTCGCTCGTTTATCGGAATCAGGTGATTCAAGCACCTGGAGTTTCGTTTTGAAACCGCTGTTCCGTCTAATCAACTTTAACTAAGTTTTGCTACTATAAAATTTGACCTAGATTCAACTTGCTAGAACCGAGTTGTTTTTCGCCGTTGGTTTTCGGTTTCTTTGTTCGGTTCTTTCTTTCTTTGCAACCGGAGTTCTTAAGTTGAACTTTCTGGTTCGATCTCTTGTTCAAGTTTTACCGGTGCATTAGATGAGTACTTATTGTATGCTTGTTGTTTGTCTGTGATAGATTACCCGGATTGCGCCGCTTGTTAATTCGAATCTCTAGGACTCGCGGATCATCAGCAAGGCAAGTAACACTTTGATCATACCTTTTCTACAACCCAGTTTTATTGCATTAGATCCATCCTCACACATTGCATGATTAGGATCTAATTAAATTGTGGGATGGGAAGTAGATGAGGTAGTACCTATTACCTGTTACTATGAAACCTTTGGGAGTTACTTCTATGTTTGCTTATTATGCCATGCTATGCTAGTAGACGTGGATTGGGTGAGTGATATCCATGACAGATGTGAGATTGATAATTTTAATGGTTTATCTAAGGTGGCAACTTAAACACACATCTGGGTGGATTGAGGCACCTGATGTCTATCAGGACTTGCCTGTTTTTTTGGACCGCCACCCAGGCTCAAAGGGATCATAAGATCTTTCATGCTAAATACTTACGTGTGCAGCCACAAGCCATTATGGGCTCTGGCATAGTTGACTAAGTCGTGCGAACTCTTACAGGGTAGACTAGCAGATGTAGGGGAAAGTAGGTGTATCGGTCTATCCAACGTAAGGTGCTAGCGCTTCTGAAAGACTGTGTCTCGGTCATCCGTTTCTCAAACACCAGTAATGCGAGAAAACCAACGGAGGCGATCGAGTCTTGTGGGGAAAATTGCGCAAACCTCTACAGAGTGTAACAAACTAATCATGATTAGCCGTGTCCCCGGTTTTGGACAATCTTTAGTATCTAGTACTTGAATATCATATGAATCTCAACATGTTACTTCTAATTAATATTGTTGGGTTATAATTGTTCACTTTTAATTGGGATTGAGAATGCTGTCAACCATTCTCAATGTTTAACAACCACCATGATAGTTAAATAAATTTATTCCTTTGCAGTAGGGAAAAATTGGCTTTACGCAAAACAGTAACCATAGAGCTTTCCACCAGCCAAATATGCATATAGTATAGCTGTTTCATTCCATTACTCTCTATGTGTTACCTTGCCAGCATATTCCATGTGCTGACCCGTTTCGGGCTGCAACGTTAATGTTGCAGACTTTTCAGACGACGATTGAGGTGTTTTTAGGTCGTGGTTCTATACTCAGTGATGCCGTTTGAGTTGATGGACCCATTTATCTTCCAAGTCTTCCGCTGTTATCGACACTAGGTGGCCTTAAGCCTTATTATTGTAATAAGTTCTCTTTTGAGACATCATTGTAATAAGTGTGTGATTGCCACTCTAATATAAATCCTTCGAAGTACTGTGTGGTGTCAGCATTATTGATCCAGGGATGACACCGGAGCACAGAGATCGGACCGGTTGAGGTCTGGTCGCTACAATACTACACCCAGCAGATCAACATGATACACACCGTTCTTCATGGTCTATGGAGCGGAGGCGGTTCTCCCTAGTGATATCCATCATGACTCACCTCGTGTGGCGGCTTATGTTGAAGTGGACAATGAGACAGCACGGCAAGACGCTTTGGACCTGTTGGATGAAGAACGTGACATAGCAGCCGCCCGCTCGGCGATTTACCAACAGGATCTTCGTTGTTATCACAGTCGCCGAGTCAGAACCAGAACCTTTCAGGAAGGAGATTTGGTGCTTCGGCTCATCCAAGATCACACTGATATGCATAAGCTATCCCCACCTTGGGAGGGACCTTTCGTGGTCAGTAAGAGTCTGCACAATGGGTCATACTATCTGATCGATATTCGAGAGCATAAAGACTCACGTACATCAGAGGAGGAGACCAACAGGCTGTGGAACATAGCTCATCTTCGGCCTTACTATACCTGAGCCATTGGCTCTACTTATGTACATATTACGACGATGTATATATTATGATTAAATATAATAAACTAGAACCTCAGCTAAAGCGGGGTATCTGTTCTTGTACATCATGTGTGGTTACACGGAGTTGTTCTAAAGTGGCCTCCGGTTTACCCCTTGAGTTAGCTTTTCAAAAGCATCATGTTATATCACTTGGGGGCTTGGTCGTGTCCGAACCAATGCAATACCTCTTGATAGGCGAGAGCCACCAGATCACTTGGGGACTTGGTCACATCTAAACCAGTCATGCCTCTTGATCGGCCTAAAGGCCCCAGAATCACTTGGGGGCTTGGTCGAACCCGAACCATTGCCATGCCACTTGATCGGCATAAATGCCACGGTTTCATTTGGGGACCTGGCTGACTTGAACCATAGCTACACCTATCGGGAGCTTGGTCATGTCCGACCATGGTAACGCCATCTGATCAGCTCAAATAAGCCTCTTTTTGCAAATGGTTTTATCATTGCCTTTGCTTCATAATTTTCTTTGATAGATATTTTCTTTCTTTTTTGTTGCGTTTTTTAAACCAACAAAATTTTAAAACCGGTTCACACTGTCAATTGATGGAACACGGCCCATTTTTAATTCGGAGACTATTTGCTCGATTTGATTTTTTTGTTAACATCCTATTACGGAGTAACATGGTGTTTTACAACCTGGCACGATTTACATGGTAAACCAGCATCATATATAAATACAGGAGCTGTTATCTCCTCCAACAGTGCGGGTTTATAAAACTCCGCTTCAAGATTGGCCAAGCCAACTTCACGTCCAACGATGGCAGGTATTATGTATCTTAAAATTTGGTCATATACTTAAAAATTTCGGATGTTTTTGATTTCATGTATGCAGACATCATATTCTGCCCGACGGTACAACCGCGGTGGCACTTTAAGATTTTTTATTGCAGAAAGTACTTTGGAAAGTTCATCACCCAAAGGAAGAGCAAGTTGCAGTAATTATGCACGAAGGCATATCAACATCAAAAGTATCAGCTAGCCTATTACAAGGCAACACAGTGCCCACAATAGGATCATTGTTTTTCGCAAGGGAGAAGCAGTTTTAAACCGGCTTCCGGTTCAAGCTTGGTCACCGGCCTGGCCTGATGGTTGTGGGTCGTCCCGCACCGCTTCAGCTTCAGTTTCTCTACCCAACGGTTGGAAATCAACAGTTGTCCAGTCGATTCCCATTAATGCTCAAAAGACAACTTCATCATGGATCAGCAACGACGGTTCAATATCGGGAGCATAAGTATGCTTATGGATTGGAGGGAGAAGATTTTCCGCTTCATGAATTGGGGCAGCTACTCGCTTGTTTTGATTGTCATAATGGGCTTGATAGTGAGACAAGTCTGCTTCTTCAGCCAATTGACAAGCTAGCGGACGCACCTCCCAGTTTATTGCTCGCAGATCCGCTTCACCAAATTCTGACCCATCTTCCTTCAAGCTGGGATAGCCCTGAGCCGCTTCAATAGGATCAAAATCCGGCACCCAAGCTTTTCCCTGGATTAAGGCATTGATCGCGTCGGTTCGAGCAGCAGATTTCTTTAGCTCTTCAACCCGAGCAGGAAGCACCGACAGTTTCTGCAGAGTGTCCTGAATCAAAGTGGGCGCCGGCTTGTTGTGGGATGCAGTACAGATGATCCGTTGTGCACCAGTATACAGTTGTTTGATCAAAGTATAGGAGGCTTTCAATTTCTTCCGCACATCTGACCCCAAATGACCAATGCGTGTCCCTGAAATATCACAAAGGGTTAACAAACCGGCAGCTCTGTAAGATGGCCGAATCGATATAGAAATCAAACCGGCTTACCAAAGATAGCAGTGGTCATGGCATGCACATGCCGCTTTATGCTGGCCAGTTCGTCGACCACCGGTTTAAGTGCAGCCTCGGCATCTTCTGCTCGTTTGGTTAAAGCGGATTTTTCAGTAGCCCAATCCGCCCGCTCTTTCTTGAAGCCCTCCTTAAGCTATTCCATGGCGCGTAAAGCGCTGGTTAACTCCTCTTTTGCTTTGGAGGTTTCGGCTTGTTGGGACTTCAGATTTTCTTGGAGATCGGCGACTTGGTTCTCTTTAGTCTTCAGTTCAGCCTGCATACAGACGGTTATATGATTCAGCAAGCAGTGCAAGAATTGAAGCACCAACCACATTACAAGTTATGCACTTGGCGCTTGGGGGCTAATGCCTATTTGACCTTCATATTTCACTTGATTATAAAGTCCCAAGCTCAATACAAGTATTCAACTTGGCACTTGGGGGCTAATGGCTATTTGTTCAAATAAGTTCTGATGCAGCGATATTAATTACTTAAGTCCCAGTTTAACTACACTAAGTTGAACCGGCCCTTGGGGGCTACATCAGCAAATTTCAAGGCTTTAAGATTTATATTAGTAAGTCTCGGTTTGAAAGAAGATTACAAACCGGTCCTTGGGGGCTAGGCGAGTCAGCAAGCATTGAAGCATACAAGCAGGAAAGAGCATATGAAGGTTACCTCATATTTATCTTTCATCATGTTAACCAGACCGGCTTCATAGTCACAACTGGTATACAGCCGGTTCAGATAGCCGGAATGGATGTCTTGGGCGTTCAGAGAAGCGTAAGTCGCCAGATCAACATTCCACTTGCCCTTGCCAATGGCAGCAAATTCTTCCTTAGCAGTATGTTTAGACAAAGCGACAGGATTGCTTGGCTCTGTATGGCCAATGCCAGTAATAACAACTTCATCATCCTTGGCATCGCCGGTTTGCACGGGGGCCGTTGGCTTATCAGTAGGCTTTGATGGATTGGTGGATTTCTCAATCCGGATGGGGCTTGTGGGCTGGTTGACAGGACTTGAGGTATCAATAGGCCTCTCTTCAACAATAGGATCGTCATCCCGCTGCGGTGGATCATTGGGTATATCTTCAGGAATAGCCGTTTCAAGATCTGGTATTGTGCCCGGTTCAGGGACGGCATCTTCTTCAGTCGCTTTATCTAAGCGAGCCTTCTTGCTTGGCTTAGGCTTGGCCCTGAAAGGAGTAACAAAGGTTAGTACAATATATACTACAAAGTAATACACCAAAAGCATTATGATAAGTATGGCTTACCCAAGCACCGTTTTGAGCGGCGGCAGCTGGGTAGCTAATGACTCGCCAGATGATGAATGGGAAGTGACCTGATAATCAGAGTCAGACAGATTAAGAGGTTGACGAAGACAACCCATTTTAGGACAAGCACTGACAGGCAAATTAGAGACATTTGAATGGCGTTTCCGAACCAGACTATTCGGTAAACCGGTGGAGGTAACTACCTGGCCACTATGCCGGGTTGTGTGGCGAGCTTCGTGCTGTTGGGTCTTCATAAGAAATTTGGGATCCAAGTAAGCAAGAGGATGAGAAAATTTAACCTTCCGGTTTGCCTGATGGATTTTTAGTGAAGGCAAAGGATCTGAATCGGAGGAAAGAATAATTACCTCTGCAACATCAGCATGACTGGCTTCGGCATCATCCTGACAAATATCATCATCAATAAGGCGCATGAAAAATAAGCCAAGTGAATCAAGCTCTACCTCAAGGTACGGGTTACCCACATCATCATCAGCGGCCGGATCGGAGGAGGCAGTGGTTCTTTTCCTGCGAGTAGTCTTCTTCACAACTTTAGTCTTTTGCCGGGTTGATCGTTCCGGTTTATCTGCTTTTTCTGGCTTCTCCTCTGGAAGTTTTTTGCTCCAAAACGGATCATTACCCTGTTTAAACAGACGTTGGTGTTAAACTATGACCAGATATACCAATAGCAGGTTCAATAAAAAGAAAGATCAAACTCTTACAGCTGGCGGTTTGTTGGTAGCACAGAAGGGAAGCAGGCCGGTTTGAGCACATACGTATTCTGGTTCATTCAGCATTTTATTCACAGCCTCTATGATTTCTTCATCAGTAAGCTGGATGTTAGCATGCCGTAGTGGGTCATCAACACTGCCAGTATACTCGCACATCAAACCGGAGTGCTGACTAAGGGGCAGTATGCTCCACGATATCCAACAGCGAGTGAGATCAACTCCTGTTAAACCATTGGCCATGAAGGCTCTGAGCTTGGACAGTTGAGGAGCGTATTTGCTTCTCCCCTTGGCAGTCAACCTTTGTGGAAAGGGGTGTGTATTGCTAAGCCACTCCGGACGAAAGCCAGGCAAAGGATTTTCACCAGCAGGGGAGGTGTCTTTGCAATAGAACCATCTTTGGTTCCACTCTTTGGGGTGGCTGTGCAGTTTGGCATGAGGGTATGTGACCTCTTTTCTTTTCTGAATCGCCACACCACCCAATTCTGTGTTGGAACCGTCAGTAAACTCTATGTGGCGGTTTAGATGCAAGCAGTCTCTGAACAGTTCAACGGTGGACTCCTCTTGAAAGAACGCCTCACAAAGTACTTGGAAATGACACATGTTTGTGACAGAGTTGGGGCCAATGTCTTGCGGGTGGAGTTGAAAATTGGCTAAAACGTCCCGGTAAAATTTAGAACCGGGCGGCTTAAAGCCCCGGGCTAAGTGATCTACGAAAATGACGACATCTCCTTCTTGAGGTGTGGGAGGGCATTCTTCGCCAAGGACCCTCCAATGGATGGTATTTTTGCTACCTAAAGCGCCGATCAGGACTAAGTTGTTTAGTTCAGTCTCTGTGACACGAGAAGGAACCCAGTTGCAGTCATATACTTGCTTGGCCATGATGAAATCTACAAAATAGGTGATTTCGGTTCAAGAATGCATTGATTAAAGTACACTGGCATGTCCAATATTAAAACCGGAGACAGTTCTATTTAAACCGGAGTTTTATGGAGCAACAACGTCTGGCGGTTCAACAAGGGGACTAATGGTATATACCGGTTTGGCAATTTTTTCTACAAAGTTAAACCGCCTGGTCTAAACATTGAAGCAGATGAGTAAGTTTACAGAAACAGATTTCACAAGACTTCTCTACAGCGACGGATCTGAAGCAAGTACAGAAAAGAAGGAAAATATTCAAGGTTTAAAAAAGAACAGTACTGAATCAATGGGCAGAGATACATATAGATCTATGGTCTTTAGGCATGAAACTGAAGGCGGATGCTAAAACCTACCGCTACACAGAGCAAGGATTCACAGATGCATCTAGGAGCTATCGTATGAACACGAAACAGGCGATGAACACTAGAAGAACATGAAACCCTAGAACAGATCTGTGTTGAAAAGAACAGAAGACTTACTGGAGATGAGAAAGACGCGGAAGGTTGTCGCGGTGCTCTGGTGCGCCCAGGTTAATGCAGCAGCCAAGGTTGATGCAGAGGTTGACGGTGGCGGCGGAGCTCCGAAGCTGGGCGACGCGAGGAAGACGAAGCAGAAGGGCACGGAGGGGAAAAAGAAATGACCCTTCGGTCCTATTTATAAGGCAAGGGACAGGAGTCAGGCGTGAAAATTAAGGGACCATGGGCCTGGAAATGAAGATGTCGCCTTAATTGTCGCAGACCTATTAAGGTCCTTTATAACAGGTGACGTCATGCCGGTTTACAACGACCAGAGAAGATGACATCACGATGGTTCAACAAACTACAAGAAGATATTGAAGATGAAGATTTTTGCTAAAGGATTGACATGAACATGTTCAAATCAATCTGGGGCCTAATGTTGGGGATATCACTACTGGGCGTAAACCGGCCTATCTGGGCCAGGTTACTTCGTCAGTAGCTAAGTATGTTAAAGCCCAAGAAGGCAGACGAGGGCTCAAGGCCCATGGTCGGTTCAAGGCCTGTAGCCGTAAACCGGCGTTGGGATTTAACTTGTATTGTAACGGAATAAGTAGAGACCAAACCGGACACATCTATGATCCGATATTGGGACTCTGTGAACCGACGGGCGTCACCCGTGTATATAAGGGGATGACCCGGTGGCGGTTCAAGGACAACAGACAACAACTCGAGACTTAGGCGAAGCTTGTTTGCTCCCTAGTCATCGAAACCCCATCAATTCTATCACAACTAGACGTAGGCTTTTACCTTCATTGAAGGGGCCGAACTAGTATACATTCTCTTGCGTCCCTGTGTCCGCTTTAACCCCTTCAAGCTAACCCGTCACGATGGCTCCATGACTAAGTCCTTTCTCTAGGACATCTGCCGTGACAAAACCATGAAAGGTATGTTGCACCGGCGTTTTTTAGCCCGAAGGGTATTGTGTTGAAGCAGAATGGGCCGCATGGTGTGATGAATGCCGTTGTGGCTTGGTCTGGCTCTGCCATTTTGATTTGATGGTAGCCGGAGTATGCATCGAGGAAACGCAATGAATCATGTCCTGCGGTAGCATCGATGATTTGATTGATGCGGGGGAGGGGGAAGGGATCCTTTGGGCATGCATTGTTAAGGTCCTTAAAATCGACGCACAAGCGCTAGGATTTGTCCTTCTTTGGTACCATCACCAGGTTTGCTAGCCAGTCCGGATGTTTTATGTCTCTGATGAATCCGGCCTCCAATAGCTTGGCTAGTTCCTCTCCCATGGCTTGTCTTTTAGGCTCGAAGAAATGTCAAAGAGCCTGCTTGACTGGCTTGAATCCTTTTAGGATATTTAGGCTGTGTTCAGCCAGCCTGCGTGGGATTCCTGGCATGTCTGAAGGGTGCCAAGAAAAAATGTCCCAGTTCTCGCGTAGGAACTCTCGCAGTGCGGCGTCGACATCAGGGTTTAATTGTGCCCCGATGGAAGCTGTTTTTGTAGGATACGTTGGATGGACTTGGAATTTGACTATTTTGTCCGCCGACTTAAAGGAGGTGGACTTGGATCTTTTATCGAGTATCACGTCGTCCCTGTTCACCGTGGAGCGCAGCGCTGTAAGTGCATCTAGTGCCACCCCTAGTTGGTTTTGGAGTATTGACGACAAACCAAGTTGAGGGACTAATGTGTTTGTGAGAATTGCAGGATAACACAGGTAGAAGTCCCTCATTGATTCGGTTTTCCTACCAGAGATGACCCCTAAAAATGTATGAAGACATTGATGTCAAAGGTGGTATGTGAAGATATTCACATTGAAGACAATGACAAGAGAAGCCATCGCATGAAGCCTATGGAGCTCGAAGACTCGGATCTTTCGTAGTTCTTTTTCTTCTTTATTGAGTCATAGGAACCACCGTACTGTTAAGTGGGGTCCAAGAGAACCAATCAGAATGATTGAAGTGATGCTTAACCAAAACCTATGTCTTTGAGTGAAGACTATGAGAGCGAATCTTGTCCAGAGTCGGACAAGTCAGCTTTGCTTGTAGCCCAAGTAAAGTTGCTGTGTGTGTTTGAAATCTGACCGTTGGAACACGTGTCAGTTCCTTAGTGACCCAGGGTCATTTCGGACAAATCAGGTCGGGTTGCCTAGTGGCTATAAATAGCCCACCCCCTACAACCATAAACGGTCGGCTGCTTAGAGTTAGAGTACGACTTTTGTCGTTTGAGAGCAACCCACCTCGAAGCCTTTGAGAGAGAATTCCTTGCGAGGATAAAGCCCTAACCACCCAGAGCCAAAGAGTGTTAGGCATCACTTAAGTCTTCTTGTCTGTGTGATCTGAAGACTTATTACACTTGAGGACTGTGAATCCTCCAGCCGGTTAGGCGTCGCGTTCTGAGCATCCAAGAGTCATTGTGGATCGCCGGTGAACGAAGTCTGTGAAGGTTTGGGAGTCTACCTTGAAGACTTACCAGAGTGATTGGGCGAGGTCTGTGTGACCTAAGCTCAAGGGGAATACGGTGAGGACTGGGTGTCCTAAGCTGCGTGTTCAGGACTGGGTGTCCGGGACTGTCTGTCCTCAGGTTTAAATACCTAGCCGCCCTAACCAGATGTACAGTTGTTACAGCAACTGGAACTGGTCCAACAAATCATTGTCTTCAACGAGTCACTGGTTTCATCCTTCCCTTCCCTTTACTTACTGTTGGTCCTTGTGAAGTCATCGTATGATTGCACTATCTTCTGTCTTCACTGAGTGACCGCTTGTTTTGATTGGCTTCATAATATCTTCCTACCTGATCCTTACTACCTTGCTGCTATTAGTCGTTGTGCTTTAACTTCATTGAATACTTGACTATGGTTTGCCTAGTGTAGTCTACCTTTCGCTGCATGGTAATAGGTTATTTCTATCGTTTGTCTTCGAAACTTCCACGTTTTGAAGACTTTCATAAAAATCGCCTATTCACCCTCCTCTAGTCGATATAACGCACTTTCAATTGGTATCAGAGCGAGGTACTCCCTTGTTCTATGTGATTCAGTTTAACCACCTGGAGTTTTAGCTATGTCGACTGAAGGGATAATTAAAGTCTCTGTTGCGTGCCCCGTCTTCGATGGAACTGAATATCCCTACTGGAAGAATAAGATGCGCATGCATCTTGAAGGCATTGACATCGACCTATGGTATGTCGTCAAGAACGGCGTTCCCAAGGCTAGAGAAGGTGTCACTTCTGCTGATGTCAAGAAGTTCGTTCAACTGGACTCTACTGCCAAGAATATCATCCGTGGTCATCTGACCAGAGGATAGTATGGCCGCGTGAGTGCTTTGGAAACGTCTAAGCTAGTCTGGGACTGGCTCTCCAAGGTCAACGAAGGCATCTCAACCCAGAGAGATCAGAGAATCAGTGTACTTCGCAACCTCTTCAACCATTTCAAGAGAAATGACAATGAGAATGTCCAGCTCACGTTTGATCGGCTCACTGACATCACAAATGAGCTTCAAGCCCTCGGCGCTACTGAGATCACCAAGCATGAAGTCGTCAAGACACTCCTGAGATCACTTGACAGTTCGTTTGACACCTTAGCCCTGATGATTCAAGAACGTCCTGATTTCAAGACACTCGATACGCCTGACATACTTGAGAGGCTCAACACACACAAGTTTCAGCTTTCTGAGAAAAGAGATATCTACGGTCCCAACTATGGGCGAACTCGTGCCTTGAAGGCAAAAGCTGTCTCCTCATCTGAAGAAGAATCTAATAGCAGTTCTAATGATCCTGAAGACATTGGAAAGGAGCTTGCTATGCTTGTGAAGAAGTTCCAAAAATTCACGAAGAAGAAAGGCTTCAGAAAGTCTTCACGATCAAGCTCAAGGAATGATGAAGCTTCTGCTCATGACTACAAGAAGAAAACATGCCACAAGTGCAAGAAACCTGGCCACTACATCTCTGAGTGTCCGCAGTGGGACATTGAGAACAAGAAGAAAAAGAAGAGCAAGGAGTATGATTCTAATGACAAGAAGAAGAAGAAATACTCAAAGTCTTCTTCCAAGTCCTCCTCAAAGTCTTCAACACACAAGAAGAGCTCATCTGGCAAGGCACGTGCGTTTGTTGGCAAGGAAATGGATTTAGAGGAGGAGTCCACTTCTGAGGAGGCGGAGGTGGAGTCTGAGGAGGAGTCCGATTCTGGCGTTGTGAGTCTGGCTACAGCATACGTTGCCAAGTCCATCTTCAACACTGAAGACAATGACTCCATCACCGACACCGATGCAAATGACAAGGACTACTCCGCTCCTACCTATTGCTTCATGGCACGCGGTGCCAAGGTAAACACACGCACTACTCACTATCAAACATCTAGTGACGATGATTCTGTTTGTGGTTCCAAACCCAGCTACAAAACTCTCGCTAAAATTGCAACTGAACAACAGAAAACCATGGAACACATTCAAAAACTGTTAGACAAAAGCGATGATCTGTTAGACGCTGAAATGACTCGATCTCTGTCCTTAATTGAAGACATAAAAAATCTTCACGTTAAGTATGAGGAACTTGAAAGTCGTCATGAATCGCTCTCAACAGTTCATGAAAGGCTTTCCTATGATTATGTTCAAAGGAAGCAAGATCTTGAGAAATTGAGAGCGGCTCATGAAGATCTTCAAAAAGAAAAAGAGTCGCTTCGCGCCGAACAGATCAGTTCAGCTCAGGAAGGATTTGAACCACCATGTCTCAAATGCATTGAACGTGATAATGCTACTTTTGTTGCTGAATGTTCTACTACTGCTACTGTTGCAATATCTTCAACTGTTGATGTGGGAACTAACCCCTCTGCTGAGGATACCACTGCTATTGCTGATGAGAATGCTAGGTTGAAGACATTGCTTGAAACAGGGATGTACAAAAGTTTCAAAGGGCATCAGACACTATGCGATGTCCTCAAAAGGCAGATCCTGAACCGAAACCCTAGGAAAGAGGGTGTTGGGTTCATAAGGAAAATGAATGCTGACGGCTCTTACTGGAAACCTGAGCAGTACCCCAAAACCACATGGGTTGCTGCAAAGGAACCTTCAGCATATCCTTCCACTCTATCTGGCTTCACTTGTGCTAAACCCATTGTCATTGATGAATCCTTTGATGCAAACTATAAACTGTTTAAGAATCAGAATGGTGAAGTGTTTGCCAGGTATATTGGTACTAACAGCAGGAATGGACTGCCTATGAAGAAGATCTGGGTGCCCAAATGGTGTTTGGAGAATCTTCCTGTGAATGTCATCATGACACCACAGGTGAAGAAGACAAACCCCAGACCACAGGCTTCATACGGTCCAAAGGCTTCATACAGACAGAGGACTCACCGGAGTCAAACTAACACAAATGTTTTGCAGGGAAGCCATACTCAGGCCTATGAATATGAGCGCGGTTCATCGAACCGCCATGTTCATAAGACCAAAAACTATTCTGCTTATTCTTATGAATACTATTGTCCTCCTACAAGACTTTTCGCTAGGGCTGCAAAGCCAAAGTTCTCAGATGCTGCACTTAGACTCATTGCTTCGAAGCCACCCTTGAAGATGTGGGTGGCTAAGAAAGCTTAACTCTCTTTTGCAGGGAAAGGTCTCCAGACGAAAACCAAAATCGTCTGACGCTATTGCTGGGGACCTTAAACATCTTTTAGGGCGCAAGATCAAATGCCCAAATGGTCTTATTATGTACTTTGTTCCTGAGTCGCTTGCTATCTGCCCTATCAGTCCTAATCTTGATCTAAGCTTTAATAATCCACTGGTTCGTCAAATGTTTTTGCTTCACAATTCTCTTCGTGAAGCCTATGCCCCTAACTGCACTGTAGGGTACGACACCAACAGCTTCAGAATGGATTATTGATAGTGGGTGTACCAATCACATGACTGGCAAGCAAAGCCTTCTCATGGACTCAACTTTACGTCCATCTGACAAAAGTCACATCACATTTGCTGACATTGGTAAAAGCAAGGTATTGGGTCTAGGTAGAGTTGCAATCTCAAAGGATCAACACATGGATAAAGTCATGCTTGTTGAATCCCTTGGCTTCAACTTAATGTCTGTCTCAATGCTTTGCGATTTAAACATGATTGTGATGTTTGGAAAATATCGTTGCCTTGTTCTAATGGAATCTGACAAGTCTCTAGTGTTTGAAGGGTATCGTAAAGATGATTTGTACATGGTAGATTTCTCAGAAGGACCACAGCTTGCCGTATGCCTTCTAGCAAAAGCTTCAGAATGCTGGCTATGGCATCGGAGGCTAGGTCATGCTGGCATGAGGAACCTGCACACCCTTGCAAAGAAGAAGCATGTCATAGGCATCGAGGGCGTCAAGTTCAAGAAAGATCACTTATGTGGTGCCTGTGAAGTAGGGAAGATGACGAGGGCCAAGCATCCCTCGAAGACAATCATGACAACGACTCGACCCTTCGAACTGCTCCACATGGATCTTTTCGGTCCCACTCATTACTCAACTCTTACTACTACTGCTTGTCTCTATGGCTTTGTCATTGTTGATGATTATTCTAGATATACTTGGGTGCATATAATCCTCTACAAGACTGAAGTGCAGGATGTCTTCAGACGCTTCGCCAATCGAGCAATGAACAACTATGGCACCAAGATAAAGCACATCAAAAGTGACAATGGCACTGAATTCAAGAACACTGGCCTTGATACATATCTTGATACTTTGGGCATCACACATGAATTCTCAGCTCCGTACACGCCACAGCAGAATGGGTCGTCGAACGCAAGAACAAAACACTGATTGAGATGGCCCGAACGATGCTTGATGAATACAAGACTCCAAGAAAATTCTGGCCTGAAGCCATTGATACTGCATGCCATACAATCAACCGTGTTTATCTTCACAAGCTTCTGAACAAGACATCTTATGAGCTCCTTACTGGCAAGAAGCCAAACGTCAGTTACTTTAGAGTATTTGGCGCCAGGTGCCGGATCAAGGATCCACATCACACTTCAAAATTTGCACCAAAAGCGCATGAGGGTTTTATGCTTGGATATGGAAAGGATTCACACTCCTACAGAGTCTTCAATCTCTTTCATTATAAAGTGGTTGAAACAGTGGATGTGCGGTTCGATGAGACTAACGGTTCACAAAGAGAGCACCTGCCAAATGTGCTAGATGAAGTTCCATCCAGTGAATCATTCAAACTTATGGGAACTGGAGAAATCATACCCTCTGAAGCTCAACCCGAAGAGGAACTTATCATCTCCGCACCTGATCAACCTGAAGACAATGCTCAGCCTGAAGACAATCCCTCTAACAATGATAATGATCAGCAAGAGCAAAATCTTCGCCCTGTACATCCTCGTGTTGCCAATGAAGTGTAGATTGAGAGAATAATTGATAGCATCAATGCACCCGGTCTGCTCACTCGTTCAAGGGCAACACAGCTAGCAAATTTCTGTGGGCACTTCGCATTCGTCTCAATAACAGAACTTAAGAAAGTTGATGAAGCCTTCATGGAACCTGAATGGATTCAAGCTATGCAAGAAGAGCTTCAACAGTTTGAGCTGAATAATGTATGGGAACTGGTTAAGCGTCCTGATCCTCAGAAGCACAATATAATAGGCACCAAACGGATATACCGCAACAAGCAAGATGAGCATGGTCAAGTTGTCAGAAACAAAGCTCGTCTCGTTGCTCAAGGATATACTCAAGTGGAAGCGATTGACTTTGATGAAACATTTGCCCCCGTGGCTCGACTTGAAGCCATACGCATACTGCTGGCCTATGCAAATCATAATAACATACTTCTATATCAAATGGATGTGAAGAGCGCATTTCTCAATGGCAAGACTGAAGAAGAAGTGTATGTTGCACAACCGCCTGGCTTTGAAGATCCAAAACATCCTGACATGGTATACAAGCTCAACAAGGCACTGTATGGCCTCAAACAAGCCCCTCGGGCTTGGTATGACACACTCAAACACTTCCTGAAGAGCAAAGGCTTCACACCTGGTTCCCTCGACCCCACTCTCTTCACGAAGACATATGATGGTGAACTGTTTGTGTGCCAAATATATGTGGATGACATTATCTTCGGCTGCACCAATCAAAAATACAGTGAAGAGTTTGGATATATGATGGAAGAGCAATACCAGATGTCCATGATGGGAGAGCTGAAGTTCTTCCTTGGTCTTCAAATACGACAGCAACGCAACGACATCTTTATATCTCAAGAGAAGTATCTCAAAGATTGCCTGAAGAAGTTCGGTATGCAAGACTGCAAAGGCTTCACGACGCCAATGCTAGCCAAACATCATCTGGGTCCTGACGACAATGGTAAAGAGTTCGATCAAAAGGTATACCGCTCCATGATTGGTTCTTTACTTTCTCTATGTGCATCTAGGCCAGATATTATGCTTAGTGTTTGCATGTGTGCTCGGTTCCAAGCGGCACCAAAGGAATCACATCACTTAGCTGTGAAGCGAATTCTTCGATATTTGGCTTACACCCCAACTCTGGGATTATGGTATCCAAAGGGCTCAGAGTTTGATCTGGTTGGATTCTCGGATGCTGATTATGCTGGTGACAAGGTGGATCGCAAGTCTACATCAGGCACATGTCATTTTCTGGGACGATCACTTGTATGTTGGTCTTCAAAGAAGCAGAACTGTGTATCTCTCTCCACTACTAAATCTGAATACATTGCTGCTGGATCTTGCTGCGCTCAGCTTCTGTGGATGAAGCAAACACTCAAAGACTATGGCATTCATCTGAAGCAAGTGCCACTCTACTGCGACAACGAAAGCGCCATCAAGATTGCCAACAACGCAGTTCAGCACTCGAAGACAAAGCACATTGAGATTCGTCATCACTTTCTCAGAGATCATGTTGTGAAGGAAGATATTGATATCATACACGTCAACACTGAAGAGCAATTGGCAGATATCTTCACCAAGCCCTTGGATGAGAAGAGATTTTGCAAGTTACGGTGTGAGCTAAATATCTTGGAATCCTCAAATGTCCTGTGATCAGGCACACATCCTAACACTTATGCATATTGATGACTTAGATGTGCAACACACGAAGTAAAGTATATCTTCAATCAATGAAGACATGCATTCTAAATGTGAATACATTAATGAGGAATTTGACTTCAGGGCACCACGATAATTGTGCGCCGTGTCTGAGTCTAATACTTCCTATACGGTGGGTAACGCCACCACCAAATGTTCTGTTTGAAGTGTTTCACTCATGGCGTTACATTTGCTATGTCTTCACATTTGGTCTGGCTTCAATCTCAACATGTCTTCATGATTATCTTCACTATGATGATTATATATATACTAGTGTTCTATCCTCTACAGCATTCACTTGTAGCTATGTCTTCTTGTTGAATCTTTTGAACTAAGTGAATGTGATCGGACCCTAACCTCTCTATGCTTTCTATCTCAAACTCTATCTCTCCAAATCATATGCGTTCTTTTGAAACTGTCAAATGTCTTCTCTGCGTCCTTGTCAGCAGAAGATACGGAGACAAACATTAAGTCCGATTTCAATGCTAATTCCTTCACCTGAAACCCGGAGAAGTGGGAATGACCACCCGACAATCCAGGCATGCGTGGGACGTGGAACAACCTCCGATATGCTGCATGATGGCCACGTATTCCTCAGATGTGAATCGACAGGGGCACCAGTGTAATAACACTGTGCCGCCCCTGTCCCTATAAATACACACCACACCACAGTCATTATCTCTTCTTCCACTCTCGCACGAACCCTAGCGCCACCGCTAGCCCTCGACGACGCCGGCGACAAAGCGCTTAGCTGCCGCAACCTCTCCGACGCCGTCTTCACGCCGACCACGGACATTGTCTTCTCCACCGTCGCCGTAGGTGTCCTCCGTCACCAAGTTAGGGCACGGACGATCGAACTGCTCGGCCTCCTCTTCCACTCCGTCTAGCAGTTCCTTGTGTGGTAAATAAAAACCTCCTTTTTATGGCCCCTTTGATCCTACAGATTCATCACTTTCTACCACAAGTGGTTTTTGTTCACACATGTTGGATCCACTTCATACTGCATCTCATAATATGCCTAGTATATTCACTTATGCTTCACAAAGTAGTTAGATTCCTCACTTGTACTGATCCGTGGATTCGTACAAATCTGGAACCAACTCCTTATCTATGAGTGAATGTCTTCGCATGATGAGGTCAATGTCTTCTAAACTGATTTATCGTCAAAATCTTATGAGAATGCATATGACCTCTTCCTCTTCCCTCGCACCTTAATGCTGTCACAGGTACATGTCCGTGGGAGAATCCCTTGGTTCTCATAGTCTGCATTCATTTGCAGAATTCTTACAGTATCATATAAATTCTCCCGAAGCCAGTTCCTGTTTGTCCAGCAAGCGAAAGCCTTTGAAGCCTTTGAACATATTGAAGCCATTCAGTTTGAAGTTCATGGCTGCAGAGAAATCAGCAAGGAAGGGTGGCACACAGCTTCATGGGGGAACATCAAGAGATTTGCCTGATGACCTCTCAGAGCTTTACAAGACAGATCCCGAAGAGGATTACAATCTGTCGGATTTCGGGTTTCGGCAGACCCTTGAGGTTCGAACACTGGCGTGCGCACGGAGATTTCGCCTTCTACCTACCTGCACCCCTCCGCCTCGCTAAGATCTATGCTATGGAAAGAACAGCACAAGAGACGCAGGGTTTATACTGGTTCGGGCCACCGTTGTGGTGTAATACCCTACTCCAGTGTGTGGTGTGGTGGATTGCCTCTTGGGCTGATGATGATGAGCAATACAAGGAAGAACAGCCTCGCGAGGGTCTGTTCTTGGCTGCGGGGATGAACCACTAGGAGGAGTTCAGTCACCCTTCTCTCTCTCTCTCTCTCTCTCTCTCTCTCTCTCTCTCTCTCTCTCTCTCTTCTCGATTCCGATTTTCCGTCTCTCTACCCTGTGGGTGGCTAGTCCTATTTATAGGCAAAGGCCCTGGGCCTCTTCTCAATTATTGAGCGGGAAGGGCGCCAACAATTGGCCATTTTGAAGGGGAACATCTGGTACACTTATCCTGACTAAAGTTGGTCCTCGCCTGCCAAAGGCTCTGGTGGTGACACTGGCTTGGGCTCCACAATGACCTCCCTCCTGCCGTTGGACTGGTCTTGGTCTCGTTTGAAGGGGAACATCTGGTACACTTATCCCGAGGAAGCTCCGTGTCGTCCGCCCCGCGAGGCTTGGCCCCTCGCGAGGGTCTTGGGTTTGTGTTGATGAAGACGGGCCGTGCTGGGCCCCCCTTTGAGCCACGCCGTAGGCTGCAGGCAGGCAAGTCTGGGGACCCCCGTTCCCAGAACGCCGACAGTAGCCCCCGGGCCCAAGGCGCGCCCGGTCTTGGCCGTGCGGGGAGGCGAAAGGGCAAGGGCGAAGAGCCGCGGTCCCTAACAGCCTGCGGCCTTGGGCGCCGCATGGCGGTTGATTGGGAGTGGGCGGCACTGTTCCCCCACGCCCCCCCTTATTTTGCGCCATGCTAGGCGGACTCGCAGTCGTACACAGCCCCTCCCCTTTCTGTCGCTCGAACGCCCTCTGTCCTTCCTCCGCTCGAACTCCAGCTTCTGTTTTCGACCCAATCTCGAACCTTCCCCCCCTTCCCATCGCGATGGCTTCGATGAAGAAAGGAAGAGGTAAGAAGCCCATGCCTCCGCCTTGCTCGCCGCCATTGGCGGGCCCCGCCGAGGGCTTGGGCAAGGTCAGCTCGGCTCTGGCCACCATCTTCAATGAATGCAGGAGGACAACGGCCTGGCCCGCGTCTCACTTCTCCATCGACAGGATAGCCACCGAGGTCCAGTATTTCGCCGACGCCCTGTGGACGGGTCTGGTTCCCCCCTTTTCTGATTCCTTCAACGCCGTGCTTTCCCACTATCAGATCCACATGATGCATCTGGGTCCTGAATCCATCACCCTCCTTTCGGTCTTCACCTTTGTTTGCGAGGCAATGATGGGCATCCTTCCTTCGGTTGCCTTGCCGCGCCACTTCTTCTCTCTGCGCCTCGTCGACCCTACCCAATGCTGGGCGTGCATGAGCTTCGTTGCCGCGTCTGAGACAGCGGCCTCAGGGATTGACTTCAGGCTCCCTCCGCCCGCGGCTGGGTTCCACGAGCGGTGGCTGTATGTGGATGCAAGGGTGCCCAACCCCCTGCTATTGGAGCCAACTTCGCCTGCTGTCCCCAATTCTGGCTGGGGCCAGGAGACGCTTGAGAGCCCCCGGCTTGTCTTCATCTGGCGCCACTTCACGTTCTTGAGGTTGCTTGGCGTGACAGCGCCCAAGGTGGTGAAGGAGTTCCTGCTTCGCCGCATTGCTCCTCTCCAACGCCACTCCCGTCGGATGTGGGCCTTCAACGGGCGTGATGATCGTATGAGGCTCCAGGAAGAGGACCTGACGCCTGAAGTGCTGAGGATAGTGCTCTTGATCCTGACTGGGGACCCCAACCCTGGCGGCATCCAGCAGGGAGGGGCCTTGCTGTACCTCTGCCAGAACAGGGGTGATTTTGTGAATCAGATGCCTATCTTTGATGAGTGGGGGCCGTGCCCCGCCGGCCTCCGGGGGCCTCGCGAGAACCCAGTGATGGTGACTGCCCTTCCAGTCGGCCAAGGCGACTCTTCCTCAAGTGGCAGAGCAGGGAGGCATGAGGCACCAGAGGTCGAGGGGGCTCCCGGCGGGGTGACAGCGCCGAGCGATGCTCATGAGGGAGCAGCTCTTGGGGCCCGTGCCGCTGAGGCTGAGGGTGGCAAGCACCTGCCCTCAGCGCCTACGACTGAGGCCCCTGACGCTCCAGCCGCTTCCCTTGGTGAGGCGATTGGCAGCGCGCATCAGGCAGGCGCCCCTGACGCGGATCGCCTTGACGCTCCGTCTTCGTCGCAGGTTGATCCCTGCGCTCAACTCTTGGGCCGCTTCCGCGTGGACTTTGAGGCCCTCCGGAAGAGAAGGGAGGCCCTGGGCGACGATTACCCTTGTCGCCTGCTGAAGCGTAGGAAGTACTTCGCCACTGATGAGTAAGCCTTCTCCTTTCCCAGCTCCCGATCCTTCTGTTGCTTTTACTGATCCTTGCTCCGCAGGCCCCTTCCAGCCAAGCTCGCGGAGATGGCTGAGGTGCCGTCCCCTTGGCTTCGCCCCCTCCACCGTACTCAAGCGCTCCGAGCAGCAGAGCCCTTATGGTGAGGGCGATCGGAGAGGCGAACCGTCCCGAGGCGCATTGTGGCCCTGCGCACCTCACGATCCTCCTTCGCGGGCCTTCTCGTGGCATAGCCAGCCTGCCGTGGGCTTCTCACCTGGTTGTGGACTGCGATTGGCTGAGGCGCTCCCTGCGCTCTTCATCTGGGGATGGGCTGGCCCCAGGCCGGGCTTCTGGCATGGCGTGCCCGGCCGTCGCGAGGGTGCCAGCCCCCAGCCCCCTGACCAAAGGGGGAGTGCTGATTCGTGGCCCCCGATGCTTGCTTGGGGCAGATGATGGTGTGGAAGACGTGCTCGAGCGCGCCCGGGAGCGTCGCGCTCTTCGCCAAGGATTCCTTCGAAGGGCGGCTGACGCGGTGAGCCTGCTTGGTGAAGAGCTTGCTGATGAAGACGCGCGCCTTGAGGTCGAGGGCCTGCGCCTGGCTGCAGAGAGGCGCGAGCTGGAGGGCGCCATCGCCCTCACACGCCGTCAGCGCGATCTTGATGACGTAGAGGCCAAGGCGTCGCTGGTGGCCTCTCGGGAGGCCCGATCTTGGGCCATTGAGGAAGCCCGGGAAGCCGACCAGCGACGAGAGGCGGCGGAGGAGCGGGCTCAGGAGCTCCTGGCCTGGTGCCACTCACTGGAGGAGCAAGTGGAGCTGCGCGAGGCAGCCCTCGCATCGATGGAGGTGGCCTCTGGCGACCCAGCAGAGCTCCAGAAGCGTGAGGAGGTGCTAACGCTGGAAGCCGCTGAATGTACCCGCGAGTACGAGCGCCTGGAGACGAGGGAGCACTTGGTGACGCAGGCGGAGGATGATGTCGCTACACGGGAAGCCCGTGTCCTGGAGGAGGTCGGACGTCGGGTGGTGATGGCGCGCTTGGACCTCGAGCGCGAGTCCGAGGAGAGGCTGGGGTTGATCCGGGCCGAGGCTGAAGGTAGGACTGCTGCCTTGAGGGTCAAGCTGGAGGAAGCGACGCGGCAGGCCGATGCTCTTCGGGACGCCCTTGAAGTAGCGCAAGGGGAGTCAACCACCTCCCAGGACGAGGTGCTCCTTCTTCGCCAGCGGGTGGAGGAGGCTGAGGTCGTCGCGCACCAGAATGCGGACGCGATACGTCAGCGGCGGATCCTGGAGCATGAGCACGGCCCCATGCTCACCACGCTCCGGGAGAGAGCCAACACAGCCTTGGGCAACATCTGCGAGGCGGCTGTTGGAGAGCCGCACGTAGTCAACTACGCCGGCAACCTTCAGTTCTTCACTGACGTGGTGACGCAGCTGGAGGCGCAGTCGGTCAGGGCTGAAAGGTTTGTGGAGGAGAGGAGCCGCGCTCTGCTCAGGCGCACCTTTTCTCGCGTCTTCAGCCATCTCTAGAACATGGATCCCCACTTCGGTTTCGACGCCGCCATCGCCCCAGTCCCCCAGGCTGTCCGAGACGACCTGGCGCACTGGGTGGAAGACAATGTGGATGCTCTTGTCAGGGCCTTTGCTTCATACAACGATGGCGTGATCGTGGCTGCCGACGAGGGCGGTGTGGTGAACGGCCCTGCCGCCGCTGGCGGCGATGCAGACAGCGATGGCAAGTCCAGCGACGCCAGCAACGGTTCGGGTGGTGCTCCCGAGGACACATTGGGGGATTTATCCAACTGATTGTGCATCGTTCCTGCTTCCTTACCCTGCATGAATAGAACTCAGGTTTTGGCCTGATGGCTGTGAGAGCATTTTGGAGGGGGAGCCCTCATGTAAAACTTGTGTTCATCGTATTAGTAGATGTTACATTGCCCATGCACCCACGCCAAGTGGTTGGCTTAAGCGACGCGCTGGTCGGCTAGTTTACCTTTGTCCCGTGCGGGCCCTGAGGTAGCCTGTGGGAGGCCGTGGCGTCCCGAGTGTTTCCTGACCGAATCCGTAGGATCTGCAGTAAAAAACCCTCCTGAGAGGACGTGGCGGCGGCAGTCTGGGCTGCGCGCAAGCTGGGCCTGACCCGGCTCGCGAGGGGCTCACGAGGGGAGGCAGCTGAGGCGAAGTGGCAATCAAAACGCGAGAAATTGCTCGAACGAGACTAAGCACCCCTTCCCCGAACACATGCAAATCTCAAATTTGAATCCAACTTAAATCCAGCGGGGGAAAGCAACGACCGAAGGGAAAAGCAATGAAAGCAAACAAAAGGCCGCGTCCGGCACCTAGTCTAGTCTTGGATGTCTTCTCACCAGCGCGGAGCTAAGTGCTGCCACTTGGCGTGGGAGGGAGCCCCAGGGCCTGAGGCCGGCACCCCTGAGACTCCGGGGCGTGTACAACCTCACTCATAATTACATGAGAGTGTCACGGGGCGGCGAGCTTCACAGGCACTGGGCCTTCTTCACAGGTACCGGCCTTGCTTCATATCGCCAGACGAGGGCCCCGCCTTGCGCCACACTCTAGTGCCATCAACGACGACTGGAAACCAGGACGCCGCCGATGGGGTAGAGCGGTCGCCAGCGGTTCCCCCGACGACCACGGGTCCTCCGCCAGGGGCAGGCCCTGAGGCACCTCCCCAGCAGAGGGCCTACCTCCTGAGAACACCTTGCTCCGAACGCCGCGGTGGCGATGTCGAATCTCGGCCCCTCTCCTGCAGCCCCCTGCGCCCTCCTCCCGAGGGGTAGGAGACTGTGGGAGCGGGGCAGCTGCTCGCTGTGACTACCTGCACCTCCTGCGATCCATGATTAGCGTATGTCTGTTCTTGAGGAATTAGCGGTACCCGATAATCGCTGCCTCCAGCGTGGCCGGTGGGACCGTCCCGGGGCTCCTGGAAGAGCTCAGCTTCTGGCGTCTCGTCCCCCCAGCTTGGGCTAAGGAGCGAGCCTTGTTCGCCCTCATGAGGATGCCCTTGGTCCATCATGTGGGGCACGTATTCTTCTGGCGCCATCATCCCGAAGGCCACGCCGTAGTGCTCCGCGTGCCATGCAGCTCTGCTTGACGCGCCCACCGTGGGGTGGTAGCGCGACTGTCCACTGGGGCCGTGGGTCGCGTCGAGTCCTTCTTCTTCGCGGACCGGGAGCGGGGGCAGCGCCGCCGCCGGTCCGGTGCTGATAGCTTCGCTGGCGTTGGAGTAGCCTTGGAGCCCGCGGGCGCGCGCGGAGCCCCCGTGCGGGCCGCCCTGGGCTTGAGATGGGAGCTGGGTGCAAAAGGGGTGAGCCCCCAAGGCGGCGAAGCCCAGGAGCTCTGCCACCCGCTCTAGCAGCACGTCGCGGCCGCCCTCCAGCAGCCTGCACTGCAGCAGCTCTCGGGCCACCGTGAGCGCGGCCCTCGAGTTCGCCTGCTCCCGGCGGGTGTACGGTGTCGTGGTCGCGGCGTGATTGGAGGCCCTTGCTGCCGACCGCGCCTGCCGTGGCGTGAGAGCTGTCGAAGCCTGCCCGCGTCGCCCGTGGCCTGCAGCCCCCTGCGGACCGCGAGCTGCGTGGGGCACGGGGTCGCCCGAGGCGAGCGGTTCTGCGCGGGCGGGCCACGCCGCCCATGGATCTGGGTTGCCCGCCTGGTCGCCGGACATGGTGATGACGACGCGACGGGACACGAAGCGGTAGAAGGTGGATTCCGGCACACCCCTACCCAGCGCGCCAAATGTCGGATTTCGGGTTCCGGCAGACCCTTGAGGTTTAAACACTAGGGCGCGCACGGAGATTTTGCCTTCTACCTACCTGCACCCCTCCACCTCGCTAAAATCTAAGCTATGGAAAGAACAACACAAGAGACACAGGGTTTATACTGGTTCGGGCCACCGTTGTGGTGTAATACCCTACTCCAGTGTGTGGTGTGGTGGATTGCCTCTTGGGCTGATGATGATGAGCAATACAAGGAAGAACAGCCTCGCGAGGGTCTGTTCTTGGCTGGGGGGATGAACCACCAGGAGGAGTTCAGTCACCCTTCTCTCTCTCTCTCTCTTCTCGATTCCAATTTTCCATCTCTCTACCCTGTGGCTGGCTAGTCCTATTTATAGGCAAAGGCCCTGGGCCTCTTCCCAAATATTGAGCGGGAAGGGCGCCAACAATTGGCCATTTTGAAGGGGAACATCTGGTACACTTATCCTGACTAAAGTTGGTCCTCGCCTACCAAAGGCTCTGGTGGTGACGCTGGCTTGGGCTCCACAATGACCTCCCTCCTGCCGTTGGACTGGTCTTGGTCTCGTTGCACCAAAAAGGGTGCCTTTGCTTGATGCTCTCGCCTGCGCTTGCCCCCTTTGCACCAAAGCGGAAAGGAGGACACTGCGCGGGCTGGTGCCCGCCTGGCACCCTTGGTCGTCATGGCTTGTGTCACGGGCACCTCGTGAGGTACCCCGCCTTGATCTCTCCGCCTCCTCGCGAGCTAGCCTGATGAGGCCGTGCCTGAGGAAGCTCTGTGTCGTCCACCCCACGAGGCTTGGCCCCTCGCGAGGGTCTTGGGCTTGTGTTGATGAAGACGGGCCGTGCTGGGCCCCCCTTTGAGCCACGCCGCAGGCCACAGGCAGGCAAGTCTAGGGACCCCCGTTCCCAGAATGCTGACACAATCAGCGCAAGACCCGAATCCAATGGATTTGAAGATATTGGGCAGAACAATGGTTCAAATACCGGTTTGTGACCCGGGAATATGCTGAGAAAAATGCCATCAAGCGACCGTGGGGAGACATCCTATACAAGAATCTTCAACCCAGGTCCAGAGAAGAAGCCATTGAACAAGGCTTCTATCCCTGCATGGTCCGTGGGCCACAGCCTGCAGATGCACACCCATCGTCACTACTATGGTGTCGTGACGACAACCTGTTCAAGCGCAACTTCCAGTTTGCCAAGAACTCAGCGAAGCAGAACAAGAAGTCTTTGGGATTAGACTTCAACCCTGGTCCCTCTGCTCCCCATGCCGATGGAACTCGCAAAGCTGAACCCAATCTTCTTGGGCCCTTCTACAACTTGGAAGGTCTCATCACTCATATCGTGGTTCAAGGGACAACCGTGAATGAGCCTGCAGATGACGCTGAATCAGATGAAGCGCCTGCAGCACCGAAGCCAAAGAAGTTGAAGCAGCCTAAAGCTTCAAAGCCTGCCTCTGCACCAAAAATCTCACGGGCGAAGCCACTGGCTACTGCACCTCCTGAAGACAGTGTGCAGTCTGAAGATTTGTCACGCATCTCCAAGCCCTAGAAAGTCAAGATGCCTCTGCCACACACCGGCCAAGAACTGACAGCTGCTGCTATTCTGCACAACAATGCCATTGATCTGTCCAGTGATGAAGATCTTGCAGATGACGCTCTTGAGCAACTGATCAAGAGCAAAGAAGAAGCAGAAATCTTCAATAATCTGCCTCTCTTTGACATGGCAATCATCCACAACTTCATTGATGAGTGGTTTGACACGCCCAACCTCAGCTTCGAAGATCTGCAACTTCCAATTGGCCTCAGTGTCGCCTTCCATGGCGCCATTGCTTCAGAGCTAACTCTAGCTCAGCGCATCGTTGAACTAAAGCAGAAGATTGACTTTGAGAAAACTCAGTTCAAGAAGCATATGGCCACGCTCAGCGTGCAAGAGGTGAAGAACTTCAAGATTATGCTGCACGAGCTCAAAGAAGCCTTTCTCAAGAAACATGCAGAAGCTCAGGGTTCTTGTGAGCGCATGAAGAGCCTAGCGGACAAGTGTGTGCAGGGCTACAACGAGGCTGAGAAGCGCAAGGCCCTTGGGCGTCCGGGCATTGATCCCAGGATGGCTGCTAAGAGGAAGAAGAAGCCCACTGTGGCCGAACCCAACGCACCAAGGTAGGAAGCAGATCCCATTGTCTTCCCAACTAGCATGACTGGCTCGAAGCCAAAAGCCAGGTCTACCGCTTCAGAACTGAAGAAGACGAGGACTGCTGAGGCTGAAGCCAGAAAGAGGAAACATCCTGAAGCCTCTGTTGCTGCTCCCTCCAAGAAGAAGCGAAAGACCAAGAAGGAACGGGCTGCTCCCATAGAGCCCTTAATTGTTGAACCCATCTCCATGGTTCGCCCTGCCACTGAACCTCAAGAGCGCCAACTGACTGTCCATGAGCCTGCTTTCACAGAGGCTCATGAAGCTGAAGACTTTCCAGCAGCTGATCCCACCACTGCTGAAGACATTGGTCACCATGACAATGTTGAAGATAACGTAGTCCTTCCTCAGATCGAGCACCAACAGGTATCATCGCCTGTGCTTACACACAGCGAACTCATCAGCATTGGTTGTCCTCTGACGCCAATTGCTCAGGATACATCATGGGCTGATCACCCACAAGCACAAGAGGAAGATGACTTTGAGGCCCAGCCAACTCCAACTCCACAGGCATCGCCAGCATTACGCAGGCTTCGCAAAGGACCAAGGCCTCCAGTCTTCGAGTCTGAAGCTAAAGCTACTGAAGACATTCCGGCTGCATCAGCCGATGAAGATAAACCGCAAGAGTTGCTACACCCCCGTCTCACCAAGAAGCTGTTCTCGAGGAGAACGTGACTGTGACCGACCCTCCAGCTCATCAAGTGGAGGTTGAGAATCTTGAGGCTGCCACCACCAAAACAAATGAAGCCACTGGCGTTGTCATGGCTGAAGAAAATATGGAGCCTACACCAACCCAAGAACCAGAAGTCAGCGAAGCCAATGATGCTACTGCTTCTGTTCCTGCGCCTACTGCTGGTCCTCAGTTTGACTATCATGTTGAGCATAGGCCTCAGGTATAGAAGCCAATTCCAAGGTTGCCCAGGTTTCCCGGTCCTGCATCAGCACCTGGATCCTTCAATGTCAACGGCTTCAAAGTAGACAACACTTTCTTCAATAGCTCCAAGAACCCCTACTCAAGGGAAAGAATATCTTATGATCGGTTCTGGAGCTATCCGCAGCGAAGCTATTACTCCTGTATTCTGTACAATTAAGGTCGCATCTTCCCACATAAGCGTCTTGACACCGAAGCAATAGCTGGTCTGCCCTGTCTGGAAGAAGCTCTGGATTGCTTCAAAGAGGTTGGATTGTTGCTGTTTGTCACCGACCAAGAGCACTGGAATGAAGAGTTGCTGCTCTAGTTCTATGCCACACTTCACATCCGTGGGTACAACAGAGATCCGAAGACTTGGGTCCTGGAGTGGATGACAGGAAATGTTCATCACGAAGCTAAAGCCTTTGATATCATTAAGCTCACTGGTCTGGCCACTCCTGGAGATCTCTATGAACCTGGCTGTCAGCTTCATAGTGAAACTATGGAAAACATCTTTCAGAAGACTGAACCGAACATGAGTCAGATGCTCATTATGATGAAGCCCTTACCACAAGATGCTGCATATCCTAAGGAGTTCTTTGTTGAAGACCTTCAGTATCTGCCAAGGACTATCTATCACATCATAAGGCGAACTCTCTGGCCCATCAAAGGACATTCTCCACATGCCAAGCTGGAAGGTGCAATGAAGACTTTGGTCTTCTATATTCTCCATGGCAAATGCTTCAATGCACAAGACTTCTTCATCTGCCAACTTGCTGCATCAGGCTCTAATCTTTTTGGCTTGAAGTTCTACGCTCCATGGATAATGCAGCTGATTAAACTCCACTCCGCTATCTCATATCAGCCATCTGCTCGCAATCATCAGATCTTTTTGCCTGATGTGGATTTGTCCATTGAAGCCATTTATCCTGAGCCTGCCAAGGAACCTCTTAGTCTTCAGAATGCGGAGCATCAAAGTTTCTCTCAGAACATTGAAGGAGTTGAAGCAGTCACTCGTGTTTATCCTCTGGCTGGAACTACACGTGCACCACATCCTGCCCTTACTGAAGCCACCGAAAGCACAATTGCCCAATGACCCAACAAGCGCACTCGTGTTCTCAATGACCGAGAGCTTCTAGTGGCTCTTCATCAGAAACAGGATAGGCATCACGACTGGCTGAAGCGCCAAATGCAAAGCCTCTTGGTGGATGTCAACCGCATTCGCAATCTTGCCACCAAGAATGCCTTTGTTGCCCATGAAACCTCTTGACGCACATGGAAAGGGCTGACGCTTATGTGCTCTGAAGATGATCTTCAAGAGGATGGCTTCTCTGAACGCTTCAAGTTTGACTCCACACCTCCCCGAAGGGCAGTGCTGCGAGGAACTCCATCTATTGAAGACTCTGAGTTCTCTTCCTCTGCGGCAACTGTGAATGCCAGGGTGATCGAGGACGAAGATGATGCTACTTCACCGCCCCTCCTTCAGCACACTTCGACACTGCTCCACGTTCTTCTGCACCACCGAACACCACCGATGACCCTGCTGCTTCACCTACTCTTCATGGGAACAAGTAGATGCTCTATGTCTTCAAACCTTTTTGGTCCTTACTGACAAAAGGGGGAGAAGCATATGAGTTTGATAGTCTTCAAACGGGTCCATATGGGCAGTTGCTTTATATTTTGCCTAGTGTTTACAACTCTTGTTTTGATACATTTGGTTCTTTGAGTTGTAACACTTAAACTCGATGGTCGTCTGCTACTTATTTGCTACCTTGTGATGCGATGATAAATTCCGCATGTGCGACGATAAATTCCGCACTTAGATCATTTTGCAGACGTCCATTTTCCATTATGCATGTCATTATCTTCACATACCTTCACATGCATAATGGATTGTCATCATAAGTTGAAGAGGATCTCCACAAGTACAACCTGCCATGTGCATTTGCATTCCAAAAGCAAATTACTTATATGCACATCTTCAGGGGGAGCCCTTACAACTTATGAAGACAATTCCTTATCCTTTACAATTTCACATATTATATTCCCCGTTTAAAACTTCAACTAGTTTGTCATCAATCACCAAAAAGGGGGAGATCTAGTGCCACCCCTAGTTGGTTTTGGAGTATTGACGACAAACCTAGTTGAGGGACTAATGTGTTTGTGAGAATTGCAGGATAACACAGGTAGAAGTCCCTCATTGATTCGGTTTTCCTACCAGAGATGACCCCTACAAATGTATGAAGACATTGATGTCAAAGGTGGTATGTGAAGATATTCACATTGAAGACTATGACAAGATAAGACATCGCACGAAGCCTATGGAGCTCGAAGACTCAGATCTTTCGTAGTTCTTTTTCTTCTTTATTGAGTCATAGGAACCACCGTATTGTTAAGTGGGGTCCAAGAGAACCAGTCAGAATGACTGAAGTGATGCTTAACCAAAACCTATGTCTTCAAGTGAAGACTATGAGAGCGAATCTTGTCCAGAGTCGGACAAGTCAGCTTTGCTTGTAGCCCAAGTAAAGTTGCCGTGTGTGTTTGAAATCTGACCGTTGGAACACGTGTCAGTTCCTTAGTGACCCAGGGTCATTTCGGACAAATCAGGTCGGGTTGCCTAGTGGCTATAAATAGCCCACCCCCTACAACCATAAACAGTCGGCTGCTCAGAGTTAGAGTACGGCTTTTGTCGTTTGAGAGCAACCCACCTCGAAGCCTTTGAGAGAGAATTCCTTGCGAGGATAAAGCCCTAACCACCCAGAGCCAAAGAGTGTTAGGCATCACTTAAGTCTTCTTGTCTGTGTGATCTGAAGACTTATTACACTTGAGGACTGTGAATCCTCCAGCCGGTTAGGCGTCGCGTTCTGAGCATCCAAGAGTCATTGTGGATCGCCGGTGAACGAAGTCTGTGAAGGTTTGGGAGTCAACCTTGAAGACTTACCAGAGTGATTGGGCGAGGTCTGTGTGACCTGACCTCAAGGGGAATACGGTGAGGACTGGGTGTCCTGAGCTGCGTGTTCAGGACTGGGTGTCCGGGACTGTGTGTCCTCAGTTTTAAATACCTAGCCGCCCTAACCAGACGTACAGTTGTCATAGCAACTGGAACTGGTCCAACAAATCATTGTCTTCAAGGAGTCACTGGTTTCATCCTTCCCTTCCCTTTACTTACTGTTGGTCCTTGTGAAGTCATCGTATGATTGCACTATCTTCTGTCTTCACTGAGTGACTGCTTGTTCTGATTGGCTTCATAATATCTTCCTACCTGATCCTTACTACCTAGCTGCTATTAGTCGTTGTGCTTTCACTTCATTGAATACTTGACTATGGTTTGCCTAGTGTAGTCTACCTTCCGCTGCATGGTAATAGGTTATTTCTATCATTTGTCTTCGAAACTTCCATGTTTTGAAGACTTTCATAAAAATCGCCTATTCACCCCCCTCTAGTCGATATAACGTACTTTCAAGCGCAGTTAGTTCTTCGGCCGCTAGGGCTTCGGATAGTGCCTCAAGGGCTAGTGCAGCTATCTTATTTTCGGCGCGAAGTGCTATGTCCGGATCACTAACAAGAGTGATGATTCCATTGGGCCCGGGCATTTTGAGCTTCATGTACCCGTAATGGGGCATGGCTTGGAAGATTGTAAATGCCTCCCGCCCTAATAGAGCGTGGTATCCGCTGCTGAACGGGGCCACTTGGAATGTTATTTCTTCGGACCTGTAATTATCCGGCGTGCCGAATACCACGTCTAGTGTGATTTTTCCAGCGCAGCGTGCTTCCCGACTGGGGATGATTCCTCTAAAGGTTGTGTTGCTTTGCTTAATGCGGCTCCAGTCTATTTCCATCTTTTGAAGAGTTCCCTCAGTTTAATCCGCTGCCGTCGTCCATGAGTACCTTGGTGAGTCGAAAGCCGTCCACGATTGGACTGAGGACCAGTGCGGCTGGTACTCGGGCTGTTCAGAATTTAGGTTCGTCACTGGTATTGAAGGTAATAGCCGTGTCGCTCCAAGGATTTATTTCTGCTATGTGGCAGATTTTGGACATGCTACGGAGTGTTCGCTTCCGTCTATTATTTGACGCGAAGGTCTCAAAGACCGTTAAGACCGTATTGTTGTCCTCGGGGTGGTGCTCTGTGGTTTTTGGGAGGAGTAGATCCTCACCACTTTTGGCCACATGCCGGAGTATCCAGCATGCTCTAAGGCTGTGCGTTGGTATCGCATCCGCTGTACTATGAATTTTGCAGGGTCCGTTGAGCCATCCCTCCAGTACGGTTCCTTGCCCCATAGAGGGCTTTTGCTTTCTGGTAGTTAACCCAGGTGTATTGTGATAATGCACCCTTTTATTTTGGACTGGGTTTGTATTCAGGGCCGGATTATCCCAAAATTTTATTTTAGTTTTCCAGGCGCTTTCCATCGCACAGTACTTTCGTACTATGGACACCAAGTCGGCAAAGTGCGTAATTTCGCGACGACTTATGGCGTTGAGGATTCCCTTGTCCTTGCAATTATTGCAGAAGAATGAAATTGCGTCTTCCTCGCGGCAGTCCTTTATCCTGTTCTTGACCAGGAGGAATCTGGCCCAGTAATGGTGTACAGTTTCTTCGGGCTCTTGCCTAATTTGGGATAGATCACGTATGTTTGGGTGGGTGGGTGGAATTGAATCCGAATCCTCACCCAATCCGAGGCTCAGTGGACAAGGAGTTTCCGAACTCGAAAGTTTGGATTCTTGGATGTTTTCCGGTAAATCTAGCCGGCTGCCTGATTCTGGGTTGAGGCTTTGAGTGACATCCTCCCCTCCGCGGGTATCCGGCTTGGAGGGATCGGGAATCCGGACGTAGCTAGTCCTTAAGATGGATGAAGGGTTGCCGCATTGTTCTTCCACCACTGCAACGTGATGGGTGACTTGGGGAGAGTTAATTTCTCTGAGATCGGGTTTAGGCCCAATCTGATCGTAGTTTGTAGCGACTCTCAGGGTGGCGATGCGATCCAAGAGCTCGTTCAGGGAAGAGAGCTCCATTGGATCTAACTACTCGGCGAGTTCTGAGTTGACGTGAAGATTGCTTTCGATGACCCAAGAAGTCACCGTCGGCGCAGCGGCCGAACAGGCGGTCATAAGAAAACCACCTAGCCGGAGAGTTTGGCCGATAGCCAGAGCTCCCTCAGTGATAGTGCCGTCTTTAAAGACGGGATGAGACATCCTTCCTGGTGGCGACGGCACATCGGAACTCTCAATGAAAGCACCAATGTCGGTGTCAAAATCGGCGGATCTCGGGTAGGGGGTCCCGAACTGTGCATCTAGGCCGGATGGTAACAGGAGGCAGGGGACACGAAGTTTTACCCAGGTTCAGGCCCTCTTGATGGAGGTAAAACCCTACGTCCTGCTTGATTAATATTGATGATATGGGTGTTACAAGAGTAGATCTACCATGAGATCAGAGAGGCTAAACCCTAGAAGCTAGCCTATGGTATGATTGTATGTTGTGATTGTTGTCCTACGGACTAAAACCCTTCGGTTTATATAGACACTGGAGAGGGTTAGGGTTACACAAGGTTGGTTACAGAGGAGGAGATATCCATATACGTATTGCCTAGCTTGCCTTCCACGCCAAGTAGAGTCCCATCCGGACACGAGACGAAGTCTTCAATCTTGTATCTTCATAGTCTAACAGTCCGGCCAATGGAGATAGTCCGGCTATCCAGAGACCCCCTAATCCAGGACTCCCTCAGGGAGGACATTGTATTGAGATCCAAAAGGAGAGAAGAAGCCATCTAGCTACTAACTATTGACCCGTAGGTCTGAGGTAAACTACTCACACTTCATCGGAGAGGCTATGGTGTTGATGTAGAAGCCCTCCGTGATCGATGCCCCCTCCGACGGAGCTCCAGAACAGGCCCCAAGATGGGATCTCGTGGATACAGAAAGTTGCGGCGGTGGAATTAGGTTTTTGGCTCCGTATCTGATCGTTTGGGGGTACGTAGGTATATATAGGAGGAAGGAGTACATCGGTGGAGCAACAGGGGGCCCACGAGGGTGGAGGGCTCGCCTAGGGAGGGGTAGGCGCGCCCCCTACCTCGTGGCCTCCTGTTTCTTTTCTTGACGTAGGGTCCAAGTCTCCCGGATCATAATCTTCCTAAAAATCACGTTCCCGAAGGTTTCATTCCATTTGGACTCCGTTTGATATTCCTTTTCTTTGAAACCCTAAAACAGGCAAAAACAGCAATTCTGGGTTGGGCCTCCGGTTAATAGGTTAGTCCCAAAAATAATATAAAAGTGGATAATAAAGCCCAATAATGTCCAAAATAGTAGATAATATAGCGTGGAGCAATAAAAAATTATAGATACGTTGGAGACATATCAAGCATCCCCAAGCTTAATTCCTGCTCGTCCTTGAGTAGGTAAATGATAAAAACAGAATTTTTGATGCGGAGTGCTACTTGGCATAATTTTAATGTAATTTTTCTTAATTGTGGTATGAATATTCAGATCCGAAAGATTCAAGACAAAAGTTCATATTGACATAAAAATAATAATACTTCAAGCATACTAACAAAGCAATTATGTCTTCTCAAAATAACATGGCTAAAGAAAGTTATCCCTACAAAATCATATAGTCTGGCTATGCTCTATCTTCACAACACAAAATATTTAAATCATGCACAACCCTGATGACAAGCCAAGCAATTGTTTCATACTTTTGACATTCTCAAAACTTTTTCAATCTTCACGCAATACATGAGCATGAGCCATGGACATAGCACTATAGGTGGAATAGAGTGGTGGTTGTGGAGAAGACAAAAAGGGAGAAGATAGTCTCACATCAACTAGGCGTATCAACGGGCTATGGAGATGCCCATCAATGGATATCAATGTGAGTGAGTAGGGATTGCCATGCAACGGATGCACTAGAGCTATAAGTATATGAAAGCTCAAAAAGAAACTAAGTGGGTGTGCATCCAACTTGCTTGCTCATGAAGACCTAGGGCATTTTGAGGAAGCCCGTCATTGGAATATACAAGCCAAGTTCAATAATGAAAGATTCCCACTAGTATATGAAAATGATAACATGAGAGACTCTCTACTGTGAAGATCATGGTGCTACTTTGAATCACAAGTGTGGTAAAAGGATAGTAACAATGTCCCTTCTCTCTTTTTCTCTCATTTTTTGGGCCTTCTCTCCTTTTTATGGCCTCTTTTCTTTCTCTTTTATTATTATTTTTTGTCCGGAGTCTCATCCCGACTTGTGGGGGAGTCATAGTCTCCATCATCCTTTCCTCACTGGGACAATGCTCTAATAATGATGATCGTCACACTTTTATTTTTCTTACAACTCAACAATTACAACTCGATACTTAGAACACAATATGACTCTATATGAATGCCTCCAGCATTGTACCGGGATATGCAATGACTCATGAGTGACATGTATGAAAGAATTATGAACGGTGGCTTTGCCACAAATACGATGTCGACTACATGATCATGCTAAGCAATATGACAATGATGGAGTGTGTCATAATAAACAGAACGGTGGAAAGTTACATGGCAATATATCTCGGAATGGCTATGGAAATGCCATAATAGGTAGGTATGGTGGCTGTTTTAAGGAAGGTATATGGTGGGTGTATGATACCGGCGAAAGGTGCGCGGTATTAGAGAGGCTAGCAAAGGTGGAAGGGTGAGAGTGCGTATAATCCATGGACTCAACATTAGTCATAAAGAACTGATATACTTATTGCAAAAATCTACAAGTTATCAAAGCAAAGTATTATGCGCATGCTCCTAGGGGGATAGATTGGTAGGAAAAGACCATCGCTCGTCCCCGACCGCCACTCATAAGGAACGCAATCAAAAAATAAAATATGCTCCGACTTCATCACATAACGGTTCACCATACGTGCATGCTACGGGAATCACAAACTTTAACACAAGTATTTCTCAAATTCACAACTACTCAACTAGCATGACTTTAATATCACCATCTCCATATCTCAAAACAATTATCAAGTATCAAACTTATCTTAGTATCCAACACACTCATAAGGAAGTTTTATTATTAATCTTGTGTACCAAGCATATTAGGATTTTAAGCAAATCACCATGATATTTAAGACTCTCAAAATAATCTAAGAGAAGCATGAGAGATCAATAGTTTCTATAAAACAAATCCACCACCGTGCTCTAAAAGGTATAAGTGAAGTACTAGAGCAAAACTATATAACTCAAAAGATATAAGCGAAGCACATAGAGTATTCTAGCAAATTCCAAATCATATATGGCTCTCTCAAAAGGTGTGTACATCAAGGATGATTGTGGTAAACTAACAAGCAAAGACTCAAATAATACAAGACGCTCCAAGCAAAACACATATCATGTGGCGAATAAAAAAATAGCTCCAAGTAAAGTTACCGATAGAAGTAGACAAAAGAGGGGATGCCTTCCGTGGCATCCCCAAGCTTTGGCTTTTACGTGTCCTTAGATTATCTTGGGGGTGCCATGGGCATCCCCAAGCTTAGGCTCTTGCCACTCCTTGTTCCATAATCCATCAAATCTTTACCCAAAACTTGAAAACTTCACAACACAAAACTTAAAGTAGAAAATTTCGTGAGCTCCGTTAGCGAAAGAAAACAGAAGACCACTTCAAGGTACTGTAATGAACTCATTCTTTATTTATATTGGTGTTATACCTAAAATAGGCAAAAACAACAATTCTGGGCTGGGCCTCCAGTTAATAGGTTAGTCCCAAAAATACTATAAAAGTGGATAATAAAGCCCAATAATGTCCAAAACAGTAGATAATATAGCATGGGGCAATCAAAAATTGTAGATACGTTGGAGACGTATCAAGGGATAGTTATGTGATCCAATTATGTTATTATTATTGAGAGGACTTGCACTAGTGAAAGTATGAACCCTAGGCCTTGTTTCCTAGCATTGCAATACCGTTTGTGCTCACTTTTATCATTAGTTACCTATCTATTTTTATATTTTCAGATTACAAAAACCTTTATCTACTATCCATATACCACTTGTATCACCATCTCTTCGCCGAACTAGTGCACCTATACAATCTACCATTGTATTGGGTGTGTTGGGGACACAAGAGACTCTTTGTTATTTGGTTGCAGGGTTGCTTGAGAGAGATCATCTTCATCCTACGCCTCCTACGGATTGATAAACCTTAGGTCATCCACTTGAGGGAAATTTGCTACTGTCCTACAAACCTCTGCACTTGGAGGCCCAACAACGTCTACAGGAAGAAGGTTGTGTAGTAGACATCAAAGGGTAACTGTAGATCTTTTTGATAAGAGTATCGGTCCCATGAGGAGCTGAAAGAAATGACAAGTCCAAAAAACAGCAAGTGTCGGTGTCAAAACCGACAGACCTCGGGGTTGTTGGGGCACGTAGCATGCAATTTCATACAATTTCCTACGATCATGCAAGATCTATCTAGGAGATGCATAGCAACGAGACAGGGAGAGTGTGTCTACGTACCCTCGTAGACCGACAGCGGAAGCATTAGGTTAGCGCGGTTGATGTAGTCGAACGTCTTCACGATCCAACCGATCCAAGTACCGAACGTATGACACCTCCGTGTTCAGCACACGTTCAGCACGATGACGTCCCTCGAGCTCTTGATGCAGTAGAGGGTCGAGGGAGAGTTCCGTCAGCACGACAGCGTGGCGACGGTGTTGGTGATGTGACCCGCGCAGGGCTTCGCCTAAGCACTACGACAATATGACCGGGGTGGTAAACTGTGGAGGGGGGCACCGCACACGGTTAAGGGACAATTGATGTGCCTTTGGGGTGCCCCGCCCTATATATAAAGGAGGAGAGGGAGGAGGCCGGCGGCCATGAGGGGGATCGCCAAGGGGGAGTCCAACTAGGATTCCCAAGAGGGAGTTCCGGGGGTCACCGGATATATATCAGAGTGCCGGAAGGGTTATCGGAACCACCAGAGAAGTAATGGGTCTTATTGGGCCTAGCGGAGAGGGAGAGGGGCTGCCAAGGGCTGGCCGCCCCCATGGGCCTAGTCCGAATTGGACTAGGGGAGGGGCGGTGCCCCCTCCTTCCTTCTCTCCCCCTCCTTCCTTCTTCTCCTAGTAGGACTAGGAAAGGGGGGAGTCCTACTCCTACTAGGAGGAGGATTCCTCCCCCCTTGGCGCGCCTGTGAGGGCCGGACGGCCTCTCCCTCCCTCCTTTATATACGTGGGGAGGACACCCTAGAACACACAAGTTGATTGTTTTAGCCGTGTGCGGTGCCCCCCTCCACAGAATTCCACCTCGGTCATATCATTGTAGTGCTTAGCTGAAGCCCTGCGTCGATAACTTCATCATCATCGTCATCACGCCGTCGTGCTGACGAAACTCTCCCTCGGCCTCAACTGGATCAAGAGTACGAGGGACATCACTGAGCTAAACGTGTGCAGATCGTGGAGGTGTCATGCGTTCGGTACTTGATCGGTTGGATCACGAAGACGTTCGACTACATCAACCGCGTTTCATAACGCTTCCGCTTTCGGTCTACGAGGGTACATAGACAGACTCTCCCCCTCTCATTGCTATGCATCTCCTAGATAGATCTTGCTTGATCGTAGGATTTTTTTGAAATACTATGTTCCCCAACAGTGGCTGATACGTCTCCAACGTATCTATAATTTTTGATTGTTCCACGCTATTATATTATCTATTTTGGATGTTAATGTGCTTTATTTTATACTTTTATATTATTTTTGGGACTAACCTATTAACCCAAGGCCCAGTGCAAATTGCTATTTTTTTGCCTATTTTAGTGTTTCGCAGAAAAGGAATATCAAACAGAGTCCAAATGGAATGAAACCTTCGGGAGCGTGATTTTTGGAAAAAACGTGATCCAGAGGACTTGGAGTGGACGTCAAGCAACCAACAAGGTGGCCACGAGGAAGGGGGGCGCGCCTACCCCCTAGGCGCGCCCTCCCCCCTCGTGGGCCCCTCGTGGCTCAACCGACCTACTTCTTCCTCCTATATATGTTCACATACCCCGAAAACATCTAGGAGCTCCACGAAACCCTATTTCCACCACCACAACCTTATGTACCCAAGAGATCCCATCTTGGGGCCTTTTCCGGAGCTCCGCCGGAGGGAGCATTGATCATGGAGGGCCTCTACATCAACTCCATGGCCCCTCCGATGATGTGTGAGTAGTTTAACTCAGACCTTCGGGTCCATAGTTATTAGCTAGATGGCTTCTTCTCTCTCTTTGGATCTCAATACAAAGTTCTCTTCGATTCTCTTGGAGATCTATTCAATGTAATCTTCTTTTGCGGTGTGTTTGTCGAGATCCGATGAGTTGTGGGTTTATGATCAAGATTATCTATGAACAATAATTGAATCTTCTCTGAATTCTTTTATGTATGATTGGTTATGTTTGCAAGTCTCTTCGAATTATCAGTTTGGTTTGGCCTACTAGATTGATCTTTCTTGCAATGGGAGAAGTGCTTAGCTTTGGGTTCAATCTTGCGGTGCTCGATCCCAGTGATAGTAGGGGAAATGACACGTATTGTATTATTGCCATCAAGGATAAAAAGATGTGGTTTATACCATATTGCATGAGTTTATCCCTCTACATCATGTCATCTTTCTTAAAGCGTCACTCTGTTCTTATGAACTTAATACTCTAGATGCATGCTGGATAGCGTTCGATGTGTGGAGTAATAGTAGTAGATGCAGGCAGGAGTCGGTCTACTTGTCACGGACGTGATGCCTATATACATGATCATACCTATATATTCTCATAACTATGCTCAATTCTATCAATTGCTCGACAGTAATTTGTTCACCCACCGTAATACTTATGCTATCTTGAGAGAAGCCACTAGTGAAACATATGGCCCCCGGGTCTATTTTCCATCTATATTATTTTGCAATCTTTACTTTCAATCTATATCATAAAAATACCAAAAATATTTATCTTACTATCATTATCTCTATCAGATCTCACTCTTGCAAGTGGCCATGAAGGGATTGACAACCCCTTTATCGCGTTGGTTGCGAGGTTCTTATTTGTTTGTGTAGGTACGAGGTGACTCGCGTGTGGTCTCCTACTGGATTGATACCTTACTTCTCAAAAACTGAGGGAAATACTTACGCTGCTTTGTTGCATCACCATTTCCTCTTCAAGGGAAAACCAACGCATGCTCAAGAGGTAGCAAGAAGGATTTCTGGTGCCGTTGCCGGGGAGATCTACGCCAAGTCAAGACATACCAAGTACCCATCACAACTCTTACCCTTCGCATTACATTATTTGCCATTTTCTTCTCGTTTTCCTCTCCCCCACTTCACCCTTACCGTTTTATTCTCCCTCTTTTCCTTTCGCCCTTTCTTTCCGTTCGCTTTTTCTTCGCTTGTTTGCTTGTGTGTTGGATTGCTTGCTTGTCGCGATGGCTCAAGATAATACTAAATTATGTGACTTTTCCAATACCAATAATAATGATTTTATTAGCACTCCGATTGCTCCTCTTACCAATACTGAGTGCTTCTACTGCAAAGGGACTGGTCACTGGAAGCGGAACTGCCCAAAGTATTTGCCGGATAAGAAGGATGGCAAAGTGAAAGGTATATTTGATATACATGTCATTGATGTGTACCTTACTAATTCTTGCAATAGCGCTTGGGTATTTGATATTGGTTATGTTGCTAATATTTGCAACTCGAAACAAGGGCTACAGATTAAGCGAAGATTGGCTAAGGACGAGGTGGCGGTGTGCGTGGGAAATGGTTCCAAAGTCGATGTGATCGCCGTCGGCACGCTACCTCTACATCTACCTTCGAGATTAGTTTTGGACCTGAATAATTGTTATTGGTGCCAGCGTTAAGCATGAACATTATATTTGGATCTTGTTTGATGCGAGACGGCTATTCATTTAAATTAGAGAATAATGGTTGTTCTATTTATATGAGTAATATCTTTTATGGTCATGCACCCTTGATGAGTGGTCTATTTTTACTAAATCTTGATAGTAGTGATACACATATTCATAGTATTGAAGCCAAAAGATATAAGTTTAATAATGATAGTGCAACTTATTTGTGGCACTGCCGTTTGGGTCATATTGGTGTAAAGCGCATGAAGAAACTTCATGCTGATGGACTTTTGGAATCACTTGATTATGAATCACTTGATGCTTGCGAACGATTCCTCATGGGCAAGATGACTAAGACTCTGTTCTCCAGAACAATGGAACGAGTAACAGACTTATTGGGAATAATACATACTGATGTATGCGGTCCAATGAGTGTTGATGCTCGTGGCGGGTATCATTATTTTATGACCTTCACAGATGATTTGAGCAGATATGGGTATCTCTACTTGATGAAACATAAGTCTGAAACATTTGAAAAGTTCAAAGAATTTTAGAGTGAAGTGGAAAATCATCGTAACAAGAAATTAAAGTTTCTATGATCTGATCATGGAGGAGAATATTTGAGTTACGAGTTTGGTCTTCATTTGAAACAATGTGAAATAGTTTCGCAACTCACGCCACCTAGAACACCACAGTGTAATGGTGTGTCTGAACATCATAACCGCACTTTATTAGATATGGTGCGATCTATGATGTCTCTTACTGATTTACCGCTATCGTTTTGGGGTTATACTTTAGAGACGGCTGCATTCATGTTAAATAGGGCACCATCAAAATCCATTGAGACGACACCTTATGAACTGCGGTTTGGCAAGAAACCCAAGTTGTCGTTTCTTAAAGTTTGGGGCTGCGATACTTATGTGAAAAAGCTTCAACCTAATAAGCTCGAACCCAAATCGGAGAAATGTGTCTTCATAGGATACCCAAAAGAGACTGTTGGGTACACCTTCTATCACATATCTGAAGGCAAGATATTCGTTGCTAAGAATGGATCCTTTCTAGAGAAGGAGTTTCTCTCAAAAGAAGTGAGTGGGAGGAAAGTAGAACTTGATGAGGTAATTGTACCTGCTCCCTTATTGGAAAGTAGTTCATCACAGAAATTAGTTCCAGTGATTCCTACACCAGTAACTGAGGAAGCTAATGATTATGATCATGAAACTTCTGATCAAGTTACTATTGAACCTCGTAGGTCAACTAGAGTAAGATCCGCACCAGAGTGGTACGGTAATCCTGTTCTAGAGGTCATGTTACTTGACCATGACGAACCTATGAACCATGAGGAAGCGATGATGAGCCCAGATTCCGCGACATGGCTTGAGGCCATGAAATCTGAGATGGGATCCATGTATGAGAACAAAGTGTGGACTTTGGTTGACTTGCCCGATGATCGGCAAGCCATAGAGAATAAATGGATCTTTAAGAAGAAGACTGACGCTAACGGTAATGTTACTATCTACAAAGCTCGACTTGTTGCGAAAGGTTTTCGACAAGTCCAAGGAGTTGACTATGATGAGACCTTCTCACCCGTAGCGATGCTTAAGTCCGTCCGAATCATGTTAGCAATTGCCGCATTTTATGATTATGAAATTTGGCAAATGGATGTCAAAACTGCATTCCTTAATGGATATCTTAAAGAAGAGTTGTATATGATGCAACCAGAAGGTTTTGTCGATCCAAAAGGTGCTAACAAAGTGTGTAAGCTCCAACGGTCCATTTATGGACTGGTGCAAGCATCTCAGAGTTGGAATATATGCTTTGATAGTGTGATCAGAGCATATGGTTTTATGCAGACTTTTGGAGAAGCCTGTATTTACAAGAAAGTGAGTGGGAGCTCTGTAGCATTTCTGATATTATATGTGGATGACATATTGTTGATCGGAAATGATACTGAATTTCTGAATAGCATAAAAGGATACTTGAATAAGAATTTTTCAATGAAAGACATCAGTGAAGCTACTTATATATTGGGCATCAAGATCTATAGAGATAGATCAAGACACTTAATTGCACTTTCACAAAGCACATACCTTGATAAAGTTTTGAAGAAGTTCAAAATGGATCAAGCAAAGAAAGGGTTCTTGCCTGAAGCATAGGGAATGACTTTCATTTTCTCTCTATCTTCTGCAGTGGTCAGGCATTGAGTCTTACTTAACTTCTTCAAAACTTCATCAAGGTATGTGCTTTGTGAAAGTCCAATTAAGCGTCTTGATCTATCTATATAGATATTGATGCCCAATATATAAGCAGCTTCACCGAGGTCTTTCATTGATAAATTCTTATTCAAGTATCCTTTTATGCTATCCACAAATTCTGTATTATTTTCAATCAACAATATGTCATCCACATACTGTAACATCCCAAACTTTCAATTTGGAATGCTATACATTAGATCATCATTGCATATCATATTTTATTTGCTTTTGGTCTGATCCTAGAAATTCTACGCAACTCAAGGACCCACGGAGAGAGTTGGGGATTTTGTCATTTCATATTTGAGTTTTCTCAAATTTTGAAAATAGGATCATTTAATTTTATTTATTTTATCTTCAATTATTTCTATTATACAAATATGAGAGAGGGAATAAAATGATTTTTCCAAAATAAAGAAATATTGAGAATTTAATAATAAAATCAAATAAGATTTTATTTTGGATTTATTGGCTATTTTATATGAATTTAGGAAAAATGTGCGTTTTTCAAAATTGCATTTAGGCCCCAAATAAATGTTCATCCTATGCGGCTTGATTTTAGAAGCCGGGGAAAATTTATTTCGGGATTTTTGGAGTCCGTTTAGTATTTATTTTGTTTGTTTTACTACGCGAAACTATTTTTTTTAAAAAAGTGCGAACCGACTTAAAGCCGGACCCGGCCGGGCTTTAAATAGCGCCGCCCCGGGGCCCGATCAGCCCAAGCCGCCGCCACCTCGCAAACCCTAACCCTAGTCGCAGCGCCCCGCTGCCGCTGCAGCGCGCTGCCGCCGCCGGACCCGCCCGCCGAGGTTTCCACACCGCCATTTTTTTAGAAAAACCGTTCGGTTTTTCCGTCAGTTTTTCGTCGGTTTTTTAGATTTGTTTTTTTATAGATCGGTTTTTTTCGGTTTAGTTTAATTAGTGAGCGTTCACTTGTTCGTTCATTTTAACGAACGCGTTCATCGTTTAGATCCAGATAACGAACGTCCGTTCGTTAATCTGTTCGTCGTTTTTCTTTTTCTCGGATTTTCCACGATTATTTCTGATCGCGATTTCTGATCCGATTTTCGTTCTAGTATAACTTTTCGCTCATTTATCGGAATCAGGAGATTCAAGCGCCTGGAGTTTCGTCTCGAAACCCTCTTTTCGTTTAACCAACTCAAACACAATTTTGCCTCTGTAAAATTTGACCTAGATCTAGAATAGTAAACGAAGCTTGTTTCTTTTGCCGTTTGTCTTTCGTTGCTTCGTTCGATTTGATTCATTTTGCCAACCGGAGTTCTTGAGTTGAATATCTGGTTAGATCTCTTATTTGAGTTTTACTTGTGCATTAGGTGAGTACTTATTGTATGCTTGTTTGTTTGCGATAGAGTACCCGGAGTGCGCCGCTTGCTACCTCGAATCGCTAGGTTTTGCGGATCATCAGCAAGGCATGTAACACTTTGATCATATCCCCTTTACTACCCAGTTTTTATTGCATTAGATCAATCCTCAAACATTGCATGACTAGGATCTAATTAAATTGTGGGTTTGGGAAGTAGATGAGGTAGTACCTATTACCTATTTTATTATCAAACCCTCGGAGTTACCTCTACGTTTGCTTATATGGCTATGCTATGCTAGTAGACGTGGATCGGGTGAGTGTATCCATGACAGATGTGAGATTGTTAAAAATTAATGGTTTATCTAAGGTGGCAACTTAAACACACATCTAGGTGGATTGAGGCACCTGGGTATTCCAGCGATTGCCTGTTTTCTTCTGGACCGCCACCCAGGCTCAAAGGGATCATGAGATTATTCATACTAGAAACTTCCGTGTGCAGCCACAAGCTACTATGGGCTCTAGCATAGTTGACTAAGTCGTGCGAACTCTTAAAGTGGTAGACTAGCAGATGTAGGGGATGTAGGTTGGTACGGTCTACCCGTTCGTAAGGTGCAAGCGCTTCTGAAAGACTATGTCTCGGTCATCCGTTTCTCAAACACCATGTAGTGCGACAATCTCAACGGAGGAGATCGAGTCTTGTGGGGAAAAGTGCGCAAACCTCTGTAGAGTGTATAAACTAATCATGGTTAGGCGTGTCCCCGGTTATGGACAACTTGAGTATCTAGTACTTGGATTATGATATGAATCTCATCATGTTACTCTAATTAATTTTGTTAGGTTTTAATGATGATACTTAATTGGGATTGAGAGGGTGTCTACACTCTCAATGTTTAACAACTACCATGATAGTTAAATAAAATTTATTCCTTTGCAGTAGGGAAAAATTGGCTTTACGCAAAACTGTAACCATAGCGCTTTCCACCAGCCAAATATGCATGTAGTATAGTCTTATTCTTTCATTACTCTGTATGTGTTACTTTGCCAGCATATTCCATGTGCTGACCCGTTTCGGGCTGCAATGTTCATGTTGCATACTTTTCAAATGACGAGTAAGGTGCCTTTAGGTCATGGTTCTATACTTAGTGATGCCGTTAGAGTTGATGGACTCACTTATCTTGCAAGCCTTCCACTGTTATCATTATTAGATGGCCTTAAGCCATATTTTATTGTAACAAGTTCTCTTTTGAGACATTCGATGTAATAAGTGTGTGATTGCTACTCTGTTATAAATCCTTCAAGTACTATGCGGTGTCAGCATTACTGATCCAGGGATGACACTAGAGCACAGAGATTGGACCGTCTGAGGTCTGGTCGCTACAAGATGGTATCAGAGCACACGCTGACTGTAGGACACGACCACTAAGCTAAAGCCCTAGATCACTACTCACTCTTCCCATTCTGACTCCTCATCTTTTCTACTCTTTTAGGATGGCGGATGCAAGGAACAAGTTCACACAACCGGATGAAGATACACCCTTTGGACGTCACTTGAAGGAAGTCACTAAGTACCTGAACATCGGAGTACCAACCTTCACCGGAACCTACAACGCCACTTTACCGGAAGAGGAGTGCTGGATGATTCAAGTTCAAGTTCCCGGAAGGACGTTCATGCCAGTCACTGAGCCCATAGAGTTTTCCTTTGATGCACCAACCTGGAGTCTAGGAAAGAGCATGGCAGCTCACATCGCCATGGGACGTATTGGAGAAGTTTACCGCAATGATCTCAAGGACACTATCAACCAGATTTGTGGGCGCCGAGATGAGCAAGATGATCAACACCAAGAAGGATAGATCAATCGCAGCTTTCATCCAGGAGTTAAACCAGCACATTCGATGACAGGAGAACCAGATGTGCGCAGACATGGTAGATCTGAAGAAGGCAAGGACAATAATCACGGAGCTGGAGGAAGAACTCAAGGCTACACGTGAAGATTATGAGGAGGAAATCACCGTAATAGTGGATAAGAATGCCGACCTAACAATGAAGCTAGCAATATTCATGGGAGGCCCTACACCAGTAGAAGAAGACAAAGAACCCAAGGAGATTCGCCTGGAAGACTACATCATCATCGACGACACCGACTTGGATCCATATGATAGTGATGATGGCTATGTTGATGAAGCTGGAGCAGATATCATGGAGTATGCAATCGAAGAATATTTCTAGTAGACCACCCCATCAGTAGTAGTATTCCACCATGTAAATATAGTAGTTCGATGCACTTTCGTGATAGTTAGACCGATTGTATGCCCTTGTTTGATTGAATGAAGTGAATTGTTTGCTTTTGCCTCATGTGCTTAAGGGTAGTGTTTTCTCTTTAGACCCCTCTCTATTCTTAAATCTCATCTTTTCTAAACCCATCAGATGCCTCCGAGATGTGACCCCAGATTTACCTTCCCACCAGAGCTCACTCAGTTGATCCAGCAGCACAACACATTAATGCAGTTGCTAGTCCAGAATCAGAATCAGGGAAACAACAACAACAACAACAACAACAACAACAACAACAACAACAACCCACCACCACCACCACCTGTTGATCACTTAGCCCGTTTTCTTAGGCTGAACCCGCTAGTGTTTTCCAGTAGCACCGAGCCTATAGTAGCAGATGATTGGCTCCGCAAGACAGCAAGGGAGTTGACCACGGTAGGATGCACAGATGCGGAAAATGTGAAGTTTGCCACACATCAGCTTGACGGACCTGCATCATCATGGTGGGAGAACTTCACAGCCACTTTCCCTATCGACACTGTCACATGGGACCAGTTTCAGCAGGCTTTCCATACTGCCCATGTTTCAGCAGGAGCTATGGCCATGAAGAAGCATGAGTTTCGCAACTTGCACCAAGGAGGATGGGCAGTTGGCCAGTATGTGGAGGACTTTAGTAAGCTAGCACGTTATGCCCTAGATGATGTTGCTACGGATGCAGCTAAGCAGGAGAAGTTTCTGGAAGGACTGAATGATGAGTTGAGCATGCAGTTGATGGTAGCAACCTTCAACAACTACCAGGAGTTGGTAGATCATGCTCTTATGATTGAAGGGAAGCAACAACAAATTGAGAACCGCAAAAGGAAGTATGGACAAGGGAAGTACAATTCTGGAGATCAGCAGAAGCCACGTTTTACCCCTAGACCGGGAGGACATTTTCAGCATACCCATGGAGGAGGTAGCTCACACAATCACAATGGCACCAAGAATGGTAATGGGAATGGAGGAAGCAATGGCCAGAACCATACCAACCCATCAACCCCAGCCAAGAGAGACTTGAGCCAAGTCACTTGCTTTAAGTGCCAGAAGACCGGACATTATGCAAATGAATGTCCTGAATCCCAGAATGGAAATGGCAATGGAAGCTCTGGGAAGAAGCCGAACCCTTTCAATAGGGGATAGGTGAACCACGTAAATGTGGAGGAGGTTGAAGCCCAGCCCGATGCAGTAATAGGTAAGTTTTTGGTTAAGTCTTTTATTGCAATCGTTCTTTTTGATACTGGTGCATGTAGGATCTAGAAGAAGGAGTGTCTAGCAACGGGAGCATATGTCTCACCATAGTCCATACCTTCGACTTGTGTGTATCCTTGGGCGACGAGACGTGCTTTGTTGCGGACCACTTGTCCATCTTCATCTTGCTTGTTGCGAAACACCCATTTGGTACCAATGATGTTGTGGTTGTTGTCGGGCTTCTCAACCAATGTCCAAACTTGGTTTCTCTCAAAATTGTGTAGCTCTTCATGCATAGCATTTACCCAATCCGGATCTTCCAATGCTTCTTCAACCTTCATAGGTTCAATGCTAGAGATGAATGAATAGTTTTCACAAAAGTTAGCTAAACGAGTTTTTGAGCGAGTGATTCTCCCGGTTTGTATATCATTGAGGATTTGCTCGACGGGATGATCTTTGGCAATTCTTGCTCGAACTCGTGAGAGCTTTTGCTTGGGTCTTCGTTGAGCATCTTCTTCATCTTGTTCTTCTTCTTGGCCTTCTTCATTGTTGACGTTGTCATTCTCTTGTCGTGGTGGGGAAGGAGGTTGTTGATGTTTGTCTTGATGTACTTCCTCGTCTTCTTCATCTTGGTGTGTCCCACTTGTGGACGCTTCCGTGTCGATTCTTGGTTCACCTTGTCGTGAAGTAGAAGCTTCCACTTGGACGGATGACGTACTCTCCTTCACCTCCGTTGGACGAACTTTGCCAATGGACAAGTCTTGGATTGCTTCCGAAGGGTCTTTGTCTCCTACATCAATTGGCAATTGCTCTACTTGTGAGCCATTAGATTCATCAAACTTCACATCTACCGTCTCTTCAACCTTTCGGGTGAAATTGTTGTAGACACGGTAAGTGTGAGAGTTTGAGCCATAACCGAGTAGGAAGCCTTCATGAGATTTAGGAGCAAACTTTGAACGACGATGCTTATCAAGAATGTAGCACTTTGAGCCGAATACTCGAAAGTATCCAACTTGGGGTTTGTTACCGGTGAGGAGCTCGTATGCTGTCTTGCCGAGTAGCTTGTGAAGATACAAGCGATTTGTTGCGTGACAAGCTGTCTCAACCGCTTCTGCCCAAAAGTGCTTTGGCGTCTTGTATTCATCAAGCATCGTTCTTGCCATTTCGATGAGTGTCCGGTTCTTCCTCTCAACAACTCCATTTTGTTGAGGTGTGTACGTAGCCGAGAACTCGTGTGAAATCCCTTCTTCGTCAAGAAAGGTGTCCACATTTGCGTTCTTGAACTCCATCCCGTTGTCACTCCGAACCTTCTTGATCTTCACTTCAAAATGATTTTGGGCTTTCCTAGCGAAGTTTTTGAAGATTTTCTGGACCTGCGACTTGTCATTAAGAAAGAACACCCACGTAAATCTTGAAAAATCATCAACTATAACAAGACGAAAAGAATTTCCACCGAGACTTTTGTAGGCGTTGGGACCAAAAAGATCCATATGAAGTAGCTCGAGTGGCCTCCTCGTGGTCATGATATTCTTCACAGGATGCCTTCGTCCAACCTGTTTACCTGCTTGACAAGCGCTGCAAAGTCTATCCTTATCAAACATGACATCGTTAACTCCAAGGATATGATTTCCTTTAATAAGCTTGTCAAGATTTCTCATGCCAACGTGACCTAGTCGTCTATGCCACAACCAACCTTTTGAGGATTTACAATGAAGCAAGTTTTAGGTTGTGCCTTTTTAGAGAAATCGACAATGTAAAGATCACCTCTACGCACACCGGTAAAGACCATTTTATGATTGTCTCGACGAAACACTTGGCAATCTACCTCAGTAAATAGAACATTTAGGCCAAAATCAGCAAGTCTAGATACTGAAAGTAAATTGTAGCCGAGAGATTCAACGAGCATGACATTTTGAATGGAACTATCATGTGAGATGGCCACCTTACCAAGGCCAACTACTTTACCCTTTGAATTATCACCAAAGGTGACATATTTTCGAGGGCCGTCATTTTCAGCAAGCTCACGGAACATCTCTTCATCTCCGGTCATGTGATTAGTACATCCACTATCAAGAACCCATTCCTTTCCACCTGACGCATATCCCCTAAGATTTGCCGTAAGACCAAAATGTCTCATTGTATCATCAAGGTCCAAGTCACTATCATCATCATCATAGTATCCATGTTCATCATGATCTTGTGACTCATCATTTCCTAGAGAGGGTAATTCATTAGATAAATGGTCATCAAAGTGGTCACTTTTATGAATTCTTATAGCTTCAAATATAATATCACTAATGATTCCAACATCTCCTTTAGCATGCTTGAGATTGGTAAGCTCAAATAGACAATCACCAAACTTAGGATCACTAGAGTTCATCTTACTCAAGGCAATAGATTTATGGAGAATTTTATCCAAATTTTTCAAGGAATGATCGGGAAATCGTTCCTCAAGAAATTTCCATATAGTGTAGGCACAATTAAGAGTAGGCAAACTAGCAATCAAATTTTTAGGCAATCCTCTAATGATGAGCTCAATGGTTCTAAGATTGCGAATCATGTCAATATCTTCATCTAGGGTAGGATGCAAAGGATCAATATGAGGTGCACAAGGGCTAGCAATATACTTGTTTAAATGATATTGATTGAAGATTACAAGCATCTCATTTTTCCACTCATGAAAGTACTCTCCATCAAGAATAGGCACTCTATGTCTAAGACTCCCTAAAGTAGACACATCCATCTTCCTCCAATGGTGATTAAACCAAGGCAATGGAGACCAAAGCTCTGATACCACTTGTAGGATCTAGAAGAAGGAGTGTCTAAGGGGGGGGGTGAATAGACACTTAATGCTAAAGTTGCACTTTTTAAGGTTTTTCGGTTTAAGTGGAGTTCGGGCACAATTTTAACATACACAATACATATCAAGCAAGCATGCAAAGAGTATATAGGCAGCGGAAAGTAAAGCATGCAACTTGCAAGAATGTAAAGGGAAGGGTTTGGAGGATTCAAACGCAATTGGAGACACGGATGTTTTCCCGTGGTTCGGATAGGTGGTACTATCCTACATCCACGTTGATGGGGACTTCAACCCACGGAGGGTTACGGTTGCGCGAGTCCATGCAGGGCTCCACCCACGAAGGGTCCATGAAGAAGCAACCTTGTCTATTCCACCATGGCCATCGCCCACGAAGGACTTGCCTCACTAGCGGTAGATCTTCACGAAGTAGGCGATCTCCTTGCCCTTACAAACTCTTTGGTTCAACTCCACAATCTTGTCGGAGGCTCCCAAGTGACACCTAGCCAATCTAGGAGACACCAATCTCCAAGAAGTAACAAATGGTGTGTTGATGATGAACTCCTTGCTCTTGTGCTTCGAATGATAGTCTCCCCAACACTCAACTCTCTCTCATAGGATTTGGATCTGGTGGAAAGAAGATTTGAGTGGAAAGCAACTTGGGGAAGGCTAGAGATCAAGATTCATATGGTAGGAATGGAATATCTTGGTCTCAACACATGAGTAGGTGGTTCTTTCTCAGAACATATGAGTAGGAATGATGTATGTGTTCTGATGGCTCTCTCTTCGAATGAAGAGGTGGTGGAGGGGTATATATAGCCTGCACACAAAATCCAACCGTTACACACAGTTTTCCAATCTCGGTGGGACCGAATCATCAAACTCGGTCGGACCGAAATGGTAAACCTAGTGACCGTTAGGAATTTCGGTGGGACTGAGATGCAACTCGGTAGGACCGATTCGGTTAGGGTTTGGGCATGACGTAATCTCGGTGAGACCGATCGCACAAACTCGGTGAGACCGAGTTCGGCAATTAGCTAACCAGAGAGTTGGTCAGGCAAACTCGGTGGGACCGACTTGCTCTTTCGGTGAGACCGAAAAGTTACAAGAAGGAAACATAGAGTTTACCTTGCATTCTCAGTGGGACCGATTGCATATCTCGGTGGGATCGAAGATATTGCAACAGGTAACAGAGAGTTTGCAAGCCCATCTCGGTGAGACCAAGAACCTTATCGGTAAGACCAAATTGCTAGGGTTTGGCAGTGGCAAATGACAAGTGAAACTCGGTGGCGCCGGATTGACAGAATTGGTATGACTGAGTTTGGCTTAGGGTTTAGGTCATTTGTGGAAGTGGGAAAGTAGCTGAGGATTTTGGAGCATATCATTAAGCACTTGAGCAAGAGGCTCATTAAACAACACCTCATCCCTTCTTGATAGTATTGGCTTTTCCTAAGGACTCAATGTGATCTTGGATCACTAAAATATACAAAATGAAGAGTCTTGAGCTTGAAGCTTTAGCCAATCCTTTGTCCTTAGCATCTTGAAGAGGTTCCCACAACCTTTAGTCCATGCCACTCCATTGTTGAACTTATCTGAAATATACTAGGTAAAGGTATTAGTCCAACAAGAGATATGTTGTCATCAATTACCAAAACCACCTAGGGAGCACTTGTGCTTTCAATCTCCCCCTTTTTGGTAATTGATGGCAACATACATCAAAGCTTTAGATAAAGATAAAGGGCAGCAAGTAAAGCTTTGGAAAGACATGTAACAAGCATAGGCTCCCCCTACATGTATGCACTCATGTGAATATGAAATATAGAGGCATGTGAGGGCATAACCATGACAGAGTGGGCAATGTGTTACATGTATCTTGGCCATATGCATCAGAGTAAAAGATTGTTAAGGAAAATACCTTCATGCTCATGAGTCATTCTTGCAAACAGTATGTACATAAGCAAGAACTTCTCATACTCATGATTTTGATGCATACACTTACCTTGTAGTCTTTGGTTGACTTAGGATGGAATGAGCCTGCACAAACAAGGTTAGATAACACAGGTACATCCACTAGCCAGAGTAAACTGAAGAAACCACAAGAATACCAAGACTGGGATGACATGTAGAGAGTAAGTACTAGGTACTGCATTGAATTCAACATGTCCCCAAGAGTAAAGATATGCAATGAATTTGACTGATTTCTTTCCCATAGGTGTCTTGCTCCCCCTGAATCTTATATGGGATATTGGGAGAAGATAGGGAATAGAAAATCAGAGCTAAAAGAAACAAAACAAATGAACATGTCTTTCCCCCTAAAAAGACATGTGACATCTCTCCTCTTGATCATCAAGCATCTGGGGTCCTTGAGTATTGTCTCTCCCCCTAGGGATCTCTTTCTCCCCCTTAATACATTATCTGGGACATCTGGGATCCTTGAGATGTTCTCTCCCCATTAGTGCTTTGATGTGATTTCTTTCTCCCCGAAGATAAGCTTTGATGTGATCTCTCTCTCTCCCTTTGACATCAATTTCCAAGAAGGTTCTTCTGGAATCCGTCCAAAAGGTTTGGTCCTTGAGACTCATCATAAAGCAAAGAATAAAATTGGGATGCTTGTAGAGGACAAGATTCATTGAGTGGAGCTGGATCAGAAGAATTATGGGTTATGTGACAAACTGTTTTTCTTGTTGCGAAGTCGGTGGCACCGAGTGGTATGATTCGATGGTACCGAAGGAATTCGGTTGGACCGAAAATTACAATTCGGTGAGACCGAGTTCACATAGAGAAAAACACTTGTCACCTCATCTCACTAGACATGCAGGATCTCACAAAGATTTGCAATGAATTGAATGCGGAAAGAGCAGAATAAAAAGAAAAGAAAAGAAACTGAAGAATCTAGATGAAGTAGAAGGAAACAAATAAACAAGCAAGAGACAAATGCAGTAACACAGAAAGAAACACAAGAGAACTTCATCTAGAGTTGGGCGGTGACATAGTCACCTATGTTAGAGTATATTGACTTAGGAGTCAAGTGAGAACACTTGATCATAGGTCATACTCATCGTTTAAGCTCAAAATGGGGTTGCCATTTTTCGTTTAAGCATCTTGATGTATTCACATCTTGTTGAGTTGCTTTGACTCATGTCTTGGAGTAAAGCTTCTCTAAGATGGGATAACATACCTTGGGTGGTGGAGTGGTTCTTGCTGATGTAGTTGAACTTGTGTGGGTGCTTAAGGTTGATGTAGTCCATCAAGAATTTGGAGCACCACTTGGAGTTTGAGTTCATCTACCTACATGGGTTAGTTCTTGCAAGGAAGAGCACTTGTGTATCCAAAGATGACAATCATGAAGCTCAACATAGAATTTGTCAAAGGATATGTTTGAATGGTTTTGTGCTTCCTTGTCTTCAACCACCATTGTGTAGAGACTTGGTGATGTAGAGATTGCTCAAGATGTGAGTGAGTCGCAATCCCATGGAATTAGTTTCAACCAAGTACCTACATGGGTTAGACAACATGCAAGATACAAATATATCCAAGACATAAGATAGTCATCATAAGAGATATATCATGGATTAGTCATAAGCTCATGTCTTGCATGTGTCCAATGGAGTCCCTACTCCACGTTTGAAGCATCAATGATGTTCAATTCTCCTCTTAGCCTGCAAAATACTTTCTCATCAAGTGGTTTAGTGAATATATCCGCTAATTGCTTGTCAGTGCGAACATGCTTAAGATTAATGTCACCCTTAGCAACATGATCTCGAATGAAATGATGACGAACTTCAATATGTTTAGTTCGAGAATGTTGTACGGGATTATGACCAATTTTGATAGCACTTTCATTGTCACAAAACAGTGGAACATGTTTCACATAAATTCCATAGTCTTTAAGAGTTTGGGTCATCCAAAGTAATTGAGCACAACATGAACCAACGGCAATGTTTTCCGCTTCGGCGGTGGATAAGGATACCGAGTTTTGTTTCTTGGAGGACCAAGACACAAGAGATCTGCCAAGAAATTGACAGGTACCCGAAGTGGACTTCCTATCAACCTTGTCTCCGGCATAATCCGAGTCAGAGTAGCCAACAAGATCAAAAGAAGACCTCTTAGGATACCAAATGCCAAAATTTGGTGTATGAATTAAGTATCTCACTATCCTTTTCACAACCTTAAGATGACATTCTTTAGGAGCAGCTTGATATCGTGCACACATGCATACACTTAGCATAATATCGGGACGTGAAGCACATAGGTATAGTAACGAACCAATCATAGAACAATAAAGCTTTTGATCAACCGGTTCACCATCTTTGGTCAAATCATTATGTCCACTAGTGGGCATGGGTGTAGACATACCTTTGCACTCTTGCATATTGAACTTCTTGAATAAGTCCTTGGTGTACTTCATTTGAGAGACAAATGTACCTTCCTTAGTTTGCTTGATTTGCAAACCAAGAAAGAATTTGAGTTCACTCATCATAGACATCTCAAACTTCTCTGACATTAGCTTTCCAAACTTTTCACTAAAGAGAGGGTTAGTTGAACCAAATATGATATCATCAACATAGATTTGGCATACAAATAGTTCTCCATTTACCATTTTAGTGAAGAGAGTAGAATCAATTTTACCAATTTCAAAACCACTTGCAATAAGGAACTTGGTCAAGCATTTATACCATGCTCTAGGAGCTTGTTTAAGACCATAAAGAGCTTTGTGAAGTTTGTAAACATGATTAGGTTTCTTAGGATTGACAAAGCCGGGAGGTTGTTTGACATAAACTTCCTCCTCTATTTCACCATTTAGAAAAGCACTCTTAATGTCCATTTGGTACAAGGTGATATTATGGTGATTAGCATAGGCAAGTAAGATGCGAATGGACTCAAGTCTAGCAACGGGAGCATATGTCTCACCATAGTCCATACCTTCGACTTGTGTGTATCCTTGGGCGACGAGACATGCTTTGTTGCGGACCACTTGTCCATCTTCATCTTGCTTGTTGCGAAACACCCATTTGGTACCAATGATGTTGTGGTTGTTGTCGGGCTTCTCAACCAATGTACAAACTTGGTTTCTCTCAAAATTGTGTAGCTCTTCATGCATAGCATTTACCCAATCCGGATCTTCCAATGCTTCTTCAACCTTCATAGGTTCAATGCTAGTGATGAATGAATAGTTTTCACAAAAGTTAGCTAAACGAGTTTTTGAGCGAGTGATTCTCCCGGTTTGTATATCATTGAGGATTTGCTCGACGGGATGATCTTTGGCAATTCTTGCTCGAACTCGTGAGAGCTTTTGCTTGGGTCTTCATTGAGCATCCTCTTCATCTTGTTCTTCTTCTTGGCCTTCTTCATTGTTGACGTTGTCATTCTCTTATCGTGGTGGGGAAGGAGGTTGTTGATGTTCGTCTTGATGTACTTCCTCGTCTTCTTCATCTTGGTGTGTCCCACTTGTGGATGCTTCCATGTCGATTCTTGGTTCACCTTGTCGTGAAGTAGAAGCTTCCACTTGGACGGATGACGTACTCTCCTTCACCTCTGTTGGACGAACTTTGCCAATGGACAAGTCTTGGATTGCTTCTGAAGGGTCTTTGTCTCCTACATCAATTGGCAATTGCTCTACTTGCGAGCCATTAGATTCATCAAACTTCACATCTACCGTCTCTTCAATCTTTCGGGTGAAATTGTTGTAGACACGGTAAGTGTGAGAGTTTGAGCCATAACCGAGTAGGAAGCCTTCATGAGATTTAGGAGCAAACTTTGAACGACGATGCTTATCAAGAATGTAGCACTTTGAGCCGAATACTCGAAAGTATCCAACTTGGGGTTTGTTATCGGTGAGGAGCTCGTATGCTGTCTTGCCGAGTAGCTTGTGAAGATACAAGCGATTTGTTGCGTGACAAGCTGTCTCAACCGCTTCTGCCCAAAAGTGCTTTGGCGTCTTGTATTCATCAAGCATCGTTCTTGCCATTTCGATGAGCGTCCGGTTCTTCCTCTCAACAACTCCATTTTGTTGAGGTGTGTACGTAGCCGAGAACTCGTGTGAAATCCCTTCTTCGTCAAGAAAGGTGTCCACATTTGCGTTCTTGAACTCCGTCCCGTTGTCACTCCGAAACTTCTTGATCTTCACTTCAAACTGATTTTGGGCTTTCCTAGCGAAGTTTTTGAAGATTTTCTGGACCTGCAACTTGTCATTAAGAAAGAACACCCACGTAAATCTTGAAAAATCATCAACTATAACAAGACCAAAAGAATTTCCACCGAGACTTTTGTAGGCGTTGGGACCGAAAAGATCCATATGAAGTAGCTCGAGTGGCCTCCTCGTGGTCATGATGTTCTTCACAGGATGCCTTCCTCCAACCTGTTTACCTGCTTGACAAGCACTGCAAAGTCTATCCTTATCAAATATGACATCGTTAACTCCAAGGATATGATTTCCTTTAATAAGCTTGTCAAGATTTCTCATGCCAACGTGACCTAGTCGTCTATGCCACAACCAACCTTTTGAGGATTTAGCAATGAAGCAAGTTTTAGGTTGTGCCTTTTTAGAGAAATCGACAATGTAAAGATCACCTCTACGCACACCGGTAAAGACCATTTTATGATTGTCTCGACGAAACACTTGGCAATCTACCTCAGTAAATAGAACATTTAGGCCAAAATCAGCAAGTCTAGATACTGAAAGTAAATTGTAGCCGAGAGATTCAACGAGCATGACATTTTGAATGGAACTATCATGTGAGATGGCCACCTTACCAAGGCCAACTACTTTACCCTTTGAATTATCACCAAAGGTGACATATTTTCGAGGGCCGTCATTTTCAGCAAGCTCATGGAACATCTCTTCATCTCCGGTCATGTGATCAGTACATCCACTATCAAGAACCCATTCCTTTCCACCTGACGCATATCCCCGAAGATTTGCCGTAAGACCAAAATGTCTCATTGTATCATCAAGCTCCAAGTCACTATCATCATCATAGTATCCATGTTCATCATGATCTTGTGACTCATCATTTCCTAGAGAGGGTAATTCATTAGATAAATGGTCATCAAAGTGGTCACTTTTATGAATTCTTATAGCTTCAAATATAATATCACTAATGATTCCAACATCTCCTTTAGCATGCTTGAGATTGGTAAGCTCAAATAGACAATCACCAAACTTAGGATCACTAGAGTTCATCTTACTCAAGGATATAGATTTATGGAGAATTTTATCCAAATTTTTCAAGAAATGATCGGGAAATCGTTCCTCAAGAAATTTCCATATAGTGTAGGCACAATTAAGAGTAGGCAAACTAGAAATCAAATTTTTAGGCAATCCTCTAATGATGAGCTCAATGGTTCTAAGATTGTGAATCATGTCAATATCTTCATCTAGGGTAGGATGCAAAGGATCAATATGAGGTGCACAAGGGCTAGCAATATACTTGTTTAAATGATATTGATTGAAGATTACAAGCATCTCATTTTTCCACTCATGAAAGTACTCTCCATCAAGAATAGGCACTATATGTCTAAGACTCCCTAAAGTAGACACATCCATCTTCCTCCAATGGTGATTAAACCAAGGCAATGGAGACCAAAGCTCTGATACCACTTGTAGGATCTAGAAGAAGGAGTGTCTAAAGGGGGGGGGTGAATAGACACTTAATGCTAAAGTTGCACTTTTTAAGGTTTTTCGGTTTAAGTGGAGTTCGGGCACAATTTTAACATACACAATACATATCAAGCAAGCATGCAAAGAGTATATAGGCAGCGGAAAGTAAAGCATGCAACTTGCAAGAATGTAAAGGGAAGGGTTTGGAGGATTCAAACGCAATTGGAGACACGGATGTTTTCCCGTGGTTCGGATAGGTGGTGCTATCCTACATCCACGTTGATGGAGACTTCAACCCACGGAGGGTAACGGTTGCGCGAGTCCACGGAGGGCTCCACCCATGAAGGGTCCATGAAGAAGCAACCTTGTCTATTCCACCATGGCCATCGCCCACGAAGGACTTGCCTCACTAGCGGTAGATCTTCACGAAGTAGGCGATCTCCTTGCCCTTACAAACTCCTTGGTTCAACTCCACAATCTTGTCGGAGGCTCCCAAGTGACACCTAGCCAATCTAGGAGACACCACTCTCCAAGAAGTAACAAATGGTGTGTTGATGATGAACTCCTTGCTCTTGTGCTTCGAATGATAGTCTCCCCAACACTCAACTCTCTCTCATAGGATTTGGATCTGGTGGAAAGAAGATTTGAGTGGAAAGCAACTTGGGGAAGGCTAGAGATCAAGATTCATATGGTAGGAATGGAATATCTTGGTCTCAATACATGAGTAGGTGGTTCTTTCTCAGAACATATGAGTAGGAATGATGTATGTGTTCTGATGGCTCTCTCTTCGAATGAAGAGGTGGTGGAGGGGTATATATAGCCTCCACACAAAATCCAACCATTACACACAGTTTTCCAATCTCGGTGGGACCGAATCATCAAACTCGGTCGGACCGAAATGGTAAACCTAGTGACCGTTAGGAATTTCGGTGGGACTGAGATGCAACTCGGTAGGACCAATTCGGTTAGGGTTTGGGCATGACGTAATCTCGGTGAGACCGATCGCACGAACTCGGTGAGACCGAGTTCGGCAATTAGCTAACCAGAGGGTTGGTCTGGCAAACTCGGTGGGACCGACTTGCTCTTTCGGTGAGACCGAAAAGTTACAAGAAGGAAACATAGAGTTTACCTTGCATTCTCGATGGGACCGATTGCATATCTCGGTGGGACCGAAGATATTGCAACAGGTAACAGAGAGTTTGCAAGCCCATCTCGGTGAGACCGAGAACCTTATCGGTAAGACCGAATTGCTAGGGTTTGGCAGTGGCAAATGACAAGTGAAACTCGGTGGCGCCGGATTGACAGAATCGGTATGACCGAGTTTGGCTTAGGGTTTAGGTCATTTGTGGAAGTGGGAAAGTAGCTGAGGATCTTGGAGCATATCATTAAGCACTTGAGCAAGAGGCTCATTAAACAACACCTCATCCCTTCTTGATAGTATTGGCTTTTCCTAAGGACTCAATGTGATCTTGGATCACTAAAATATACAAAATGAAGAGTCTTGAGCTTGAAGCTTTAGCCAATCCTTTGTCCATAGCATCTTGAAGAGGTTCCCACAACCTTTAGTCCATGCCACTCCATTGTTGAACTTATCTAAAATATACTAGGTAAAGGTATTAGTCCAACAAGAGATATGTTGTCATCAATTACCAAAACCACCTAGGGAGCACTTGTGCTTTCAGTGCATCGCATTCATACATCTCAAAGGGATTTGTGGATAAGTATAAATTGCCAACCCAAGCCCTTAGGTCACCTATGTTAGTAACCTCACCTGGAGCAGAATATATGGCTAGTCTATGGTGTGATCGGTTACCATTAAGGATTGGTAACTATGTATTTCCCTCGGACCTAATAGTATTGGAATATCAAGGATTGGATGCGATATTAGGCATGGATTGGTTATCAAAGTATGAAGGGAACATTGAATGCGCCAGTAAGTCAATTTTGCTTACAACGCTAGAAGGAAGAAGGATCAAGTATGTATCCTGGCATGTGCCAAAGAGGACTCAAGTAAATTCCCTAACAGGAGTTGTGCAGGAGGAAGTACCAGTGGTGAAGGATTTCCCTGTCGTATTTCCAGAGGAGTTGCCAAGCATGCCACCGGATAGAGATATTGAGTTTTTGATTGAGCTTTTGCCAGGCACAGGGCCAATATCTAAGAGACCATACAGGATGCCCGTAAAGGATTTGGAGGAGATTAAGAAGCAGATTAAAGAGTTATTGGATAAAGGATATATTCGCCCAAGTTCTTCACCTTGGGGATCGCCAGTACTTCTAGTGGAGAAAAGGATGGATCGTTAAGGATGGTTGTTGATTATCGAGGATCGAATGAAGTAACAATCAAGAACAAGTACCCACTACCGATGATCAATGATCTGTTTGACCGATTGCAAGGAGCTAAGGTATTTTCCAAGATCGATCTGCGATCAGGATACCATCAGTGGAAGATCCGAGAACAGGATATACCTAAGACAGCTTTCACCACCAGGTATGGGATGTACGATTATACCGTTATGTCAATTGGCCTGACTAACACACTGGCATATTTTATGAACATGATGAACAAAGTATTTATGGCGTTTTTGGATAAGTTCGTCGTAGTGTTCATTAATGATATCCTAGTTTATTCTAAGAATGAAGAGGAGCATAAGGAGCATTTACATTTGGTACTTGGGAAGCTCAGAGAACATCAGTTATATGCCAAGTTTAGCAAATGTGAATTTTGGTTGAAGGAAGTTGGATTCCTCGGACACGTTATATCCGGAGAAAGTATAGCAGTAGATCCCACCAAGGTTGACACTGTGACAAGTTGGGAAGCGCCAACAACAGTTGGAGAGATCCGGAGTTTTCTTGGATTCGCAGGATACTACCGGAGATTTATTGAAAATTTCTCGAAGATTGCGAAGCCTATGACGGAGTTGTTGAAGAAGGATACCAAGTTCAAATGGACCGAGGAATGTGAGGCCAGTTTCCAGGAGTTGAAACGTTTGGTTACATCACCTGTGTTGATTTTGCCGGATCAGAACAAAGATTATGAGGTGTATTGCGATGCTTCACGTCGAGGACTTGGAGCAGTACTTATGCAGGAAGGAAGAGTTGTTTCATATGCCTCACGACAGCTTAAGCCTCATGAGTTGAATTATGCCACGCATGATTTGGAGTTAGCAGCCATAGTGCATGCATTAAAAACTTGGAGACATTTTCTCATTGGAAAGCATTGTGAGGTGTACACGGATCACAAGAGTTTGAAGTACATCTTCACGCAGAAGGAGTTGAATCTCAGGCAAAGGAGATGGTTGGAGCTCCTCAAGGATTATGATATGAGATTGCATTATCATCCCGGAAAGGCTAACATAGTAGCCGATGCGCTGAGTCGTAAAAGTCATGTCAACACCCTAATGACGGGAGATTTACCAAGGGAGTTAGTCGAAAATCTTCGTGAGCTATGTTTGGATATAGTTCCGAGAGGCTATGTAGCAGCATTAGAGATTTAGTCTACTTTGATGGATAATATCAGAGAAGCCCAGAAGACTGACAAGGAGGTTGCCACTATAAAGGAGAAAATGAGCAAAGGAAAAGTTAAAGGATTTCGTGAGGATGAGCACGATACTCTATGGTTTGAAGACTGTGTTTATGTGCCTAATGACACGGAGATCAGGAAGTTAATTCTGCAGGAGGCCCATGATTCACCATATTCGATTCACCCAGGAAATACCAAGATGTATTTGGATTTGAAGGATACTTTCTGGTGGACCGGAATGAAGAAGGATATTGCGGAGTATGTAGCAGTTTGTGATGTATGTCAGAGAGTAAAGGGAGAGCATCAGAAGCCAACGGGATTGCTACAGCCATTGCCAATACCCAAATGGAAGTGGGATAGGCTAGGCATGGATTTTATTACGGGTTTGCCCCGAACTCGTTCAGGCTATGACTCGATTTGGGTTGTAGTCGATCATTTGACAAAGGTAGCTCATTTCATCCTAGTGAAGACTACCTAGACCAGTGCTAAGTTGGCAAAGATATACATGACCAGGATCGTATGTCTGCATGGAGTTCCAAGGAGCATTGTATCAGATAGAGGAACCCAGTTTACCTCAAAGTTCTGGAATCAGTTGCATGAAACTTTGGGTACCAGGATAGAGTTCAGTACAACTTTCCATCCACAGACAGATGGATAGACCGAGAGAGTCAATCAGATTTTGGAGGATATGCTGAGAGCTTGTGCGCTAGATTATGGATCTAGTTGGGCCGATAATTTGCCGTATGCAGAGTTCTCTTACAACAACAGTTATCAATCTAGTTTGAAGATGGCCCCTTTCGAAGCCTTGTACTGAAGGAGGTGCAGGACCCCATTGTCGTGGGATGAAGTTGGAGACCGCGAGTTGTTTGGACCGGATCTGATTAAGGAGTCTGAACAAAAGGTGAAATTGATTCGCGATAGGCTCAAGGTAGCCCAGTCCAGGCAGAAGAGCTACACAGATTCTAAACGCAAGGAGACAGTTTACGAAGTCAGAGACTGAGTTTACCTTCGAGTATCTCCACTTCGAGGAGTTAAGAACTTTGGAGTTAAGGGAAAGTTAGCACCACATTTTGTAGGACCATACAAAGTTTGGGAGCGTATGGCAGAAGTAGCCTACAAGTTGGAATTGCCCGAAGGATTGTCAGGAGTTCACGACGTGTTCCACGTTTCCCAGTTGAAGAAGTGCCACGCAGAGATGGCTGAAATACCACCGAGAGATACAGTGCCGCTGGAAGCGATTCAGTTGGACAGTGATTTGACCTATGAGGAGAAACCAGTCAAGATTCTTGAGTATGCCAGCCGAGTCACCCGTAGAAAGGTTATCAAGTTTTGCAAAGTCCAGTGGAGCCACCTGTCACAGCCCTAGAGTTTGCTTGTAACTAGTGGCTTTGCATCCATGCATCATGTTTAAATTCCAAAGAAATTTGAAATGGGGATGACAAACCCTAGCACTAAATGAAATGCAATTAGGATCAAAATAAAAATATTTTCAATGAACCCAGAATGCCCTTTAGAAAAGTTCATTATTTTTGATAAAGGTGAAAACCTCTGCCAAAAATGATGCACATATTTTTAGGCCATTCTCGATTTTTGAATAACCCATATTGTATTTGAATTGGGGCATTTAAACACTATTAATATTTTTAAAATGCTCCAATAATTCTAAAAATAGTTAAGGGCCTCTATAATAATTCATTTAATGCCCACAATTATTTTCAGGATTTATTAAAATGATTTGGGTTATAAACTAAAGCAAAACAAAATAACATAAATAGAAAACAGAAACAGAATTAGAAAGAGAGAAAGAGACTTACCTCAGCCTACCAACCGGCCCAGCACTGTAGCTGGCCGGCCCAGCCCACCAGGGGCTCCTCCCTGTCGTCTTCCCCTTGCCAGGAGGACGAGCGTGTGGCCGGCGTGCGCGAGCACGCGTCTGGCCACCTCCTGCTTGCTTGCCGCTGCTGGAGACTACCCCGAGCGCCACGTGCATTGCCACGCAGCCTCCCCGACCCCCTCGAGCTCTCTCCCGTGCCTCTCCCCTCTTCCGATCCTCTCTTCCTCTCGCGCCCGAGCACCATCGTCACCGCCGCTCGCCATAGCCGTGCCCACTGTGCTCCCCTCGCATCGCTGCTGTGTCCTAGAGCTCCGCCCTGTCGCCTTCTTCGTCTTCGTCAAGCCATGCAGCTGGGGACGCCCTACCTCGACCTCGTTGCCGCCGTTTTCCACCGCGAGCGCCCGAGATCGCCGGCGCCTGTATGTCGCCGTCTGGCCTTCCCCGAGCCCGCTTCGACGCCCTCTGCGACCGCTGTGAGCTCCATCGTCGTTTGCCCCTCTTCCCCTTGCCTCTCGATCACCGCAACCGTCGTTTCGACCGAAGCCGAAGCTCGTCGCCGCCGGCCATGATGCCGCCGTTGTTTTAGCCACCACAGCCCGTGCCTGAGTGCGTCAGTGCGCTCGATGCCTTCCCAGGAGCACGCCGCTCCCACCAGCTGCTCCTCCCGAGCACCCTAACGCCGAGCCCAAACTAACCCGAACTCAGGCCACCGCAAAAGCTGCCGCCGCCGTCGATTTAGTCCACTCCGGCGCGAGCCGTTGCCTCCTTTAGATGCGCGAGACTTTCAGCTTTCCGTAGTCGCAAACCGCGTCCAAAACTAAGCTCTGTGGAGCTTTTCCGAAGCCCGCGGCCGCCGCTGACCTCGCCGGCAGCTTAACACCGGTGGGTTGACCCCGCTGACCAAGTTGACCCCGGGTGGGCCCAGTTTGACCCCTTTGGGTCAATGACAAATGGGACCCGCCTGTTAATTAAGTTAGGATTAGGACTAACTAAATTAGTTGGGCTAACACTGACAGTGGGCCCAGTGGCTGTTAATTTGATTAGTTAGATTTAATTAACCCTGTTAGTTAATTGTGTCACTGACCAGTGGACCCCACTGGTCAGGTTTGACTTGGACCGGGTCAGTTGACCTGCTGACATCACGGTGACGTAGTGCTGACGCCATAACTCATTTTCTGGATTAATTATAATTCAAAAAATTCCAGAAATTAGTATAAACTTCTAAAATTCATAGAAATTCAACTGTAACTCCAAATGAAATAAATTATATATGAAAAATGATCAGAAAAATCCAAGGAATCTGAATATGGCATTTTCATGCATGTTTGAACAACTTAACCTCACTATCTAGTCCAAAACATGATAATGCACTATTTGAATTCATAGTTTGAATTTGAATTTGAACCTAGTGTTCAAACCAACTCCATTTAACTTGTTGCTAGTTGCATTAGCTCAATCAACAACATATTGCCATGTCATGATCATGCATCATATTGTTGCATTGCATTTATTGTGTTCTTCCTTGTTTGCCGGTAAATGTCCCCTCTTGGTAGACGCTGCTCCGACGCTGTGATCATTGACACTGATGAAGACTCAATGTTATCTTCAGAAGTGCCAGGAAAGCAAAACCCCCTTGTTCATTCCGATACAATCCCACTCTCTCGCTCTTGCTCTCTTTTACTGCATTAGGACAACAACGATTCAACTGTTACATGCTGCGGTAGTTGAACCCTTTTCCTCTTCATGACCTGTCGTTGCCACAGTAAATAGATGAAACCCACTAGCATGAGTAGGAGTTGTTTGAGCCCTGATGTGCCTACTCATTCATGTTTCTTTGTCATGCCTGCTACTGCCTAGAGTTGAGTCAGGTCTGATTCATCGGGGATGAATCGGAGGTGTGTAACCATGTCCTACTGTTGAGAGCTAAGTGTGTGAACACGATTTGGTAAAGGTAGCGGTGAGAGGCCATGTAGGAGTACATGGTGGGTTGTCTCATTGAAGCCGTCCTCAGGAACTGATTTCTGTGTTTGTGATCCATGAAACAGTTACTACCACGCATTGGGCCCGAAACCAATGGACCCTCTCGGCTTCTTAATCACCCTAGTACTCTGTCCAGGAGTTGCAACTAGTTTCTGGTGTTTGTAGGTTATGTGTTGGCGGCCATGCGTAGCGCTGACCCTAGGGGTGGGCTATGATGCGGTAGATACACCGTGGCACGGTGTACCAGGCGCCCGTTTGGTGTCTCGGGAACCCTGTTCACATCGTTCGGGGCCGTATGTGGAAACCTCGGCCGGACTCCCTGCGGATGGAACCTGGATAGGCGATAAATCTGGACTAGAGACTTGAGTGTTTAGGTAGGCCGTGGCCGACACCCTCGTTGGGCTTCCACTTGAAGGTTGCCGAGTACATGTCGTGTAAACGACGGTAAGTGGTGAGAGTGTGTGTGAAGAAGTACACCCCTGCAGGGTTAACATCATCTATTCGAATAGCCGTGTCCGCGGTAATGGACCTCTAGGTTGCCTATAACAGTTCATAAACAAGTGAAAGAGGATACTCTAAAATGCGCAAGATAAGTTTGAGTGCTATGGATGGCCTTCTCGTAGGGAGACGGGAGCGGATCCATAGTGGTGTATTGAGTGGTGAATATGTGGACTCGTGTGCGCCACCTCAAAAGAGTTGCTTGCAGTCGTAGTTCAGGTTAGCCACTAAGTCAAAGCTGGCTTGCTGCAGCTAAACTCCAACACTCCCCCTTGTTGATACCGATGCATATGTAGATAGTTCTGATGTAAGTCTTGCTGGGTACATTTGTACTCACGTTTGCCTATTTTATGTTTTGCAGAGAGATGTCAGTCTCGCTAGTAGTTCCGTGTGGACGTCGATGTTTAGCTTGATACCTCAGCTACGATCTTGTGCCCTCGGCAGGATCTGGTAGATAGTCAGGCTTCTTAGCCTTTTCCATTTGTAGATGTCTGTACTCAGACATGTTAAGCTTCCGCATGTGCTTTGCATTGTATGCTATGATTGTTGGGTCATGAGACCCATGTTTGTAATATCTCGCTCCTCGGAGCCTAACGAATAAATACTTGAGTTGTAGAGTTATGTTGTGATGCCATGTTGTATTTACACATATCGAGCATATTGTGTGTATGATTGAAATGCTTGGTATGTGTGGGATCCGACAATCTAGTTGTTTATCCTTGGCAGCCTCTCTTATGGGGAAATGTAGTCTAGTGCTTCCATGAGCCATAGTAGTCCGCTACAGCCCGGTTCACCAGAGTCCTGCTAGCCCAGCACTACTGCTCAGGACACTTGACTGGCCGGCATGTGTTTCACTTCGTTCCTGTGTCTGTCCCTTCGGGGAAATGTCACGTGGTGACATCCGGAGTCCTGCCTAGCCTGCTACAGCCCGGGTTCCCGGAGTCCTGTTAGCCCAGTGCTACAGCCCGGATTCACACGCTGCTGACCGACATGCTCGATGTGATTCATGTATGCCTGTCCCCATAGGTTAGTGCCACTTTGGGTTAATGACTAGCCATGTCGGCCCGGGTTCTCTGTCATATGGATGCTAGCGACACTATCATATACGTGAGCCAAAAGGCGCAAACGGTCCCGGGCCACGGTAAGGCGACACCCGTGGGAATACCGTGCGTGAGGCCACAAAGTGATATGAGGTGTTACCGGCTAGATCGATGTGACTTGGAATTGGGGTCCTAACAGCTTTGGTATCAGAGCCTGACTGCCTGTAGGATTACCAAGCCAAACTGGTCGAAGTTGGGTCTAGAACTGCTTTAGTTATATAAGGGAATTGATTGTGGAAGGGAACGTAAGGCTCTTTTACTCCTTTACCTTATGCCCTTCTGATCTGAGTCAACCTCTTCTTTTCTACGGGGTTAAGAAACTAGGCCTTCTCATCTATCTATCAGGATGGCGTGTTACTAACCCGTTAACTTATAGGATTGATGGATTCATGCTGCAGTTCAGTTTCCAGTACTTCCGTGTGTTCATAATTGGTCTCGGAACCTTGATTTTATGATGTTGAGTGGTTATGCCACCATTTTGCAGGATGTCTCAAATCATTTTGAGGATTTACATCCGTTATGCTGTCCGAGTCATCCCAGGTTTCTAACTAGTCTGATGCATTTGCAAATTCCTTCTTCCGTTACCGACGTTCCTTTGGGCCAGTTTATCCACACTAATCGGTGAGTTGAGGTACTCTGTTGCCTCGACATATATGTTGGAGCTATTATTATGACCCTAGGTGTTGTAGGCAGTCACCTAGTAATCTAGCCATGTTTTGTGTTCCCGGTGTGATAATTCTGGCCACCATTCTTGAAAGCATTCCATGATGCCATGTAGTGGTAGGTACTCTATTCATGGGTTCTTGAACCCGAGATTCCCCCTACTTATCTCATGTTGATAGTGTTGCTAGTTCCTTTAGGATATTAGTAACCTTTGCGATAGTCCTCGAGGTCCATGGTATTTCCTCCTTCCAAATACTATGAACCACTTATGGCCTCCACCAGCCGCCGCACCAGCCCGAAATAGCTCCCAGGCAGAGCCTCTCCAGGCCACAGCCGAACTATGAGGCCCCTCATGGCCTGTTCGGCCGCCTTGTGGAGCTCGACCAGTTGCTTCAGCTGGTCGCTCAGGGGCACGGGGTGTCCGGCCTCACCGTACTGAGACCAGAACACCTTCTCCGTCGAGCTGCCCTCCTCGGCTCGATAGAATGCGGCGGCATCGGACACACTCCGGGGAAGATCTGCAAACGCTCCTGGAGAGCTTCGGATTCGGGTAAGTAACAAGTAACTCACGCTTATGTGTTTGCTTTGCATAAAGAATGCCTTACCCGCCGCTATCTTCTTCACCTCATCCAACTCCTGGAGGGTCTTCTGGGATTCGGCCTTGGCAGACTTGGCTTTTTCAATAGCCACCGCGAGCTCGGACGCTCGCGTCTTTGAGTCAAGCTCCAAACTCTCATGTTTTTCCATGAGAGCCTGGAGCTCTTGCCGAACCTTGCCAACCTCCGCCTCATACTTCTCCCGCTCGGTGCGCTCCGAGGCTGCCCTCTTCTCGGCCTCGACCAGCGCTTGCTTAAGGGTCGCCACTTCAGACGTGGCCCCTACAATAGCCATGATAATCCTGTCATTTTTCGCAATTGCACCTTTTTATATATATTTAAACAAGGTATTTCTTACCTTCATTGTCCTCGAGCTGCTTCTTGGCATGCTCGAGCTCTTGCTCGGACCGCTCGAGGTTCTGCTTTAGCGTGTCCACTTCCGCAGTCAGTGCGGCGGACACCAGCAGGGAAGCCTGCACACGCATATTGACTCCTTTTTGTTAGACTCCTGCGAATTTTATTTGATCCTCTATTCGGCTTTTCTTCCCGAACGCCAAACAGAGCATCAGGGGCTACTGTCTATGCGGTAATATTATTTACACATTCTTTACTTACCTCAAAGCCTGTTAAAAGGCTAGTACAAGCTTCTGTCAGTCCGCTCTTGGCGGACTGAACCTTCTGGACCACCGCACTCATAATGATGCGGTGCCCCTCGTCGATGGAGGCACCTTGGAGCGCCTCCAATAGATTGTCCGGCGCCTCCGGTTGGACGAAGGTCACCGGCACGGTGGGCTTTCTCCTCTTGGAAGGAGGTCCCCCGCCGGACTCTGGAACCTTTGAAGGTTCCGGAGCGGTGTCCGGCCTAGGGCCGGACTTGGTGCCCAGGGGGGTTTCATCCCCTTTACTCATGGAGTCTGGGAGGTCGCCTCGCGATGCCTCCGGGACCACTTCCTCCCGGATTGGAACCTGTTGGGACAACACTTCGGTGTCATTCGTAGGGCGGGGGGAGGAAGCCGTCGGAAGCGAGTTCACCTCCGACTAGTCCAGTGAGCCGCTCGACGATGCGTCGAGCCGGTCTTTGGGGGGCTGCATAAACATATTCGACATAAGGGAAAGCCGTGCAATAAACGAATACTATGAATTACTCTGGTATCCGGATACTTACGATTTGGCCAGGGGCTTGGCCCTGGGCGCCCACTCCTCTCCGCCGTCGTCAGCGTCGGTGGAGTAGTCCGGAGGAAGGGTTTTCCCCTTCTTGGACCCTTCAGCCTCCCCAGTTGGGGCGGCCTTCCTTTTCTTCCCTTCCCCCACTAGAGGGGGAGGGGTCTCTTCTTCCTCCTCCTCGTCTTCATGGGAGGAGTGCGTCTTGGATTCGTCGAATGGTGAATCCGACACCTCCAGGCGTCGGGCACTCTTTCGAGTCCCCGTGGCCTTCATCTTGGCCCTCTTCTTCGGCACCACATGGGGTGCCGGAACCAGCAGCTTCGCCAAGTGAGCGTCCGCCGGGCCTTCGGGCAAAGGAGCCGGACAGTTGATCTGTCCGGACGTCTCCTTCCAATCCTGTCAAAGTTAAGGGAGTTTAGATCCCGCATGGAGTCAAACTATGAAAAACTGATACCCTGTAAAAGGAAAAAACAGCTTACCGCATGAGCGTGACACTGTGTACTGAATCCGTGATCCTTGGTAGTGGGTGCGGGGGCCTTGGCGCCCTTGAAAAGCACCTTCTAGGCATCTTCGTACGTCGTGTCGAAGAGCCTGCTCAAAGTTTGGTGCCGCGCCGAGTCGATCTCCCACAGGTTGAAAGCCCATTGTTGACACGGGAGGATCCGGCGGATGAGCATAACCTGGACTACGTTGACAAGTTTGAGCTTCTTTTCCACCAGGGTTTGGACGGATGTTTGGAGTCCGGTCAGCTCTCCTTTTTTACCCCACGACAGGCCGGTCTCCTTACAGGAGGTGAGCCGCGTAGGGGGTCCGGACCGAAACTCGGGGGCTGCGACCCATTCGGGGTCGCGCGGCTCGGTGATGTAAAACCACCCCGATTGCCACCCCTCCAGGGTCTCCACAAAGGAGCCCTCAAGCCATAAGACGTTGGCCATCTTGCCCACCATGGCGCATCTGCACTCCGCCTGGTTGCCGTGCACCACCTTTGGCTTGACATTAAAAGTCTTGAGCCATAGGCCGAAATGGGGGTGGATGAAGAGGAAAGCCTCGCACACGACGATAAACGCCAAGATGTTGAGGACAAAATTCGGGGCCAAATCGTGGAAGTCCAGGCCGTAGTAGAACATGAGCCCCCGGACAAATGGATGAAGAGGGAAACCTAGTCCGCGGAGGAAATGGGGGAGGAACACCACCCTCTCATGGGGCCTAGGGGTGGGGATGAACTGCCCCTTTTCGGGAAGCTGGTGCGCAATGTCGTTAGACAAGTATCCGGCCTTCCTTAGTCTTTTGATGTGCCCCTCCGTGACGGAGGAGACCATCCACTTGCCTCCCACTCCGGACATGACTGGAGAAGGTTGAGGTGGGGAGTGCGGACTTGGGTGCTGGAGCTCGAGTGCGCGAGAATGGATAAGAAAGGGAGGAAGAAGGCGTAGGTGAAAAGGTGGATCCTTATCCCCTTATATAGATGGACGCAACTACGTGTCCCCACCAGCCTGGTAAAACTCGCTTATCTCCCAAGCACCGTAATCAATGGCGCGGTTGGGTTACCCACGCCCGTATTGATGAGAATCCCGGAATAAGGGGACACGATCTCTGCTTTAACAAGACGTGCCAAGGAAACCGCCTCGCATGACGCGCTGAGGTGGGATAATGAAACGACTCGGATAAAGGCTTGGCCATGGTGTGTCACACCACGGAACACGCCAGGAGATTAGATTTGTGTAAATATTATTCTCTCTATGGCAATATGTGGAAACTTATTTTGCAGAGCCGGACACTATCTTTGTGTTCAGAATCTTCTATGAAGTACTTAGAGGAGGAACCCGCCTTGCAATGCCGAAGACAATCTGCGCGCCGGACTCGTCGTCATTGAAGCCTGGTTCAGGGGCTACTGAGGGAGTCCTGGATTAGGGGGTGTCCGGATGGCCGGACTATACCTTCAGCCGGATTCCTGGACTATGAAGATACAAGATTGAAGACTTCGTCCCGTGTCCGGAAGGGACTTTCCTTGGCGTGGAAGGCAAGCTTGGCGATACGGATATGTAGATCTCCTACCATTGTAACCGACTCTATGTAACCCTAACCCTATCCGGTGTCTATATAAACCAGAGGGTTTTAGTCCGTAGGACAACATACACATCGACAATCATACCATAGGCTAGCTTCTAGGGTTTAGCCTCTTCGATCTCGTGGTAGATCTACTCTTGTACTACCCATATCATCAATATTAATCAAGCAGGACGTAGGGTTTTACCTCCATCAAGAGGGCCCGAACCTGGGTAAAACTTCGTGTCCCTCGCCTCCTGTTACCATCCAGCCTAGACGCACAGTTCGGGACCCCCTACTCGAGATCCGCCGGTTTTGACACCGACAATGTGGTATTCGGCATGCCGGAGAACTATAGGTCCGAAAAAATTACATTCCAGGTGGCCCCGTTCAGTAGTGGATACCACGCCCTTTTAGGACGAGAGGCATTCATGATCTTCCAAGCCATACCCCATTATGGGTACATGAAGCTCAAAATGCCCGGGCCCAATGGAATCATCACTCTCGCTAGTGATCCGGACACAGCACTCCGCGCCGAAAACAAAAACAGCCGCACTGGCCCTCGAGGCATTATCCGAAGCCCTTTCGGCCGAGGAATTAACTACGCTACGCTCCACAGTGGATAGGGACGATGTGATACTTGACAAGAGATCCAAGTCCACCTCTTTTAAACTAGCGGATGAAATAGTCAAATTCCAAGTCCACCCAACGGACCCTATAAAAACAGCCTCCATCGGGGCACAGTTAAACCCCGCCGCGGACGCCGCACTACGAGAGTTCCTACGCGAGAATTGGGACTTATTCGCATGGCACCCCTCAGACATGCCAGGAATCCCACGCAGGCTGGCCGAGCACAGCCTCAATATTCTAAAGGGATTCAAGCTGGTCAAGCAGACTCTTCGGCGTTTCTCTGAACCTAAGAGACAAGCTATGGGAGATGAACTAGCCAAGTTATTGGAGGCCGGATTCATTAGAGAAATAAAACACCCGGACTGGCTAGCAAACCTGGTGATGGTACCAAAGAAGGACAAGTCCTGGTGCCTATGTGTCGATTTCAAGGACCTCAACAAGGCTTGCCCAAAGGATCCTTTCCCCCTCCCCTGCATTGATCAAATTATCGATGCTACCGCAGGACACGAGTCATTGTGTTTCCTCGACGCATACTCCGGCTACCACCAAATCAAGATGGCGGAGTCCGACCAAGCTGCAACGGCATTTGTCACACCATATGGCCCCTTCTGTTTCAACACAATGCCTTTTGGGCTCAAAAACACCGGCGCAACATATCAACGCATGATTCAGACATGTCTGGAGAAATAGATCGGCAAAACAGTAGAGGCATACGTAGATGATGTGGTCGTCAAAACCAAACACGTCGACTCTCTAATAGACGACTTGAGGCTCACATTCGACAACCTCCGAACATACGACAACCTCCGAACATACGACATCAAGCTCAATCCGGAAAAATGCGTTTTCGGTGTACCAGCCGGAAAGCTCCTGGGCTTCATTGTCTCTAGTAGAGGAATTGAAGCTAATCCGGCCAAAATCCGAGCTCTGTCATAGTTGGCTATCCCAACGGACCTCAAACAAATCTAGAAATTAACTGGATGTGTGGCGTCTCTAAGTCGCTTTATCTCCCGCTTAGGAGAAAAGGCATTACCCTTTATCGCCTCCTTCGGCGCGCCGAACACTTCAAGTGGACGGACGCTGCCACAGCAGGATTGGAAGAAATAAAAGCCATACTGGCAACCAACCCAATCCTGGCCGCGCCAAACATCGGTGAACCAATGTTGTTGTACATTGCGGCAACTCATCAGGTTGTAAGTGCAGTGCTCGTCATCGAACGAGAAGCGGACGGACATAAATTCCCTCTTCAAAAGCCGATATATTATGTATCCACTGTCCTCACTCCATGCAAATCACGGTACCCACATTATCAAAAGATAGTGTAGCGACCCGACCTCAGACGGTCAAGTCTCTGTGCTTAAGTGTCATCCCTGGATCGGTATGCTGACACACACAGTACTCGAGGATTTATAACAAAGGTAAATCACATGTATAAAGTAATGTAAATCCTATTACCTCAATCCGAATAGCGGAAGTAACCACAAGGTTGTGGATTCCCATCAACAACGGCAAAGTTGAGTGTAGAAATCGTAACCCTAACGTATCACTTACTCTTCGTAAGAATTCTGCAACATGAGATGTTGCAGCCACAAAGGGTCAGTACATTGAATGTACTGGCAAATTGACACCAGAGGATAATGATGAATAATAGCTATCACTACATGCATATATGGCTGGTGGAAAAGCTCTATGGTTATAATGTTTTTGCGAAAAGCCAATTTTTCCCTACTACAAAGGAATATATTTTATTTAACTACAAAGTTGGTTGAAAATATTGAGAAGGTTCCTCCAACTCAATCCCAAAATAATAATCATTAACCCAATCAAGTTGATTAAATAGAGTGTTGAGATCAACATGAATATCCAAAGACCAGATATTCAAAATTGTCCATAACCGGGGACACGGCTAACCATGATTAGTTTATACACTCTGCAGAGGTTTGCGCACTTTTCCCCACAAGACTCGATCGCCTCCGCTGGATTTCCCGCACTACAAGGTGTTTGGGAAACGGATGACCGAGACACAGTCTTTCAGAAACATTAACTCTCTACTCCGGGCAGACCATACCAAACCTACAACCCTCTACCTGCTGATCCACCTCTTCAAGAGCTTCACATAACTTACTCAACTATGCTAGAGCCCATAATAGCTTGTGGCTGCACACGGAAGTTTCTAGCATGAATAATCTTATGACCCCTCACTACTAGGGAAAAGCATATACACAGAATCTTACCAGCAGCGCGCTTTAAAATCAGGCGCTGCTGCTAAGTAGCAGTAGCGCGGGTTTTTAACCCTCGCTACTACTAAGTTGATAGCAGTAGCGCTGATTTTTTACCCTCGCTACTACTAAGCGGTCTCTACCGTGCCCCCCGGGACATGCCATAGTAGTAGCGCGGGTTTTTAACCCTCGCTACTACTAAGTTGATAGCAGTAGCGCTGATTTTTACCCCTCGCTACTACTAAGCGGTCTCTACCGTGCCCCTGGGCCATGCCATAGTAGTAGCAAGGGTTATAAACCCGTGCTACTACTATGTTTTTACCCCTCGCTACTACTAAGAGGTCTCAACCGTGCCCCTCCGGGACATGCCATAGTAGTAGCGAGGGGTAAAATCCCTCGCTACTACTAAAGGTCCCATTTTGAAACTCTACCCCCCCCCCCCCCAGTGGATCGCCTTTTCGGTTTTGTAAAAAGCAAAAGAAAATGATAAAAACTTCAAAAATTAACATCCTTCGAGGTGTAGTTATGTTACTACATCTACTAGTTAGGAAAATTTAAAAACTTAAATTTGGACATGTTTTGCAAAAAGTGTAGGGAAAATGTAAAACGGCTATAACTTTTGCATACGATGTTAGAAAAAAACGTATAATATATCAAAATGTTTCAAAAATTAAAATCCTTCGAGATGTAGTTATGTTACTACATCTACTAGTTAGGAAAGTTTAAAACTTAAATTTGGACATGTTTTGCAAAAAGTGTAGGGAAAATGTAAAACGGCTATAACTTTTGCATACGATGTCAGAAAAAAACGTATAATATATCAAAATGTTCAGCACGAAAATCCGCATACGATGGAGACGGCCTATGGCCGGTTTGCAAATTTTTAGAATCCTCAAATTCTAAAAGGAAAAAAAGTTATGCTCAAATTTCAGTTTTTTTTATTTTGGTCAAATGTGGTCAAACTATGGTCAAACTACTTATTCAAGAAGTATTAGTGTTACTAAATAATTATTCAAGAATATTAGTGTTACTAAATAATTATTTCAGTTTTTTTGGAATTTTGGTCAAATCTGGTCAAACTGTGGTCAAACTCCGGGATTATAGAAATATTAGTGTTACTAAATAATTATTGTTTTTTAGAACAATAGTTTTAAACTCAAACAACGAAATGTGTGACTTCATGCTCAAGCTAAACTCCCGAGGGTTAATAGGATTGACATCTTACTATTGTCAGGAAAACAACAAGTGCAGACTTGGAATCGAGGGAGAATAGAACCCGGAAGTTAAGCGTGCTCAGGCTGGAGTAGTGAGAGGATGGGTGACCGTCCGGGAAGTTAGATGATTTGGAATGATGAGGGGTGATTAGAGATTAAATTGAGCAGCGATGAGGGTGATTAGAGATTAGAGGTTAAAATAATTCAGAAATTTGAAAATTCGTGCAAAAAATTCGAAAAAAATTCCGCTGGTTAGTAGTAGCGCGGGTTTTTACCCACGCTATTACTAACGGACGTAGTAGCAGCGCGGGAGGCACCCGCGCTGCTGCTATACGTTAGCTGTAGCGCCAAATTAGTAGCGCCGGCCCCCGCGCTGCTAATAGGCCCAAAACCCGCGCTGCTGCTAGGCTTTTCCCTAGTAGTGCCTTTGAGCCTGGGTGGCGGTCCATAGGAAAATCACACGGTTACTCCAGGATTTCCAAAATTACAGGCAACACTGGGTACTCCAGGTGCCTCAATCCACCCAGATGTGTATTTAAGTTGCCACCTTAAGTTGAACCATTAATTAACAATCTCACGTCTGTCATGGATTTCACTCACCCAACCACGTCTATGAGTATAGCATAGCAAATTAAGCAACGCGTAGAAGTAACTCCCAAGGGTTTGAATGTAACAGGGTAATAGGTTCTACCTCATCAACTACTCCCCAACACCCACATGTTATCAATCCTAACCATGCAATGTTTGAGGGTGAAACTAATGCATAAACATTGGGCATGAAAGGGATATGATCAAAGTGTGAACTTGCCTGCAATGTTGATGTAGATGATTCGCACTCAAAACTCTTGATAGTTCTACTCGTCACACTCCGTTCAATCTATCGTGAGCAAGCAATAGTAACCACACATAAGCAATCACTTAGAAGATCGGGAAGAACGAAGAAGACAATTCGGAAAAACGTCAAAACCAAGCAAATAACTCTTGCAACATAAAACAATTTATAACAGTACCAAAATTAAGTGAATTTGGCCTTATCAGAAAGTTTAGGTCAAGAGCTTCAATTTGCAAAAAGAATCAACTAAACCGGAGTTAGGAAACTCAAGTTATGTTCAAAAGAAGTTTGAATATGAATCTGAAAAAAATTCAAAATTTGAAAATTTCAAAAAGTTGATGTGACAGGTTCACTGGATAGGTGAAAACAAGACGAAGCTATAGGCGCTGGTTTCATCTAATTTGGATAAATGAGTGAAAAGTTATGGCTATTTGAAAACTCAGGGTCAAGTTGTTTTACCAAAGAAAAATAGATACGGTTAAGGTTTAATGTATAAATACGTAGACTAATTGATAATCTAATTATTCTATCGTATTAGTCTAAAAAATAATAAACTACGGAAGTATAAGAAGAAAAAAACAAAGAAAGATACCTTTATAAGGCAGAAAAAAGATGACTTTGGAGAGAAGAGACAATTTCCAGAAGTCGCGCCGGAGAGGAGAAAAATATTTTTCTTTAAAGAATCTAGTCAAACCTAAATATTGATTTAACCCGAATCGGATGATTTTTAGAGGCTGTATGGGTCTATATTTATTGATGGAAAAGAGGCTTAGGGGTCAAAGACTAGGCAATGTGGGACTAAATCTATACATACACAGATGAAATTTGAAAAAGATCGTATGGGCTAGAAGTTTGGCCTAGCCGCGCGTACACTGGCGCGACAGTTTTTTTTCAAAGGAAGAAAGAAAAGAAAATCTAGAAAGAAAAGGCTGGCTGGGCCTGGCCCACTTAGGATGAAGAAAAAGAAAAGATGGGGCGCCCGCTAGTACTACGATGCGCACGTGGGCGACATTTAGTTTCAGGCGTGTGTGCAGATTTGTTATTTGTTTTTTAATAGAAAGCGATAAATTGAAAAACGAAAATGAAAATAAAACTTTATATAGGCATATTATATATCAAAATTTTCAGAAAAATATTTTCTACAAGCTGAACATTTTCCTAGCATTAAATAAAATGCACACAAATTCAGATAATTCAAATAGTGCTACTGGTCTAATAAAATCCAATAAAAATCATTATAAAAAATACCAAAATTAATTCAAATTTATTTCCCTCCAATTTTTTGATGTAGGGAATCATGTTACCCTATTTTCTGTATATTTTATTTTTGGAGAAAAATAATTTGAATAAAACCCAAATAACTCCAAATTGAAAATAATTTCAAAAGGATTTTAAATTTTGATCCTTTTAAACTCCCAACTCATATTTCATGTAATTTGAAGAAGTCATTTTATCTTCTCTCATGAAAATCATTGAGTTGCTTGAAGTTTCTGAATTAAAAATATTTCCAAATGAAATTCAAATCTTTTCAAAACCCTTTTCATTTATTTAAATGGAAGAAGTCATATCATCTTCTCTCGAGGGTTTTATATTTGAAAAGAATTTGAATTCACGGAGATCATAAATACAAAATGGAAGTTTGGGAAAGTCCTTTTATTCCCTCTCATTTAACTTTCAAGAAGTTCGAATTCACTCACTTTCAGTCAATCAATCAAACAAACAAACAATCTATCTATTTATTATAACATTCCAAAATTTAGAATTTTGGGATGTTACAGACCTACCACCCTTAAAATGAATCTTGTCCTCGAGATTCGGAGAGGCTAGCAAGAAAAAGGTTAGGGTTTGGGGGTCTCCTCAAAATCTATCAATCATCACCGGGGTCTGGGGTGCTACCACCCTTAGAAACATCGTTATGGTCCCATCAATACTCATATACTCCATCCTTATTCTTGACAGGGCCGGTCTTCTCAGATCGTAAGGATAATTCCTTATCTGGGCTCTTTCGGTAGTGGCATAACCTTTTCCTCAATTCTTGTGTCTTTCATCTAGGGAAGGTTCTTCTATGACTGGGTCTTCTTAGCTGACGGGTCTGGCGCCAATACTAAACAACTATCGATATCTCATGGTGGTCAACCATTTATGGTTTCTCCTGCAGGAAATGGGTCTGGGTTGATCCTCACCGTATAACCTACGGTTGGAAAAAACTGCCTTGTACAAGGGAAAATACCTATACCATTCTAAGGCTTAAACATTGTTTTGATCGTCGTCTCTCTACTATAGGTAAGTCACTCAGATTTACCATCCCATATAGCAAGGCGAATAATAAGAGTAAGTCGGTATGGTGATCAATCCATCCCGCACCCAAATCATTAACTTGTATATGGTTTAGCGAATCTCGCATTCTAACACTCGGTCATCCTCACAAGCACTGCAGAATTTCTCTTGTCCATGAACTGCGTTTGGAATAATCCATTGATTTGGCAAGCCAAACAAACATCTATCGTTCCTTCACAACTCTCAAGTTTTGTGTTACTCCTATAAAATTGTCTGTCAATAAATGTCGTATCTTCGTCCAGGGTTTTTCCTTCAGCAAGAATGTTCTTGCTTCTTGGTAGGTCCTGGGGCATGTGGGTTATGGCCCATCTCATCACTTGTAGTCCTTGAACTTATCATCGGGCAACTAATCATTATTCCAACTTCCAACTTCCTAGTATTCTTAAATCCATCCAATTGTACTGTCTTCCTTCCTTCTATTGGCACCAAACTAGGACATGATTACTCAGACTCATCATGGAGTTTCCATTGATCCATATTTCCGACATCATACCTCCTTTATATCCAACAGTAATTTATCTCTTCATCCTAGTGGGATATCCCTCATATCGAGATAAAAACTTATACTTATGAAGTCCATATTCCACTTCGTGGAACATCATTATCCTTTCCAGGGTCAAGCGTCCTTACAGGGGAATACTGGCCATCTCTGCATGGCACTTCTTCAACTGGGAAATGTGAAACACATCATGAACTCCTGACAGTCCTTCGGGTGACTCCAACTTGTTGGCCACTTCTCCCATACGCTCCAAAACTCGGTATGGTCCTACAAATCTCGGGGCTAACTTTCCCCAAACTCCAATTTGTTTAACTCCTCGCAGAGGGGACACACGAAGACATGCTCTGTCTCCAATTTCATAGACTACCTCCTTGCATTTTTTAGTCTGCATAATTCTTTTGCCTGGACTGAGATTCAACTTAACATTCTCTTCTCGACTCCTTGATCACATTTGGTCCAAACAACTAACGGTCTCCAACTTCATCCCACATAGTCTTGGGGTATCACACATATCGAGACAAGACTCGTATTCATTTTGTCTGAAATCCACTTAGTGGAGTATCCTTATCTTTTCCAGGGGTCAAGGGTTCTTACAGGGTACTACCACCCTTAAAATGCACAAATCTTCCATAGACCATATTTCTCATATCCCGAGAAATGGTCAAAATCCTTGTTCATAGAGTAACAACTCATAAAATCCATATCAGTACCAACGATGCTAACTTTATTCACTCTCAATTGATTACAATCTCTTGCTTTTCCATTACATGTCTCAACTCAACACCTCAATATAAAAGAAAATGTTCTCACTTCTACTACTCTATTTCTTTTGTTGCAAACTCAACTATCTAGCACAAGTTTCCTTCTCCTTGGGACATTCTCTAGCAAAGTGCCCTGCTCTATTACAACGAAAACATATTACTTCTGACAAGTCTCGAGGTTTCCTTTTTGGGAAACTGCTGAGGTAGTGCCCTGACTCCTTGCACCTGTAATAGGTGATATGACTCAGGTCCTTCCTGGTATCCAATCTACTTCTCTTCCTGGACTTTTTCGTTCCAATCATGGATTCTATTTATTGTGGGTCATACTCTACTTCCTCCGTCGGGAATTCTACTAGATCCCCGTTCAAACAATTTTGGGAGATGTGTCCTTCTTCTCCACATGAATAGCAAGACTTAGTGTAGGGTTTACTCGGGTCCTCTTTAGGTGTGTCCTCCACATCTTCCTTCATCACGGGTTCTTCTAAAATTTCCAAAAGGGCTCCTTTCTTTACTTCTTTCTTCTGCTGTACGGTTCTTCGTACCATGGGGTAAATGTGACACCGAGTAGGATAGTGGGTAATCCCTTCACACAAGAAACAAGTAATCTGCCTAGTTGGGCATTCTTCAACTAGGTGACTTCCTTCACAATTAGGGCATTCATCCTTGTGTTCTTTATGGGTGTGTCCTATTTCTCCACAAATCTTGCATGCACAAGGTTTCCTCATATCCTTTCCATAAGGCTTCAACTTCTGGGACACAAGCTGAGATCTTTGTAGAGTCAACTTTAATTCTCTCCAAGTGGTTACTCCTTGCCATCCTTTCATGGTTTGGTATATCCTCCACCAAGTAGCAGCACCTCTTTCAAAGCACTGAAGAGCATGCTGGGTCATATCATTTCCAACTATGGGGTTATTCTCCATGTGATCCTCCATGTTCTGAATCCGTCGGTCTGTCTCCAATTGACTCATCGGTCTAGAAAATACTAGCTCATCTCCATTCATCCTCTATTGGGTCCAAGGGTTTTGGGGTGAGATAGGGAGAGGGATGCCCAATACAAACAACGGTTTTGAAAAGACAGATTTTATCTATGGCTGTCGGAAAAACATCAAAAAAATGACAACTCACAAACATCGCATCTAACATAGGTATATAACAGGGGTTTGGTCTTCTAAAGGTCAATAAATCTTCAACGTCTCCAAACTCTTCAAGCCTTGTTCATGCCTCCAATGGCTTCTTCCGATCATGCTTGTCTTTCTCAAGTTCTTTTGCCAGATCAACTCTGTTGACGCGAAGTCTCTCGTGACGTCCTTTAATATTCTAGAGTTGCTTTCCAAACTTCTGGGTTTCAACATCCATGGCATGAGCCATGGTCCTACTTGTTGGGGATCGTAGCAGAAATTTAAAATTTTCTACGCATCACCAAGATCAATCTATGGAGTAATCTAGCAACGAGGGGAAGGAGAGTGCATCTACACACCCTTGTAGATCGCTAAGCGGAAGCGTTGCGAGAACGCAGATGAAGGAGTCGTACTCGTAGCGATTCAGATCGCGGTTGATTCCGATCTAATCGCCGAACCACGGCGCCTCCGCGTTCAACACACGTGCAGCCCGGTGACGTCTCCTACGCCTTGATCCAGCAAGGAGAGAAGGAGAGGTTGGGGAAGACTCCATCCAGCATTAGCACGATGGCGTGGTGGTGGTGGAGGAGCGCGGGACTCCATCAGGGCTTCACCAAGCACTACGAGAGACGAGGAGGGAGAGGGGTAGGGCTGCGCCAAGAGGGAGATGATCTCGTGTGTGTTGCAGCCCCCAATACGTCAAGTATATATAGGGGAAGGGGAGGGGCTGCGCCCCCATCTAGGGTTCCCTCCCTAGGGGTGGCGGCAGCCCCAAAACCCATCTAGGGTTGCGGCTAAGGGGGAAGAGAGGGGAGCACACCTAGGGTGGGCCTTAAGGCCCATTTGGACCTAGGGTTTGCCCCCTCCCACTCTCCCTTGCGCCTTGGGCCTTGGTGGGAGGCGCCCCAGCCCACCTAGGGGCTGGTCCCTTCCCACTATTGGCCCAAGTATACCTCCGGGGCGGGTGGCCCCAACTGGTGGACCCCCGGACCCCTCCGGTGGTCCCGGTACACTACCGGTGATGCCCGGAACACTTTCGGTGGCCAAAACCATACTTCCTATATATCAATCTTTACCTCCGGACCATTCCGGAACTCCTCATGACGTCCGGGATCTCATCTGGGACTCCGAACAACATTCGGTAACTGCGTACATACTTTCCCTATAACCCTAGCGTCATCGAACCTTAAGTGTGTAGACCCTACGGGTTCGGGAGTCATGCAGACATGGCCGAGACAACTCTCTGGTCAATAACCAACAGCGGGATCTGGATACCCATGTTGGCTCCCACATGCTCCACGATGATCTCATCGGATGAACCACGATGTCAAGGATTCAATCAATCCCGTATACAATTCCCTTTGTCTATCGGTGAGATACTTGCCCGGGATTCGATCGTCGGTATCCCGATACCTTGTTCAATCTCGTTACCGGCAAGTCTCTTTACTCGTTCCATAACACATCATCCCATGATCAACTCCTTGGTCACATTGTGCACATTATGATGATGTCATACCGAGTGGGCCCAGAGATACCTCTCCATTACACGGAGTGACAAATCCCAGTCTCGATTCGTGCCAACCCAACAGACACTTTCGGAGACACCTATAGTGAACCTTTATAGCCACCCAGTTACGTTGTGACGTTTGGCACACCCAAAGCACTCCTACGGTATCCGGGAGTTGCACAATTTCATGGTATAAGGAAATGATACTTGACATTAGAAAAGCTTTAGCAAACGAACTGCACGATCTTGTGGTAGGCTTAGGATTGGGTCTTGTCCATCACATCATTCTCCTAATGATGTGATCCCGTTATCAACAACATCCAATGTCCATGGTCGGGAAACCGTAACCATCTATTGATCAACAAGCTAGTCAACTAGAGGCTTACTAGGGACATGGTGTTGTCTATGTATCCACACATGTATCTGAGTTTCCTATCAATATAATTCTAGCATGGATAATAAACGATTATCATGAACAATGAAATATGATATAATAATAACTAATTTATTATTGCCTCTAGGGCATATTTCCAATAGTATCCCACTTGCACTAGAGTCAATAATCTAGTTCACATCGCCATGTGATTAACACTCACATGTCACATCGCCATGTGACCAACATCCAAAGAGCTTACTAGACTCAATAATCTAGTTCACATCACTATGTGATTAACACTGAATGAGTTCTGGGTTTGATCATCTTATGCTTGTGAGAGAGGTTGTAGTCAACGGGTCTTGCCATATTCAGATCCCTATGTATTTCGCAAAACTTTATGTCATATCGTAGATGCTGCTACCATGTTCCACTTGGAGCTATTCCAAATTGTTGCTCCATTATACGTATCCGGTATCTCTACTCAGAGCTATCCGGATAGGTGTTAAGCTTGCATCGACATAACTCTTTACGTCGAACTCTTTATCATCTCCATAACCGAGAAACATTTCCTTATTCCTCTAAGGATAATTTCGACCGCTATCTGGTGATCCAGTCCTAGATCACCTTTGTACCCTCTTGCCAGACATGTGGCAAGGCACACATCAGGTGCGGTACTCAGCATGGCATACCGTATAGAGCCTATGACAAGAGCATAGGGGACGACCTTTGTCCTTCCTCTTTCTTCTGTCATGGTCAAGCTTTGAGTCTTACTCAACTTCACACCTTACAACTCAGGTAAGAACCCCTTCTTTGACTGATCTATTTTGAACTCCTTCAAAAACATGTCAAGGTGTGCGTTCTTTGAAAGTATCATCAAGCATCTTGATATATTTCTATAGATCTTGATGCCCAATATGTAAGCAGCTTTATCCAGGTCTTCCTTTGAAAATCACTCTTCAAACAACCGTTTATGCTTTCCAGAAATTCTACATTATTTCGGATCAACAATATGTCATGCACATATACTTATCAAAAATGTTGAAGTGCTCCCACTCACTTTCTTGTAAATACAAGTTTCTAGAAAACATTGTATAAACCTAAAAGCTTTGATCACTCCATCAAAGCATATATTCTGACTCCGAGATGCTTGCTCTAGTCCATAGAAGGATCGCTAGAGCTAGCAAACCTTTTAGCATCCTTAGGATCGAGAAAAACTTTGATTGTATCACATACAACTCTTTCTTACGAAAACTAATAAGAAAACTTGTTTTGACATCCATCTGTCAGATTTCATAATCGAAAAATGCAGCTAATGCTAACATGATTCCGACGGACTTAAGCATCGCTACGAATGAGAAATTCTCATCGTAGTCAACTCCTTGAACTTGTGAAAAGACTCTTTCCCACAAGTTGAGCTTCATAGGCGGTAACATTACCTCCCACGTCCGTCTTCTTCTTAAAGATCCATTTATCTCAATGGCTTGCAGATTATCGGGCAAGTCCACCAAAGTCCATACTTTGTTCTGATATATGGATCCTATCTCGGATTTCATGGCTTCTAACCATCTGTCGGAATATGGGCCCACCATCACTTCTCCATAGCTCGTAGGTTCATTGTTGTCTAACAACATGATATCTAAGACAGGATTACTGTACCACTCAGGAGTAGTACATATCCTTGTCGACCTATGAGGTTCGATAGCAACTTGATCTGAAGCTTCATGATCACTATCATTAACTTCCTCTTCAACAGACGTAGGCGCCACAGAAAACATCTTTCTGTGTTGCATCACTCTTTGGTTGAAGTAAAGGTTCGACAACCTCATCAAGTTCTATCTTCCTCCCACTAAATTCTCTCGAGAGAAACTCCTTCTCGAGAAAGGACCCGTTCTTAGCGACAAACAATTTGCCCTTGGATCTGAGATAGAAGGTATACCCAACTATCACCCTTGGGTATCCTATGAAGATGTGTTTGTCCGCTTTGGGTTCGAGCTTCTCCGGCTGAAGCCCTAAGCATCGCATCCCCAAACATTAAGAAACGACAACTTTGGTTTCTTGCCAAACCAATCTTCATATGACGTCGTCTCAACGGACTTAGATGGTGTCCTATCTAAAGTGAATGCAGCTGTCTCTAACGCATAACCTCAAAATGAAAATGGTAGATTGGTAAGAGACATCATAGATCGCACCATATCTCATAGGGTTCGATTACGACGTCCGGACACACCATTACCTTGTGGTGTTACAGGTGGCTTCAACTGTGAAACAATTCCACAATGTCTTAAGTGATTGCTAAACTCATAACTCAGAAATTCTCATCGATCAGATCGTAGGAATTTGATCTTCTTGTTATGATGGTTCTTAACTTCACTCTGAAATCGCTTGAATTTTTCAAACATTTCAAACTTGTGCTTCATTAAGTAAATATACCGATATCTACTCAAATCGTCAGTGAAGATGAGAAAATAGCGATATCCACCGCACGCTTCAATTCTCATTGGATCACACACATCAGCATGTATGATTTCCAACAAGTCACTTGCCCGTTTCATTGTACCTGAAAACGGGGTCTTAGTCATCCTACCCATGAGGCATGCTCGCATGTGTCAAGCGATTCAAAATCAAGTGACTCCAAACATCCATCGACATGGAGTTTCTTCATGCATCTTACGCCAATATGACCTAAGCGGCAGTGCCACAAGAAAGTGGTACTATCATTATTAACTCTACATCTTTTGGCGTGAACATGCGTATTACCACGACCGAGATTCAATGAACCATTCACATAGGGTGCATGACCATGAAAGGTATTATTCATGTAAACAGAATAACCATTATTCTCTAACTTAAATGAATAACCGTATTGCAATGAACATGATCTAATCATATTCATGCTCAACGTAGACACTTGATAACATTTATCTAGGTTCAATACTAATCTCGAAGGCAGATGGAGCGTGCGATGGTGATCTCATCAACTTTGGAAACACTTCCAACACACATCGTCACCTCACCCTTAGCCAGTCTTCGTTTAGTCCGTAGCTTTTGGTTCAAGTCACCAATAATAGCAACTGAACTGGTATCCAATACCCAGGTGTTACCAGGAGTACTAGTGAGGTACACATTAATAACACATATATACTTTGTTGAAGTTGCCAGCCTTCTTATCTACCATGCATTTGGGGTAATTCCGCTACCAGTGACCGTTCCCCTTACAAAATAAGCCCTTAGTCTCGGGTTTGGGTTCAACCTTGGGTTCTTTCACTGGAGCGGCAACTGGTTTGCCATCCATGAAGTTTCCCATCTAGCCCTTGCCCTTCTTGAAACCAGTGGTCTTCTTAAACCATCAACACTTGATGCTCCTTCTTGATTTCTACCTTTTGCGGTCTTAAGCACCGCGAACATCTCCGGGATCAACTCCATCCCTTGCATGTCATAGTTCATCACGAAGATCTAGTAGCTTAGTGATAGTGGCTAGAGAACTCTATCAATCACTATCTTATCTGGAAGTTTAACTCCCACTTGATTTAAGTGATTGTAGCACCCAGATATTCTGAGCACATGCTCACTAGCTGAGCTATTCTCCTCCATCTTGTTGGCAAAAGAACTTGTCAGAGGTCTCACACCTCTCAACACGGGCATGAGCCCGAAATCCCAATTTCAGCTCTTGGAACATCTCATATGTTCTATGGCGTTCAAAACATCATTGGAATCCCAATTCTAAGCCGTAAAGTATGGTGCACTAAACTATCAAGTAGCCATCAGGATGTGTCTGTCAGGTGTTCACAACATCCACAGATGACGTTGTAGGGGTTTGCACATCGAGCGGTGCATCAAAGACGTAAGCCTTCTGTGTAGTAGTGAGGACACTCCTCGGACTATGGACCCAGTCCGCATCATTGCTTACAATATATTTCAACTTAATCTTTCTCTAGGAATATATTGAAACATGGAGCTACAACGTGAGCTATTTATCTACAACATATTTGCAAAGACAATTTAGACTATGTTCATGATAATTGAGCTCATCTAATCAAATTATTTCATGAACTCCCACTCAGATAGACATCCCTCTAGTCATCTAAGTGAAACATGATCCAAATCGACTAGGCCGTGTCCGATCATCACGTGAGACAGACTAGTCATCAACGGTGAACATCTCATGTTGATCGTATCTTCTATACGACTCATGTTCGACCTTTCGGTCTTCCGTGTTTCGAGGCCATGTCTGTACATGCTAGGCTCGTCAAGTCAACCTAAGTGTTTCGCATGCGTCCCGAGGCCATGTCTGTACATGCTAGGCTCGTCAACACCCGTTGTATTCAAACGTTAGAATCTATCACACCCGATCATCACGTGGTGCTTCGAAACAACGAACCTTCGCAACGGTGCACAGTTAGGGGGAACACTTTTCTTGAAATTTTAGTGAGGGATCATCTTATTTAAGCTACCATCAATCTAAGCAAATAAGATGTAAAACATGATAAACATCACATGCAATCAAATAGTGACATGATATGGCCAATATCATTTTGCTCCTTTTGATCTCCATCTTCGGGGCTCCATGATCATCGTTGTCACCGGCATGACACCATGATCTCCATCATCATGATCTCCATCATCGTGTCTTCTTGAAGTTGTCTCGTCATCTATTACTTCTACTACTATGGCTAACGCTTTAGCAATAAAGTAAAGTAATTACGTGACGTTTAAGTTGACACGCAGGTCATAAATAAATTAAGACAACTCCTATGGCTCCTGCCGGTTGTCATACTCATCGACATGCAAGTCGTGATTCCTATTACAAGAACATGATCAATCTCATACATCACATATATCAATCATCACATCCTTTTGGCCATATCACATCACACGGCATATGCTGCAAAAACAAGTTAGATGTCCTCTAATTGTTGTTGCAAGTTTTTAGGTGGCTGCTATAGGTTTCTAGCAAGAACGTTTCTTACCTACGCGAAAACCACAACGTGATATGCCAATTTCTATTTACCCTTCATACGGACCCTTTTCATCGAATCCGATCCGACTAAAGTGGGAGAGACAGACACCCGCTAGCCACCTTATGCAACTAGTGCATGTCAGTCGGTGGAACCAGTCTCACGTAAGAGTACGTGTAAGGTCGGTCCGGGCCGCTTCATCCCACGATGCCGCTGAATCAAGATAAGACTAGTAACGACAAGTAAATTGACAATATCGACGCCCACAACTGCTTTGTGTTCTACTCATGCATAGAAGCTACGCATAGACCTAGCTCATGATGCCACTGTTGGGGATCGTAGCAGAAATTTAAAATTTTCTATGCATCACCAAGATCAATCTATGGAGTAATATAGCAATGAGGGGAAGGATAGTGCATCTACATACCCTTGTAGATCGCTAAGCGGAAGCGTTGCAAGAACGCGGATGAAGGAGTCGTACTCGTAGCGATTCAGATCACGGTTGATTCCGATCTAAGCGCCGAACCACGGCGCCTCCGCATTCAACACACGTGCAGCCCGGTAATGTCTCCTACGCCTTGATCAAGCAAGGGGAGAAGGAGAGGTTGGGGAAGACTCCATCCAGCAGCAGCACGACGGCGTGGTGGTGGTGGAGGAGCGCGGGACTCCAGCAGGGCTTCACCAAGCACTACGAGGGACGAGGAGGGAGAGGGGTAGGGCTGCACCAAGAGGGAGATGATCTCGTGTGTGTTGCAGCCCCCAATACCTCAAGTATATATATAGGGGAAGGGGAGGGGCTGCGCCCCCATCTAGGGTTCCCTCCCTAGGGGTGGCGGCAGCCCCAAAACCCATCTAGGGTTGCGGCCAAGGGGGAAGAGAGGGGGGCGCACCTAGGGTGGGCCTTAAGGCCCATCTGGACCTACGGTTTGCCCCCTCCCACTCTCCCTTGCGCCTTGGGCCTTGGTGGGAGGCGCCCCAGCCCACCTAGGGGCTGGTCCCTTCCCACTATTGGCCCATGTAGGCCTCCGGGGCGGGTGGCCCCACCTGGTAGACCTCCGGACGCCTCCAGTGGTCCTGGTACACTACCGGTGATGCCCGGAACACTTCCGGTGGCCAAAACCATACTTCCTATTTATCAATCTTTACCTCCGGACCATTCCGGAACTCCTCGTGATGTCCAGGATCTCATCCAGGACTCCGAACAACATTCGGTAACCGCGTACATACTTTCCCTATAACCCTAGCATCATCGAACCTTAAGTGTGTAGACCCTACGGGTTCGGGAGTCATGCAGACATGGCCGAGACAACTCTCCGGTCAATAACCAACAGCGGGATCTGGATACCCATGTTGGCTCACACATGGTCCATGATGATCTCATCGGATGAACCACGATGTCAAGGATTCAATCAATCACGTATACAATTCCCTTTGTCTATCGGTACGATACTTGCCCGAGATTCGATCGTCGGTATCCCGATACCTTGTTCAATCTCGTTACCGGCAAGTCTCTTTACTCATTCCGTAACACATCATCCCGTGATCAACTCCTTGGTCACATTGTGCACATTATGATGATGTCCTACCGAGTGGGCCCAGAGATACCTCTCCGTTACACGGAGTGACAAATCCCAGTCTCGATTCGTGCCAACCCAACAGACACTTTCGGAGACACCTGTAGTGAACCTTTATAGCCATCCAGTTACGTTGTGACGTTTGGCACACCCAAAGCACTCCTATGGTCTCCGGGAGTTGCACAATCTCATGGTCTAAGGAAATGATACTTGACATTAGAAAAGCTTTAGCAAACGAACTACACGATCTTGTGCTAGGCTTAGGATTGGGTCTTGTCCATCACATCATTCTCCTAATGATGTGATCCCGTTATCAACGACATCCAATGTCCATGGTCAGGAAACCGTAACCATCTATTGATCAACGAGCTAGTCAACTAGAGGCTTACTAGGGACATGGTGTTGTCTATGTATCCACACATGTATCTGAGTTTCCTATCAATACAATTCTAGCATGGATAATAAACGATTATCATGAACAATGAAATATGATATAATAATAACTAATTTATTATTGCCTCTAGGGCATATTTCCAACACTACTGTCCTTCAGTTCCTGACAAATCTCCGGTATCTCGAGGTTGTAGCTCCTCCAGCTTGGCTACTTTCAGCTTCTGGTTCCTGAGTTTTTCACGAAATGCTTCCTTGTCTAATACGGCTTCCTGGAGCTCCATCTTAAAATTCTTGATGTACTAAGGTTAAAACTTCATCTTACTGTTAGGTGCTCCATCAGCCTTCTACCATCAAATCCTTCCGAAGAAATGCATGCTTAGCTCAGCTCGGTGACCACAATATCAGTGGCGATGACATCACGGATAACCGTGTTTCTGCCCGTGTCATTGCCATGAGCTATCTTCCATACTTGATATCTTCTGCCTTAGGGTTTTTTTGACAAAACTTTGAGTTCTCAACTCTCCATGTTCCGGTCTTTCTCCAATACACCTTGATCTCGGGTATTGATAGCTTCCATATTCTGCCAAGTTCCATAAGGGGTGCCTTCCTAGGTCATACAAATCTAGAAATTGTACAGGGCCTTCAAATTCTCCTGGTCTTTGGAGTCTTCAACCGTTGCAGTTTCCATTATTATAATGTATGGTAATATCCTCTTCATTTCGAATGGTCTCAGTTGTCCGATATCTTGTACTTCTTGGAGTGGTCTCATCAGTCGAATCTTCATGTGGTCAAAAGGGGAAAGGGGTATGGTCTTACTAAAGGGAATATTTGAACAAGCTGAGAAGAGAGGAGAGGTAAAAGATCTTTTTTGAAAAGAAAGTTATAGAGAAAATCTTTCCTATGGGCTTGCTAGTTTCTAGGGGTCACGTCCTACAGTCAACATGTGCTCTGATACCATCTTGTAGTGACCCGACCTCAGACGGTCCAGTCTCTGTGCTTAAGTATCATCCTTGGATCGGTATGCTGACACACAGTACTCGAGGATTTATAACAGAGGTAAATCACATGTATAAAGTAATGTAAATACTATTATCTCAATCCGAATAGCGGAAGTAACCACAAGGTTGTGGATTCCCATCAACACCAATAGCAAAGTTGTGTGTAGAAATCGTAACCCTAATGTATCACTTACTCTTCGTAAGAATCTTGCAACATGAGACATTGCAGCCACAAAGGGTAAGTACATTGAATGTACTGGCAAATTCACACCAGAGGATAATGATGAATAATAGCTATCACTACATGCATATATGGCTGGTGGAAAAGCTCTATGGTTATAATGTTTTTGCAAAAAGCCAATTTTTCCCTACTGCAAAGGAATATATTTTATTTAACTACAAAGTTGGTTGAAAATATTGAGAAGGTTCCTCCAACTCAATCCCAAAATAATAATCATTAACCCAATCAAGTTGATTAAATAGAGTGTTGAGATCAACATGAATATCCAAAGACCAGAGACTCAAAATTGTCCATAACCGGGGACACGGCTAACCATGATTAGTTTATACACTCTGCAGAGGTTTGCGCACTTTTCCCCACAAGACTCGATCGCCTCCGCTGGATTTCCCGCACTACAAGGTGTTTGGGAAACGGATGGCCGAGACACAGTCTTTCAGAAACATTAACTCTCTACTCCTGGCAGACCATACCAAACCTACAACCCTCTACCAGCTGATCCACCTCTTCAAGAGCTTCACGTAACTTACTCAACTATGCTAGAGCCCATAATAGCTTGTGGCTGCACACGGAAGTTTCTAGCATGAATAATCTTATGATCCCTTTGAGCCTGGGTGGAGGTCCATAGGAAAATCACACGGGTACTCCGAGATTCCAAAAATACAGACAACACTGGGTACTCCAGGTGCCTCAATCCACCCAGATGTGTATTTAAGTTGCCACCTTAAGTTGAACCATTAATTAACAATCTCACATCTGTCATGGATTTCACTCACCCAAACCACGTCTATGAGCATAGCATAGAAAATTAAGCAACGCGTAGAAGTAACTCCCAAGGGTTTGAATGTAAACAGGGTAATAGGTTCTACCTCATCAACTACTCCCCAACACCCACATGTTATCAATCCTAACCATGCAATGTTTGAGGGTGAAACTAATGCATAGAAACTGGGTATGAAAGGGATATGATCAAAGTGTGAACTTGCCTGCAATGTTGATGTAGATGATTCGCACTCAAAACTCTTGATAGTTCTACTCGTCATACTCCGTTCAATCTATCGTGAGCAAGCAATAGTAACCACACATAAGCAATCACTCAGAAGATCGGGAAGAACGAAGAAGACAATTCGGAAAACGTCAAAACCAAGAAAATAACTCTTGCAACATAAAACGATTTCTAACAGTACCAAAATTAAGTGAATTTGGCCCTATCAGAAAGTTTAGGTCAAGAGCTTTGATTTGCAAAAAGAATCAACTAAATCGAAGTTACGAAACTCAAGTTATGTTCAAAAGAAGTTTGAATATGAATCTGAACAGAATTCAAAATTTGAAGATTTCAAAAAGTTGATGTGACAGGTTCATTGGATAGGTGAAAACAAGACGAAGCTATAGGCGCTGGTTTCATCTAATTTGGATAAACGAGCGAAAAGTTATGGCTATTTGAAAAATCAGGGTCAAGCTGTTTTACGAAAGAAAAATAGCTACGGTTAAGGTCTAACTTATAAATACGTAGACTAATTGATAATCTAATTATTCTATTATATTGGTCTAAAAAATAATAAACTACGGAAGTATAAGAATAAAAAACAAAGAAAGATAGCTTTATGAGGCAGAGAAAAGACGACTTTGGAGAGAAGAGACAATTTTCGGAAGTCGCGCAGGAGAGGAGAAAAATATTTTTTTAAAGAATCTAGTCAAACCAAAATATTGATTTAACCCGAATCGGATGATTTTTGAAGGCTGTATGGGTCTATATTTCTTGATGGAAAAGAGGCTTAGGGGTCAAAGGCTAGATAATGTGAGACGAAATCTATATGTACGCAGATGAAATTTGAAAAAATTGCATGGGCTAAAAATTCGGCCCGGTTGCGCGCGTACACTGGCTCGGCAGTTTTTTTTAAAATGAAGAAAGAAAAGAAAATCTAGAAAGAAAAGGCTGGCTGGGCCTGGCCCACTTAGGATAAAGAAAAAGAAAAGATGGGGCGCCCGCTAGTACTACGATGCGCACGTGGCTGGCATTTAGTTTCAGGCGCGCGCGCAGATTTGTTATTTGTTTTTTTTAAAAAGCGATAAATTGAAAAACGGAAATAAAATAAAACTTTATATAGGCATATTATATATCAAAATTTTCAGAAAAATATTTTCTACAAGCTGAACATTTTCCTAGCATTAAATAAAATGCACACAAATTCAGATAATTCAGATAGTGCTACTGATCTAATAAAATCCAATAAAAATCATTATAAAAATACCAAAATTAATTCAAATTTATTTCTCTCCAATTTTCTGATATAGGGAATCATGTTACCCTATTTTCTGTATATTTTATTTTTGGAGAAAAATAATTTGAATAAAACCCAAATAACTCCAAATTGAAAATAATTTCAAAAGGATTTTAAATTTTGATCCTTTTAAACTCCCAACTCATTTTTTATATAATTTGAAAAAGTCATTTTATCTTCTCTCATGAAAATCATTGAGTTGCTTGAAGTTTCTGAATTAAAAATATTTCCAAATGAAATTCAAATCTTTTCAAAACCCTTTTCATTTATTTAAATGGAAGAAGTCATATCATCTTCTCTCGAGGGTTTTGTATTTGAAAAGAATTTGAATTCACGGAGATCATAAATACAAAAATGGAAGTTTGGGAAAGTCCTTTTATTCCCTCTCATTTAACTTTTAAAAAGTTCGAATTCACTCACTTTCAGTCAATCAATCAAACAAACAATCTATCTATTTATTATAACATTTCAAAATTTAGAATTTTCGGATGTTACAGATAGCCTATGCGGTATTCATGGCATCCCGGAAGTTGCGACACTACTTTCAAGAGTGTTCGATTACAGTAGCCTCGGAAGTGCCACTTAATGATATTATAAACAACCGCGACGCCACGGGCCAGATTGCCAAATGGGCCATTGAGCTCCTCCCGTTCGACATAACATACAAACCTCGGCGAGCCATTAAATCACAAGTATTGGCCGACTTTGTCGCTGAATGGACAGAAGCCAAACTCCCTAAAGAGTACGGCGCATACTCCAATTGGATCATGCACTTCGACGGCTCCAAAAATGCTGGCTGGTCTGGGGGCTGGCGTCGTCCTGACGTCCCCAACCAGAGATACAGTTCAATACGTACTGCAGATACTGTATACAGACTCCAACAACGCAGCCGAATACGAAGCCCTGTTACATGGTCTTCGGATGGCAGTTTCCATGGGCATTCAACGCCTGGAGGTGCGCGGGGATTCGAACCTCGCAATATCCCAAATAAATGGAGACTTCGATGCCAAGGATCCGAAGATGGCGGCCTATCGAGACGCCGTCCTAAAGATGTCAGCTCGGTTCGAGGGGCTCGAATTTCACCACGTGGCTCGGGAAAACAATCAGGCGGCGGATATCCTCGTCCGCATCGGCGCAAAATGCGATGCGGTCCCCCAACATCTTTTTGGAGAGGTTGTTTAAGCCATCCGTGGTATGGGAAGGGGATACCGGTAACAATAGTCCGGACCCAGCCAAAATGCCCGATACCGAACACTCTGACATAATCGGAGACGCTGCCACCGAAATAACACCTTCAACCCATGTAATAATGGCCATCATCGCCCCATGGACAGAACCATTCCTGGCCTACCTAACTAGGCAGGAACTTCCCGAGGACCAAAATGAGGCACGCTGCATAGTGCGGCGATCAAAAGCCTACAGGGTCCATGAGGGAGAGCTGTATAAAAAAAGCACTACCGGAGTCCTTCAAAGGTGCATCTCTGAAGAGGAAGGGCGGAAGCTTTTGGTAGAAATTCACACCGGACTCGGAGGCCACCACGCCGCAGCCCGGGCCCTTGTAAGCAAGGCCTTTCGCATAGGTTTTTATTGGCCAACGGCCCGGGCAGACGCACAGGACTTGGTCCAACGCTGCGTCGGTTGCCAGCTTTTTGCAAACCAAAGCCACATGCCACCCACCGCCCTTCAAACAATCCCCATTACCTGGCCCTTCGTGGTCTGGGGGCTTGACATGGTTGGACCCCTTAAAGGGGGAACCCATAAGAAAAAAAAACTTACTGGTCATGGTGGATAAATTCACCAAATGGATAGAAGCCAAACCTGTTAAAACAGCCAAATCCGGACCAGTGATAGACTTCATATCCGGGGTTGTACACCGTTATGGCGTTCCCCACAGCATCATCGCTGACAACGGCATGAACTTCATGGCCGACGAGGTAAAACTCTGGTGCAGCAACATGGGCATCAAGCTCGATTATGCTTCCGTCTATCACCCACAAACCAACGGCCAAGTTGAGCAAGCAAATGGTCTTATCATGTGCGGCATCAAACCCAGATTAGTGCGGTCCTTAAAGGAGTCTAACACGCACTGGGTAGAGGAGCTCGACTTTGTACTCTGGGGGCTGCGGACCACGCCGAATCATACTGCCGGATATACACCCTTCTTTATGGTGTACGGCGCAGAGGTAGTTCTACCCTGCGACATAATTCATGACTCACCTCGAGTGTGCATGTACGAAGAAAGAGAAGCCGAGCTCGATTGGCAGGACAGTTTGGACACCCTGGAGGAGGAGCGCGACATGGCAAAAGCCTGTTTCGCATTCTATCAGCAATAGGCTCGCAAATACCAAAGGAGAGAAGTACGGGCCAAAACTTATAACGTTGGCGAGTTAGTTCTACGCCTGCCGGAGAAGAAAAAGACCAAGCTCGAGCCCAAATGGGAAGGTCCCTTCATTATTGACCAAGTTTTGACTGTTGGAGTGTACCGTCTGCGGGATGCATCGAATAATTGACTTGAGCCGAACCCATGGAATGCAGCCAGGCTCCAAAGATTCTATGCCTAGCGCCGGACTCTATGTTTGTCTCCTTCCTCTGTCCATTTTTTGCATATACATTATCTGTCTTTTTTCTCTTTCTTTCTTTTATTCTTTCTCGAGGCCTTCAAGGGCCAACTTGTGCCTCGCCTGCACACTATAGACGCGCTAACCGCACTCATTATACCTGGGGGCTTCTTACATAGAAGCTTAATTATTTATCTGGGCTTCATGCCCCGCACATGTGTTATTCTTCCGCATGTACCTTTTCTTCGCCATTATATGCATCGATATGACTTAAGTTTTGGCCAAGCTGGGTTGCCTGGCTCTTGTATTTATGCCCTACGTTCCCGTTAATTTGGCTAGGGCATACGGGGAGCACCTCTGCGATTGTTACTGCCGGGTCAGCCGAATGTGTACCTCAGACTGGGTGAAGCCGAAAGCTAGCGTTCTTAAGGGAATATTCGTTCGGCGAACAAAAGATGATTTTTATTCATTTTCCATATATGCCCCCAAATGTTTTTGCCTGCGTCTCCTCTCGCAGTCCGGACATGCACTTTAGGGCATGCGTACCCAGGGAAAGGAACCCCTAACAGAACTATTCTCCCTGGAAGATGTTTCTTACTACCCATGTAATATAACATAACTAGTTGGGTACATGTCTGTTCAAGCACTAATGACCCCTATGCTTGGTTTCCATGCACACCCCGGTTCTTATATAACTGAGCGGGTATTCGGACACACTCCGGACTATCGGGTCCCGAGGTTGAAGCGAAAAGGTCCGCCATGAAAAATGATTTACAATCCGGCTAGAAGGCATTACACATGTCACTTTAATTGCATAGTCATGTAGACTGACTAAATTCCTCTTCTATACCATCCAACAGGCTGTCTAGCCTACAATCCTATTGGGAATACTTTGCGGCTAATTCTACTTGCCCATACACTAAGCTAACGGGGATCTCTTTCCCATCGGGCCCCACAGGTCCGACCTCGGCCATGTGGTTTGGGTCAGCCTTGGTATACCGCGTCTTCACCATGGCCCAGGCTTCCCTGGCACCTTGACGGTAGGCCGATATCTTCCATAATCGGAAGCGTCGCTGTGCTCCCTTGAGCTTCTCTGCAAGCTCTCCAATGCCTTCTGGCAGGGAGACGGATGGCCATAAGGCCTGGGCAATACCTTGCATCACCTGCCGAACTTGTTCCTGCAGTTGTGAAAGCTCGGCTAGAAGATCACCCGCAGACCCGGGCATCTCCTCCGCGGGACGACCCGTCAACATGCCTGCAGACATAACTCTGTTAGTCGGCTTCTCCACCACCCCCTTTAAGGGTTCGTTCAAGCACTTACTGAAAATGCCGCGTCGAAGCCGCTTATTCTCCTTCTCGGAGTCCACAAGCTGGGCTCGAACATCTTTCAGTTCCACGCTCAGCTTGGTATTGGCATCATGGAGATTGTTTTTCTCCCGCCTGACCTCAGTCAGCACGCGTTCTGGATTCATCTGCAACATCTATTGTTAGATCTGCAGCCACGCCACACGCTATATGGTACCCATCATTCTTTGAAACAAATGTTACCAGCTGGGGACTTTTTGGGTTCCTTCAATGCGGCAACGGCGGCCCGAAGTTGGGTCTTGCATTCCTCCAGCTCCTGTGACAGTCGAGTATTCTTCTCTGCAAGAACCTGCACAATAGATGATCCTTAAATCAGTTCTACTGACTGTTTCAAGTCTCACGGGCTACTGATACACATAATCGTCAGATTTGCTTACCCGTACATCCCTTACATACTGGTCCGTGGCTCTGGCTAGACCATTTTGAGCAGCACGGAGGTACGCGTCTCCAGAATTGAAGGCATCAAATGCCTCTGGTGAGAAGCAAGCATCATGGAGTACGGCCCAGCGACACCTATGATTCATGGCGCTCTCCACTTCTGAATTTGTAGCGGATAGTCTATCTGCATCCTTTGTAGGGGTAGTATCCGGCGTCCGCCCCATGTCGGCTTCCGCCTCTATGTCCGGTCCTGGAGCCCGACTGGTGGAAGCATGATCGGCAGCCTCACCGGACATATTCCGGCGATCGTTTTTTCTGTTAAAGAAACATGGACGTCCTTACATTTTGAGAAAGACGACAACCACGGAGCGGGGTTTTTGTCATACCTCTGCGCCGGCGTCTCCGTCCTGACCGCCTTCCTTTTTGGCCTACCCGGCCTCGGTGCCTCTTGTTGGCGAGTTGCTACGGGTTCGGCACGGCGTCCTGGATGCCTTCCCTGTAAAACACCATATGTATATGGTAGGTGAAGTATCTAAAAGGGGATCCTAGTTTTTGGAGTTGGGATTTTGGTTTTTCTTATGAGCGACGCAGGGAGCAGTCCAGGATAGTCGGCCGTAATGGCCACCATGGCATCATCACAGCTCAATTGATAGAACTGCCGGTCTATCAACTCCACGAATATGTCCAGATCTTCTTCGAGTCCGGGATCAAGGGCCCGGTCGGGGTCCTCTGGTTGTGGGGACGGGCTGTTGACCTCCCTTATGGCTTTTGGCAGTTCCTGCCATAAAATGGCAAGGTGAGTACCTACGATAAAGTATGTGGGAAGAATGGGAGTAAGGAGATATAACTCACCCAGCTTGGAGGGTTGTACATAGATAATCCATCCCGTGGCTTGATGCGGATGAACTCCTCTTCATCTCCCTTGAACAGCTCGGACATGATTTTTGCTAAAGCAGCAGCGTTGTCCGGACCCTTACGCCCGCAACGGGTGGCATCGTCTTCCCTGTTAAAACACCACAGGGGGTGCCCTCGATATTGAAGTGGCTGCACTCCCCGCATTATGCATATTGACATACCCTCGATTACTGTCAATCCTGATTGAGCCAGCGCTTTAATCCGTTTCATCAGGGAAAGGACTTCTCCGTTGTCTTCCTCCTGGGGGCTCCGTGGGCGCCAGCTTCGGCGTTTCTTTAGAGGGGCATTGTTGAACTCAGGAAGACCCCGCCGAACAGGGTCCGGAAGGGGGACGTCCTCCATATAAAACCATTCCGAAGGCCAGTCCTCGGACGTCTTCTTCGGAGTACCGGACAGGTATCCGGTTTCGGCGATGCGCCATATTTCGGCTCCGCCCACTTGATAAAGTGACCTCTCCTGTGTGCGGGGGACGAGGAAAAATAACCTTTTCCACAGCTCAAAATGAGCCTCACAGCCCAGGAATAACTCGCAGAGGGCAACATAGCCGACGATGTGTAATATGGAAGCAGGGGTGAAATTATGCAGTTGGAGGCCGTAAAACTCCAAGAGCCCGCGGAGGAACAGATGAATTGGAAATCTGAGTCCCCTTAATAAGTAAGGAACAAGGCATACCCGCTCCCCCGTAGAGGGACCGGGGAAGCAATCCGCTTGCTCCCCGCCATTGTAGGTGGCGAGCCCGGCCCGGAGGGGAACCATATACGCTGGAGGGAGAAATCCCTTAGTCTGTAGTTCGAATAATAGACTGTGTGGGACAGAACACCTCTCCCAATCACCTGGCTTAGGGCTACGGGGGCGGGAGGAGGAGATGCGGTTGTCGGCCATGCTGGAGTGGATTTTTTCGAAGCGCGCTCCGATGGATTCTCGCTAGGGGAGGATGATATGGATTGGATCTAAGAATCCCCATCCCTTTAATAGACAATTTATTTATCTGTCTAGGGGGCGAATGTAAAAATGCCCTTGCTCCTCGTATTCATTCGACGCGTGGAAGATAGCCCTTATTGGGCGCAGAAGCCAAGAGGACCAACATTTATGGGGCCAGACACTGCTTAACAAACATTCGAAATCTGGAGAAGAACCTGCCTTGCAATGCCGAAGACAATACTGCGTGTCGGACTTGACGTCATTGAAGCCTGGTTCGAGGGCTACTGAGGGAGTCCTGGATTAGGGGGTCTCCGGACAGCCGGACTATATCCTTTGGCCGGACTGTTGGGCTATGAAGATACAAGATTGAAGACTTTGTCCCGTGTCCGGATGGGACTCTCCTTGGCGTGGAGGGCAAGCTAGGCAATACGGATATGTATATCTCCTCCATTGTAACCGACCTTGTGTAACCCTAGCCCCCTCCGGTGTCTATATAAACCGGAGGGTTTTAGCCCGTAGGACAACAGACGATCATACCATAGGCTAGCTTTTAGGGTTTAGCCTCTCTGATCTCGTGGTAGATCAACTCTTGTACTACTCATATTATCAAGAATAATCAAGCAGGACATAGGGTTTTACCTCCATTAAGAGGGCCCGAACCTGGGTAAAACATCGTGTCCCCTGCCTCCTGTTACCATCCGCCTCAGACACATAGTTCGGGACCCCCTACCCGAGATCCGCCGGTTTTGACACCGACAGTCGCAAATAAAAAAATATAAAAGGGGGCAATGCTACTATCCTTTTTTCCACACTTGTGCTTCAAAGTAGCACCATGATCTTTATGATAGAGAGTCTCTTGTTTTGTCACTTTCATATACTAGTGTGCATTTTTCATTATAGAACTTGGCTTGTATATTCCAACAATGGGCTTCCTCAAATGACCTAGGTCTTCGTGAGCAAGCAGGTTGGATGCACACCCACTTAGTTTCTTTTGTTGAGCTTTCATACATTTATAGCTCTAGTGCATCCGTTGCATGGCAATCCCTACTCCTTGCATTGACATCAATTGATAGACATCTCCCTAGCCCATTGATTAGCTGCGTCGATGTGAGACTTTTTTGTCTTCTCCACATAACCCCCATCATCATATTCTATTCCACCCATAGTGCTATATCCATGGCCCACGCTCATGTATTGCGTGAAAGTTGAAAGAAGTTTGAGATTACTAATGTGTGAAACAATTGCTTAGCTTGTCATTGGGGTTGTGCATGATGAGAGCATTCTTGTGTGACGAAAATGGAGCATGACCAAACTATATGATTTTGTAGGGATGAACATTCTTTTGCCATGTTATTTTGAGAAGACATAATTGCTTAGTTAGTATGCTTGAAGTATTATTATTTTTATGTCAATATTAGACTTTTGTGTTGAACCTTTCGGATCTGAATATTCATGCCACAATAAAGAGAATTACATTGAGAATTATGTTAGGTAGTATTCCACATCAAAAATTCTATTTTTATCATTTACCTACTCGAGGACGAGCAGGAATTAAGCTTGGGGATGCTTGATATGTCTCCAACGTATCTATAATTTTTGATTGTTCCATGCTATTATATTATCTGTTTTGGATGTTAATGGGCTTTATTTTACACTTTTATATTATTTTTGGGACTAACCTATTAACCCAAGGCCCAGTGCGAATTGTTGTTTTTTGCCTATTTCAGTGTTTCGTAGAAAAGGAATATCAAACGGAATCAGAACGGAATGAAACCTTCGGGAACGTGGTTTTTGGAACAAACATGATCCCGAGGACTTGGAGTGGACGTCAAGAAACGAACAAGGAGTCCACGAGGCCGGGGACGCGCCTACCCCCTAGGCACGCCCTCGCCCCTCATGGGCCCCTCGTGGCTCAACCGACCTACTTCTTCCTCCTATATATACTCATATACCCTGAAAACAACGAGGAGCACCACGAAACCCTATTACCACCGCCGGAACCTTCTGTACCCAAGAGATCCCATCTTGGGGCCTTTTCCGGAGCTCCGCCGGAGGGGGTATCGATCACGGAGGGCCTCTACATCAACTCCAGGGCCCCCCGATGATGTGTGAGTAGTATACTTCAGACCTTCGGGTCCATAGTTATTAGCTAGATGACTTCTTCCCTCTCTTTGAATCTCAATACAAAGTTCTCCTCGATCTTCTTGGAGGTCTATTTGATGTAACTCTTTTTGCGGTGTGTTTGTTGAGATATGATGAATTGTGGGTTTATGGTCAAGTCTATCTATGAACAATATTTGATTCTTATCTGAAATCTTTTATGCATGATTGGCTATCTTTGCAAGTATCTTCGAATTATCAGTTTGGTTTGGCCTACTAGATTGATCTTTCTTGCAGTGGGAGAAGTGCTTAGCTTTGGGTTCAATCTTGCGGTGCTCGATCCCAGTGCAGAAAGGGAAACGACACATATTGTATTTGTTGTCATCGAGGATAAAAAGATGGGGTTTATATCATATTGCTTGAGTTTATCCCTCTACATCATGTCATCTTACCTAATGCGTTACTCTGTTCTTAGGAATTAATACTCGAGATGCATGCTGGATAGCGGTCGATGTGTGGAGTAATAGTAGTAGATGCAGGCAGGAGTCGGTCTACTTGTCACGGACGTGATTCCTATATACATGATCATGCCTAGATATTCTCATAATTATTCACTTTTCTATCAATTGCCCGACAGTAATTTGTTCACCCATCGTAATACTTATGCTATCTTGAGAGAAGCCACTAGTGAAACCTATGGCCCCCGAGTCTATTCTCCATCATATTAATCTTCAGTCAACAAGCTATTTCTATTACCTTTTATTTTGCAATCTTTATTTTCCAATCTATATCATAGAAATACAAAAAATATTTATCTTATTATTATTATCTCCATCAGATCTCACTCTCCTAAGTGAACGTGAAGGGATTGACAACCCCTTTATCGCGTTGGTTGCGAGGTTCTTATTTGTTTGTGTAGGTACGATGGACTTGCATGTGGCCTCCTACTGGATTGATACCTTGGTTCTCAAAAACTGAGGGAAATACTTACGCTACTTTGCTGCATCACCCTTTCCTCTTCAAGGGAAAACCAACGCAGTGCTCAAGAGGTAGCAGACATCATAGATCGCACCATATCTAACAAAGTACAGCTACGACATTCGGACACACCATTACATTATGGTGTTCCAGGTGGCGTGAGTTGCGAAACTATTTCACATTGTTTCAAATGAAGACCAAACTCATAACTGAAATATTCACCTCGACGATCAGATTGTAGAAACTTTATTTTCTTGTGACGATGATTTTCCACTTCACTCTGAAATTCTTTGAACTTTTCAAATGTTTCAGACTTATGTTTCATTAAGTTGATATACCCATATCTGCTCAAATCATCTGTGAAGGTTAGAAAATAACGATACCCGCCGAGAGCCTCAACACTCTTCGGACTGCATACATCAGTATGTATTATTTCCAATAAGTCAGTGGCTCACTCCATTGTTCCGGAGAACAAAGTCTTAGATATCTTGCCCATGAGGCATGGTTCGCAAGCATTAAGTGATTCATAATCAAGTGATTCCAAAAGTCCATCAACATGGAGTTTATTCATGCGCTTTACACCAATATGACCTAAACGACAGTGCCACAAATAAGTTGCACAATCATTATTAACTTTGCATCTTTTGGCTTCAATATTATTTATTTTTGTATCACTACAATCAGGATTCAAAAAAATAGGCCACTCATCAAGGGTGCATGACCATAAAATATATTACTCATATAAATAGAACAACCATTATTCTCTGATTTAAATGAATAACTGTCTCGCATCAAACAAGATCCAGATATAATGTTCATGCTCAATGCTGGCACCAAATAACAATTATTTAGGTCTAAAACTAATCCCGATGGTAGATATAGAGGCAGTGTGCTGGCGGCGATCACATCAACTTTGGAACCATTTCCCACACGCATCATCACCTCATCCTTAGCCAATCTTCGTTTGATCCGTAGCCCCTATTTCGAGTTGCAAATATGAGCAACAGAACCAGTATCAAATACCCAAGCACTACTACGAGCATTAGTAAGGTACACATCAATAACATGTATATAAAATATACCTTTCACTTTGCCATCCTTCTTATCCGTCAAATTCTTGGGGCAGTTCCGCTTCCAGTGACCAGTCCCTTTACAGTAGAAGCACTCAGTTTCAGGCTTAGGTCCAGACTTGGGCTTCTTCCCTTGAGCAGCAACTTGCTTGTTGTTCTTCTTAAAGTTCCCCTTCTTCCATTTGCCCTTTTTTATTGAAACTAGTGGTCTTGTTAACCATCAACACTTGATGCTCCTTCTTGATTTCTACCTCCGCAACCTTTAGCATTGCGAAGAGCTCGGGAATTGTCTTTTCCATCCCTTGCATATTATAGTTCATCACGGAGCCTTTATAGCTTGGTGGCAGTGATTGAAGAACTCTGTCAATGACACTATCATCAGGAAGATCAACTCCCTGCTGAGTCAAGTGGTTATGGTACCCAGACATTCCGAGTATGTGTTCACCGACAAAACTATTCTCCTCCATTTTGCAGCTATAGAACTTGTTGGAGACTTTATATCTCTCAACCCGGGCATTTGCTTGAAATGTTAACTTCAACTCCTGGAACATCTCATATGCTCCATGACGTTGAAAATGTCTTTGAATTGCCGATTCTAAGCCTTAAAGCATGGCACACTGAACTATCGAGTAGTCATCAGCTTTGCTCTGCTAGACGTCCATAATGTCCGAAGTTGCTCCTGCAGTGGGTTTGGCACCTAGCGGTGCTTCCAGGACGTAATTCTTTTGTGCAGCAATGAGGATAATCCTCAAGTTACGGACCTAGTCCGTGTAGAAGCTACCATCATCTTTCAACTTAGCTTTCTCTAGTAACACATTAAAATTCATGGGAACGACAGCACGGGCCATTGATCTACAACAACATAGATATGCAAAAACTATCAGGTATTAAGTTCATGATAAATTAAAGTTCAGTTAATCATATTACTAAAGAACTCCCACTTAGATAGACATCGCTCTAGTCATCTAAATGATCACGTGATCCATATCACCTAAACCATGTCCGATCATCACGTGAGATGGAGTAGTTTCCAATGGTGAACATCACTATGTTGATCATATCTACTATATGATTGACGTTCGACCTTTCGGTCTCAGTGTTCCGAGGCCATATCTGCATATGCTAGGCTCGTCAAGTTTAACCCGAGTATTCTTCTTGTGCAAAACTGGCTTGCACCCGTTGTATGTGAATGTAGAGCTTATCACACCTGATCATCACATGGTGTCTCGGCACGACGAACTATAGCAACAGTGCATACTCAGGGAGAACACTTATAACTTGAAATTTAGTGAGGGATCATCTTATAATGCTACCGCCGAACTAAGCAAAATAAGATGCTTAAAGGATAAACATCACATGCAATTAAAATACGTGACATGATATGGCCATCATCATCTTGTGCCTTCGATCTCCATCTCCAAAGCACCGTCATGATCTCCATCATCACCGGCTTGACACCTTGATCTCCATCGTAGCATTGTTGTCGTCTCGCCAACTATTGCTTCTACGACTATCGCTACCGTTTATTGATAAAGTAGAGCAATTACATGGCGATTGCATTTCATACAATAAAGCGACAACCATATGGCTCCTGCTAGTTGCTGATAACTGTTACAAAACATGATTATCTCGTACAACAATTTATATCTCATCATGTCTTGACCATATCACATCACAACATGCCCTCCAGAAACAAGTTAGACGTCCTCTACTTTGTTGTTGCAAGTTTTACGTGGCTGCTACGGTCTTCTAGCAAGAACCGTTCTTACCTACGCATCAAAACCACAAAGATTTTTTGTCAAGTGTGTTGTTCTAAGCTTCAACAAGGACCGGCCGTAGTCAAACTCGATTCAACTAAAGTTGGAGAAACGGACACCCGCTAGCCACCTGTGTGCAAAGCACGTCGGTAGAACCAGTCTCATGAACACGGTCATGTAATGTCGATCCGGGCCGCTTCATCCAACAATACCGCCAAATTAAAGTAAGTCATTGGTGGTGAGCAGTATGACTATTATCGCCCAAACTCTTTGTGTTCTACTCGTGCATATCATCTACGCATAGACCTGGCTTGGATGCCACTATTAGGGAATGTAGCATGCAATTTCAAAAAATTCCTACGATCACGCAAGATCTATATAGGAGATGCATAGCAACAAGACGGGCGAGTGTGTCTACATACCCTCGTAGACCGAAAGCAGAAGCGTTAGGTTAACGCGGTTGATGTAGTCGAATGTCTTCACGATCCAACCGATCCAAGTACCGAACGTACGACACCTCCGTGTTCAGCACACGTTCAACACGATGACGTCCGTCGAGCTCTTGATGCAGTAGAGGGTCGAGGGAGATTTCCGTCAGCACGACGGCGTGGCGATGGTGTGCCTTTGGGGCGCCCTCGCCCCCCGTATATAAAGGAGGAGAGGGAGGAGGCCGGCGGCCATGAGGGGGCGCGCCAAGGGGGAGTCCAACTAGGATTCACAATCCTAGTTGGACTCCCTTTCCTATTCCGAGAGGGCGGGGGAGGAGAGAAGGAGAGGAGAGGAAAGAGAGGGCCGCGCCCCTCCCCTAGTCCAATTCGAACTCCCTTGGGGGGGCACCACCCTGTGGGCTTCCCTCTCCTACTCCCTTTTGGCCCATTAAGGCCCATAACTCCCCCGGGCGGGGGGGGGGGGGGGGTCTGATAGCCCCTCGATTCCCTGATAAATATCCGAAACGTCCCAAAACCTATCCGTGTCCGAATACCTTCTTCCAATATATCAATATTTACCTCTTGACCATTTCGAGACTCCTCGTCATGTCCGTGATCTCATCTAGGACTCCTACTACTTGGTTAGCAGCGTACTGTCTTCACGATCCGACAGCGCTTCGCCGTCCAGAGCTAATCATCGTTGGAGAATTAAAGGGAGGAGATTAGAGCCACACATGGATTCTAATTATGAGGATTAGAGGTGGCTAGGGATCGCTCTAATTAGTCAACTTGGACCCACTAGAACGTGCACTAGATCAACTTGAGGAAGTAACAAAAATTGTGTGTACATAGGATGGAAATCCTCTAGTATATATAGCTTAGAGGGAAGGGAGAGGGCAGGCACCAAAGGGGAAGGAGCCACCTTGGTGTGCCAACCTTGGGGGCGCCACTTCCATATGGGCCTAAGTGGCCCATATTTCCTTCCACCTCTTGGCCTTTTAAGGCCCATTGATATTTTAATTAAATATAAAATGTTGTAAATAATTTCAGGCCATCATATACAAAATTTAACATCCCTGGAAACATTTTCCACACACACACACACACACACACATATATATATATATATATATTTAACCGATAATACCCGGTATTACCCGATATTCACCGAAACCCTTCCGATGACCCCGAAACGCTTCCGGAACCTCTTAGAACTATTCTGGATATTAACGAAACAATTCCACAAATATATTCTCATCACTCCAGTTCTACTAACACTCAACAGATCGTGATTACCTTAAGCTTGTGACGCCGTACGTTCGGTGAATCATAGACATGAACGAAACCCCTCCGTTCAATGACCGATAGCGGAACCGTCGACATTCATAACGGTCCATATGATTAAACGAATGATATTCGAGTGAACCTTTGGTTATCATGTGATGTTCCCTTTGCTTCGCAATACTTTACAAAACCCAGTGTGCACCGGCATCCTCTAGAGTCATCACGATGCTCACTATACCATTGCTCCCATTACCGGTTTTGTTCCTCTTTCTTGTTGACGTGTTCTGGCATCCCCATGACGTAGTCACCTGTGTCTAGACAGACAATGATGGATGCCACCAAGAGGGCCCTAAGAATATATCTCCATCGTAGGAGGAGCAAATCCCACTCTCTAGCTGTCCGGTCACTTGTCAAACTTTCCGGTGAGCCTAAAAGTTGTCGTTATGATCACCTTGTTACAGATGATGTTTGAGCAACTCCAAAGCCCATCGTCTAGTAGGAAGTGACCGATACACTCTCATGGTTTGAGGAACTAAAACACATGCTAACACTCTGTGTTATAACAGATGATTTTAGATGATGTAATCACATAGTATAACAAACAAGTATTGGGTCGATTCAGTATGATCGTTCTTCTAACATCATACCCTAAATGTTGTTGTAGGATTATCGTTACACTTAACGATATCCTAAGATCCGGAAAACGTGATCACCAACAACACTTGAGCCGATCTTAGAGGCAAGACCGGGAACCTATTGTTTACCATTTATCATTCCACATGTGCATGCGAGTTTTCCACCGAATTGCATATTCCAGGATCACAACAGTTATAGCATGGAATATAAACTCTTAACTATGAATAATGGAAATATAATAATACAATATTATTGCCTCTCGGGCATATTTCCAACAGTCTCCCACTTGTACTAGAGTCAATAATCTAGTTAGCACTTTTAACTTTAACACCAGTGGCAATCCGGTGTCAGTCCATGGTTCGCTTGTGGTATAGATTTCGTCCTATCGAATCTGAAAACTTTAGATCCGCGTGCATCATTTGCATTTCTATGCATCTATAATGTTTTCACAAGAATTCATAACTTGTGTGAAACCAACTTTGCATATATATTGAATCACTGGTAGAACGTTTGATTCCTTAGACTAAGTTATGGAACCACTTATTAAGAATAGTGTTCCAATGATACAATCATCTAGAAACCATACCAAGCTCATGAATGAACTTTCGATTCATCACCCTTCATTTTTGCTTCAAAAGCAATAATATACTTAGCAGTGTTATAGAATTAACCACGGTAATTTTGGACCAACTCCAACTTATTGTGCCACCATAAATCACTTTTAATTTGAAATCGGAAAATAACTTGGAGCATAGATGAAGATTTTATCGATGTACTACTTACAACGAGCTTTCATTGATGTAACTCCTTACAACAATCTCTTCATTTTCTCTGTGTGTGAGAAACATGTCATTAATCCTTAGCGACATTTTTCATTGTTGTCCTATAATCATCAATTTGACCATACTAGTAACCTTTACTTACAACTAACCTGGAGTATTGGAAATATCTGGTTGTTTACATACCATGGAATACAAGTTTGGTTGAAATCATATTTCGTTCATCAATATTTTAGGATACTGACTCCTTCCATGTGAGGTTCACAAGAAACTATTCTTGACATTTTACGTACTAAACTGCTTTAGTATTCTGTCAATATGTACTTTGGCTAAGTCCGATTAGACACTATTATCTCCATAAATCATTATGTCTAATACCAAGACTATTCATTGCCTAAGTATTTTACTGAAAAACTAGTTTCAATAAAGTCTTAATCCGTGTCAAGAAATTTACATAACTTCCAATCAACAATATGTCATGTACATATAATGTTTAGAAATATTATCATGCTCCCACTTACTCTCTTGTAAATACAAGCATCTTCGCTTTACTCGATGAAATCAATTTATTTGACCATTTCATCCGTACGAAGATTCCAACTCCACTATGCTTGCTTTAGATCATTATAGGATCTCTTGAAGTTTGCATACTTACTAGCATCCTCTGGATCGACAAAATTACCTTGGATCATATCAAACATACAACCTTGGTATCCATCTATTTTATCTCATAACTGAAATATTCAGTAATTGCTAGTTATTAGTAATTCTTCTAGTTTAACCCGAAACTGACTTTAACTATTGCTATGATGCGACAATCTCGTCATAGTCAATTCTTTGATCTTGTCATAAACTATTTATAACAAGTTAAGCATTATAAAACATTTTTTATCTTTGTCAGTTTATAGATCCATTACTATTCTTTAGACTCTAAGTCTTTTGAAGGGTTCATCAAGTTCTAAGCTTGAATTATGTGAAAGGATACAATCTCGGATTTATGTTGGCATATAGCCAATTTCCGGAGTCAGGGCCCATCAACGCTTCTCTATGAGTTATAGGTTCATTGTTTGCCCAACAATATTTTGTATGCATACCACAAAGGTCTGCACGAATTTTTCCAACCTATATAGTTCAGCTGCAAGTTCGACCGTGGTCTCCATATATCATGTAGAGGCTTTCGTATCAGTCACAGTAAGAAATTCTAGAATTACTTCCAGTGTTTCTTTTCTTTGAGCTGATTATGAAGATTCTGTAATCTTGTCGAGTTGCACTGTCCTCCCACTCACTCTTTTGTAGAAAACATTTTCTTCAAAACTTACGCACTCTGTTGGCACGAGGAATACCCAACTATTTGGGATAACCTACAAAGTAACACTTATTTCAATAAATTTGATGACGCTCCTTTTTCAGTGTAAAAGCCACGGTCTCTAAAGCATCACTTTAAAAGTATATTGGCGAAATCATTAATGTCATCTTTGATCTCACCATGTCATATATAGCTTGATTGCATCTACTTAAAGAACTCTACTCTTAGTAGCGTTATAGGAGTTGCAAGCTGTCGTGGAATTGTCACGGCAGATGTCCTACTGTGAGGACTTAGTCGTGAGGCCAACGCATCTTTGTAGTAGCTTGAGAGGGGTTGAGTGGAATCGAGAGACGCAACACAAGACAAGGATTTAGACAGCTTCGGGCCCCGGGAAACATCATCCGGTAATAGCCCCACGTGCTGTTTGTGGCTAGATCTCATTATGCTCATGAGAGAGTCGCCGCATAAGCCGGCTCCCCCTTTGTGTCTAGCCCTAGAGATTGTTTCTTGCTTCTCCCTCTTTGGGGAGCCCTGCCCCTCCTTATATATGTTGACGTTCGGTTTACATGACCAGTCCTAGTTTGATTAGGATTACTCTATTACAAGTGGAGTCCTAGTCTTGCTTCCTTTGTAGGAGAATATTCCTTGTGCTTTCCTCATAAACCAGCCCACCATTAAACGTGAACCGGCCTTCTGGGCCTTGGGCCTCGTCATCCATCTGACCCGCCCGCTAGGTTACTAATGAACCACCAAGATCAGGCGGGTTACCCGTGAGTCGCCAAGCTCCGGGCGGGTTACCAGTGAGTTGTCCAGTCCGGCCGGGTTATACTTCTGGCTGGGTTACGCCGCGGGGTATATCCCCGACATTAGCCCCCAAGTTTAGCTTGGATTTATCCATGGTACACTTATGCTACAAAATAAACACAAGAACAAATTTGACAGGTTGTACTCCGGGTTAAGAATTCTTATAAACTGGCACCTGATCATCCTTAAGTCCTTGTCATTTCCTCCTTCTATAAAATCCGGGTCAATAGACCAGCTTCATAATCAATTTACTTGTAGAATAAATATTGTAAATAAAGAATCCATTTGAATCAGCCTTCAATGCTCTGACTTAACCAAAACCTTGGTCTTTGACATATTCAGCTGATATTCAGCCGGTTTGAAACTGTAGAATTTGCCGAGCTATGACTTCCAAAATCACCGGTTATAAAACTGATAATTCCGGTTTATGATTGTTGCCAACACCGGTTCATGATTGTTGATGACGTCAGGTTATGAGTGTTGCAGACACCGGGCCAATCTAGTTTATTCAAAACTGAGAATTTGAAGATTGTTCTCCCTTATATCCATATTACCCGTAGCCCCCAACTCTTGAGCAGAACAAAGTGATGGCTTAAGACTTGCTTCAAAATAAACACTGCCACTTAAGAAGAAATCCATGTTGTTCATCCCAGTCACTTAGTAAAAACTAAATACTCCATATTATGTAGCCCCCATGTGCCGGGTTGTCATGCTTGCAGCAACCTGGGACTTGTAATTGCCTGATGCTCAAAAAACTTCAACCAGTGTAGCCCCCAAGGGCCGGGTCATTATGCAATAATGAGCAGGGACTTTATAAATATAATCATGCTTCATTGAAAATAACATCATATGATGTAACTCCACCATGGGGCTTGAACCCACGTCCACAAGGTTAAGAGCTTTGTGCTTTACCAACTGAGTAGTGGACCCTTGAATATAATGGATTAAGATTTGTGTACCTTGAATCATTGATAGGAGCAATTGGTAGCCCCCAAGGACCGGGTCATTATGATATGATGAGTCGGGTCTTCAATAAGGCCAAAAAATGACTTTGCATTAGCCCCCAAGTGTCATGGTGCATGCTTGCAGCGACATGAGACTTGCATATTTGATATAATCTCAACTTAAATACTTTTATAGCTCATCAGACATTCACTAAACTTGTAACTCAAATATTCCTTTCTACAATCTAATTGAAGAAACATATTTTCTTGTTACAATAAATTCTACTTCATTCTGAAAACCTTCTGAAATATTTAAAAATATCTAGTTTTATGTCTCAATAAGTAAATATAGATATCTACTCGAGTCATCCTTGAAGATAGATAAATCCACTGCTTGCAACAATACTTACTAGACCATACACATCGATATGCATATTGCCAATTATTTTGTTGCTCGTTCTTTATGGCCCATGAACGGTATTTTACTTTACTTCACTAATTGGACGAAACTTGCAACTGTCAGGTGATTCTCAATCAGATGACTACAAAATTCACCAGTATGAAATTTCTCCATGCTAGTTTCTCCAATGTGACTAAATGCAGTGCCACACAAATGTGGTATTCTTTTAGTCTTGCAACATTTAGCGTCAGTGTTATGGATGTTCAATTTTATTATCAGTATTCATAACATACAACTTATTCACAGTAAGAGTATGCCCTTTCATTCATAACATCGAACAACTATTGTTCTGTCATGGACATCCTCCTTCATAACATCGAACAACTATTGTCCTGTCATGAAGAACCTCCTTGCAACTTCTATGCAATGGGCTATAGTGCACAATAAACTCTAAAATGAATCATGATAATAAATACAAAGGAAATACATTGATAGAAATACTGTAATATTTTACAATCCATCAAAATATTTTAACCTTATTATTTGTTGGTCATTTAGACCGTTCAAAGTTTCTTGCAACAATTTGCAATAATATGCAATCGAGTCGATATCCTTGTGATTAACCTTTTAACCACAATACCAAAGAATCAGTGATCAACAAATTGATCATTTTTGCCAAGAACTACACTTTACTTGACCAACCACCTCTGCATCTCATAACTTGCACGGCATTCATATCTGAGCTGGACATTCCAACCTTCTTTTCTTTCTGCCTTTTACTTCTTATAGTTTTACTTCAATATTTCTCTTATTCTCAGAACAACAACAACTTTAAGAGTGGCATGAGCCCCAAACTTCCCTAGGCGTGTAAGTCTCATTACGTACATTGGTTTTGTTCTTTCTCTACAATTTTCATCGTCAACACATGACTGGCTTTCTTCCGGATCTTACGCATTTCAGTCTTAAACATAATTGAACACTTCACTAGAATTTGCAAACAAATCACTTCTTTAGATACTGCATATCTTTTAGCCTTTGTTTATTTCTGAAAACAATTTTCAGTTCCAAGAATATCACATAACCATCCCAAACATTTTGAAGTTCAGTTTTCTCGGAAGCAAGCAGACCGTAATGCAATTCTAGCTTTTGGATCGAAGGATGTGAGTCTCGTCATCCATAGCATCAGCAACAGAATATTGTAAACATGCAGTCGGAAAAAAAATACTTCTTAGCACTTTTAGAGGATGATCCTCTCAAACATAAAGTTTCAACCAGATAAATAACAGTCAATCGATTTCAACAACAAAGGTGGAACTTTGAGCCATAATTCTACAACTATAATGCAAACTACATAGAGACATTGTTCATAATTAATTTGCACTAGTTATTAAACTTAATTAGTACATAATTGTGCTCCCACTCAAATCAATATATCTCATAATTGATAGTGAGTGATTCAATATTAAAGCCTAGTTCTCAGCCATTGATATGGACATCACCAATGACAAGAATTTTGACTGGTGGGCAAACTTTTGTCGATCATATCTCCATATGACTCTTGTTCATCTTTCGATGCTTTGTGCTCCGAGCTCAGAATGATTCTGCTAGAACTTCAAGACAACCGAGTGCTATCTGCAAGCATGGTCTGACCATACCCGTCTTACACCTCACGTCATGTCTGTGCTCATGTGGACATGACCCACTCCGGAACACTACGTGTTATAGACGGTTGAAACATTGGGAAGAGCACCTTTTCACTTGATATTTACTATGAGAGATCACCCTAATAATTGACTATTGCGCAATCAAAGGGTGCAAACAACAAAGGGATAAACCTCTCAGGCAATTCATAATAGCATGATATGGTATAGCCCTGGGCGCTGGGAGTTCTCCGTGGTCGTCTTCAATCTCAAGTTGAAGCAACGTGACGACCAATATTACGTTGCTATGGCAACCATTTCAAAAACGTTGCCGTGGCAGCATCTCAGAAAACATTGCCTTGGCGACCGTTTCAGAAAACGTTGTCGTGGCACCCAAAATATGAAATTCCGCTGTGGCGCGAAATTATATCACCTCATCTCGCACCTTGGCACACCTTCTCCTCATCGGGGTCCTCCGTGTACATATTTGCCACCATCACCTGTAACCTATCTCTATGATATTTACATTAAGGTGGCAATCTCGTGGCTCCAGCCATCATGCCGTGACGCGCAGGCCACTTAGCATTACAACATATAACCATCTCATACATAAACTCATTATCATGACAAAGGCTATACCACATCCTATGCAAACCCTGCAAAACCATGTTAGACATCCTCTAATCGGTTTGGCAAATTTTAATTATGTTTTTTCTAGGGTTTCCAGATAAACCTAGCAACCTACATGCACACCATAAAGTAATAATCCTTGTTGCTAGATTAACTTTCGGGGTGTGTGAAAGAAGAGACTTAATTAAAAATCTCGTTCCCCCACACTAAACTTCATCTAATACGCCTAACCCCCTAGAAGATCGTCCATCTTCATTGCCCCCTTGCATACATGACGGTTCACTATTCTTGATTATGGTGAAGCCCAAGGAACTATTAGCAGATCATCGACAACCAGAGTCGATCGATTGTTAGAACCTTGTGAAAAGCGACACCATGCCGTCAATGAACTGAACCGAAGAAACACTCGACGGAAGCATAGCAAGAACATCACCCTCACATCCACATGTGATCTAGACCGCAACCTGCATCTACTCATAGAACCGCTCATGCATGATGCCATTGTTGGGAAACATAGTAGAAAACAAAAAAATCGCCCTACGATCACCCAGGAACAATATGAAGATGCATAGCGTGTTGTGATCAACAATTGTTACCGACTCCGGAGTGCAGAGAAAGTAGACGAGTTGGTGTAGATCGTACTTGAAGTCCCTTGAACATTGATGCCGATCCCGCAAACCACACACGAATGATCCCTCGAACAGAAGACCGAAAGCACGACCTCTCTACATGGTTGCAAGCATACGGTCTTCACGATCCAGTAGCACTTCGCCGTTAAGAGCTAATCGTTGACAGAGAATTAGAGGGAGGATATTAGAAGCACACTTGGCTTCTAATTATGAGGATTAGAGGTGGCTAGGTGTCGCTCTAATTACTCAACTAGGACCAACTAGAACGTGCACTGGATCAACTAGAGGAGGCTCCAAAACGTGTGTGTACATAGGGTGGAAATCCTCTAGTATATATACGTCAGAGGGGAGGGAGAGGGAAGACACCAAAGGGGAAGGAGCCCCCTTGGTGCGCCAGCCTTGGGGAGGAGTCCCGCTCCCTCCCCAAGTAGGATTCGGCACCCCCACAAGGAAAGGGGGGCACTTCCATATGGGCCTAAGTGGCCCATATTCCCTTCCACCTCATGGCCTTTTGAGGCCCAATGGTATTTTAATTAAATATAAAACATTCTAAATAATTTCAGACCATTATATATATTAATATCCCCCAAAAACATTTTCCACCTATATATAATTAACCGGTAATACTCGGTATTACCCGATATTCACCGAAACCCTTCCGGTGACCCCGAAACACTTCTGGATCCTCTCAGAACTATTCTAGATATTAATGAAAAAATTTAAAAATATATTCTCATCACTCTAGTTCTACTAACACTCAGCAGATTGTGATTACCTTAAGATTGTGACCCCATAGGTTTGGTAAATCATAGACATGAATGAAACCCCTCCGTTCAATGATAGCGGAACCGTGGATATCAATGTCGGTCCCTGTGATTATACGAATGATATTCGAGTGAACCTTTGGTTATCATGTGATGTTCCCTTTGCTTCGCGTTACTTTACAAAACCCGGTGTGCACCGGCATCCTCTAGAGTCATCACCATGCTCACTATACTGTTGCTCCCATTACTGGTTTTGTTCTTCTTTCACGTTGATGTGTTCTGGCATCCCCATGACATAGTCACTTGTGTCTGGCCAGACGATGATGGATGCCGTCACACCAAGTGGGCCCTAAGAATATCTCTCCATCATCGGAGGAGCAAATCCCACTCTCTAGCTATCCGATCACTTGTCAAACTTTCCGGCGAGCCTGAAAGTTGTCATTATGATCACCTTGTTATATATAACGTTTGAGCAACCCAAAGCCCACCGTCCAGTAGGAACTGACCGATATAATCTCATGGTCCGAGGAACTAAAACACATGCTAACACTCTGTGTTATAATAGATGATTTTATACGATGTAATCACATACTATAACAGACAAGTATTGGATCAATTTAGTATGATCGTTCTTCTAACGTCATACCCTCAATGTTGTTGTAGAATTAACGTTACATTTAACGATATCCTAAGATCCAGAAAATGTGATCACCAACAACACTTGAGCCAGTCTTAGAGGTGAGACCGGGAACCTATTCTTTACCGTTTATCATTCCATACGTGCATATGAGTTTTCCACTGAATCACATATTCTAGGATCATACCAGTTATAGCATGGAATACAAACTCTTAACTATGAATAACGGAAATATAATAATACAATATTATTTCCTTTAGGGCATACTTCCAGCAAAATCTTGTATAGGTAGATATATAAATTGCAAAATAAAATAAAACTAAAAGTTACAGCAAGGATATTTTGGTTTTTAATATATATGATAAAACTAGACCCGGGCCATAGTTTTCACTAGAGGCTTCAGTCTCGAACACATAGCATATAGTGGGTAAACAAATTACTGTCACACAATTGATAGAAAAGCGCATAGTTATGACGATATTCAAGGCAATGATCATGTATATAGGCATCATGTCTGAGACAAGTAGACCAACTCATGTCTACATATACTATTATTAGTCCACCCATCAAGCTCTATCCAGCATGTATCTAGGGTATTAAGTTAATAAAAATAGAGTAACGCCTTAAGCAAGATGACATGATATAGACAAAATAAACTCAACTAATATGAGTAAACCTGTGACGCCCGGATAATTAAGATACAGTAAAACTCTGCTAATGATTCCATGTCACTTCGATTACTGTTGATAAATTCGCGTTGATTCGAAACCGATACAAATTCAAATTCAAATTGAGTCAAACGATAAAGTTTTTCGAATATTAAAACTAAAATGTTCGGGTTGTGCCAAATAATTCATAGGTCATTATGGTGGAGAACCCACACCTTTATGAAATGATTAAATACTCTGAAATGAATAAAACCATAGCAAAACAATTGTTTAAATGATTTTAAATATTAAACAAATGTTAAATTAGTTTATTGGATCACCCAACTTTTTATGATAGAGGATTGTTCTGAAACCTTATTTTAGGAGCTTTGTTATATTTTATTAAAAAAATAAAGTGTGACTAAAATAAAATAGAAAAGAGAATTAAATAAAAAGAAAAGGCAAAACTGTAAACAAAAACAAAAATACGTATAAAACCAAAAGGCCACCCCTTCCTCACTGGGCCTCTTGGGCCAGTCGGCTCAGCCGACCAGGCCGGCCCAGCCGTCCCTCCCCACTCGCCCGCCACAGGGGCGAAGTCGTGGCCGCGCCCGATGGCCGCCAAGGTCACAGACGTCACCGTGGCAACCATCCGGTCGTGCCTGCCGGTTGCCCGCTCACCTATAAAGCTGGCGTCGCCCCCCTCGTCCCCACTAACCCTAACCCTCGTCCTCTCCTATCCCATCGCGCCTCTCTCCCTGTCTTGGACGCGTCGGAGCCTCCCCAACGCAGCACCGCCATGGCCGCTGTCGCCCTCACGCTCCCCGTCGCCATGAGCCCAGCTAGTCCGTCCATGCCCTCGCCGTGCTCGGCTACGTCGTCCGCGCCACCAGACCGAGCCAGGAGCCACCGTTGCGTCGTCCACGACGTCGTCTTCTTCCTCTACCTCACCGGCGAACTTCGTCGAATCCGACCACCCTCTGCTCTACTAAGCTATCACCGAGCCTCCTTGTGCTCCCTTGGTGAGCTCCGCTTCCTCCCCTCTCTCTCTCGTTGCCATTCGCTAATTGTACACGCCGCCCCCAACTTGCCCGAGCTCGCCGCCGTGTAGCTCGTCGCCGGCCTCGTTCCAGCGACCAAACGGCCCCGCTACTCCATGACACCGCTTAGGCCTCACCGAGCCTCCTTGTTTACTCATGCGCGCACTACAGCACCGTCCCCGTCGCAAGCCCGCAACTGCCGCCGCCCGACGTCGTTGTTGTGGCCAACTCCGATAGCTTTTGCTCGAACCACGCGTGCCACCGCACTCACCTCGCAACGCCCGTCCACCCGCTGCCGCACGCGCGCGCCCCTGCGAGCTGCTCCTGCCGCGGTGCTGCTGCGCTCACCACGGCTGCTCTACGTGCTCTGCTCTGCTGCTGCTTCTCACCTGCTGCCGCTGTTTGTAACTGGTGCTGGCTGCCACTGCTGCCGCGGCCGTTGCCCGCCTATGCCTGACGCAGCCACGGCCGGCCGGCCTCGCTATCCGCAGCCGCTGCTGCCCCATTGCCGTTGTTGTTCGCCGCCTACAGCTGCTGCTCTTCGTGTGCTGCCGCTACTACAGTAACATTCAGTTACTGTAGCGCTAGTTAGCTTTTCTAATTCTATGATGAGTAACCCTCTCGACAGCCCCTAAACTCCGGCAAAACAATTGTTAACAGGACTAAAAAAATATGAGAAGGTAGTATACTTGACAAACTTCATTTTATCCCACTAGACCAAATACATTTGATACATGGTTTAAGTCCTATGAAAATCACAAAATGCTATCTTCTGATAATAGAAAACAGATTTAACCTCTAGCATTGTGTGCTTTCTGCTGTGTGTGTATGCAGCGTGGTGTGTGTGAGTGTGCCGTGTGAGCGCACGTGTGTGTGAGTGTGTGCGGCCGGCCCAAACTAGTTAGGTCTAATTTAATTAGCTAGATTAGTACTAGAATTAATTCTGTTGTTTAGTTAGTATCATTTTAGTGCTAGATTAGCCTAATAGCCTATGACATGTGGCTCCATTCTAATCTAGACACTAATTTAATTTAGATGCCTATGACATGTGGGCCATACCTCACCTTTTGACCAGTCAAAGTAAAATGGTTGACCATCCCCTCGGGTCCCACTGTCATACACATAGGCTAGGGTAACACTAGGTAACAAATGCACATTCTGCCTTCAATTCGTTTTAAACAATTTCAAAACAATTCAGAAAATGAATTAAAACTTTAAAAATTAATACAAAATAATCTGTAACTCGTATGAAAATACTTTGTACATGAAAGTTGCTCAGAACGACGAGACGAATCCGTATACGCAGCCCATTCGTCCGTCACACATCCCTAACATATCGAACTCGCAACTTTTTCCCTCCGATTCATTTGTCCGAAAACGTGAAACATCGGGGATATTTTCCCGAATGTTTCCCCCCTTCACCGGTATCACCTCATACCGCGTTAGAACACGTCTAGCTCTGCCTGTTGTCCTGTTATACACTTGCTTGCTATGTATTTACTGTTTATCCCCCTCTTCTCTTCGATAGACCCCGTGACGATGCTGATGCCCTTGTGGTCGACTACATCACCGACGACCCCTCCTTCTTGTCTGAGCAACCAGGCAAGCCCCCCCTTTGATCACCAGATATCGCCTACTCTTCTCTATACTGCTTGCATTAGAGTAGTGTAGCATGTTACTGCTTTCCGTTAATCCTATCCTGATGCATAGCATGTCATTGTTGCTACAACTATTGATACCTTACCTGCAATCCTAAATGCTTAGTATAGGATGCTAGATTATCATCAGTGACCCTACACTCTTGTCCGTCTGCCATGCTATACTACTGGGCCGTGATCACCTCGGGAGGTGATCACGGGCATGTACTATATACTTTACACTGTTGCATTACCGGTGATACTGTTTGGAGATGGGGGCTGAAGGGGCAGGTGGCTCCATCCAGCTAGTGTTGGGCCTGAGTTCCCGACGGCCCCCGACTGTTACTTTCAGGCGGAGTGGCAGGGCAGGTTGAGACCACCTAGCAGAGAGGTGGGCTTGGCCCTGGTCGGCGTTCGCAGATGCTTAACACGCTTAACGAGATCTTGGTATTTGATCTGAGTCTGGCAACTGGCCTATATGCACTAACCATCTACGCGGGGACAATTATGGGCACTCGACGTCGTGGTATCAGCCGAAGCCTTCATGACATCAGCAACCGAGCGGCGCGCGCCGGGTTGGACCGTGTAACGCAACTTCCTTTGTAATGGAGGTTGCTAGGTCTGCTCACCGGCCGCGTACGCAACGTGCAGGTGTGCAATGGGCGATGGCCCAGACCCCTGCGCCATAGGATTTAGACCGGCGTGCTGACCTCTCTGTTGTGCCTAGGTAGGGCTGCGACATGTTGATCTTCCGAGGCCGGGCATGACCCAGGAAAGTGTGTCCGGCCAAATGGGATCGAGCGTGTTCGGTTATGTGGTGCACCCCTGCAGGGAAGTTAATCTATTCGAATAGTCGTGATCTTCGGTAACAGGACGACTTGGAGTTGTACCTTGACCTTATGACAACTAGAACCGGATACTTAATAAAACACACCCTTCCAAGTGCCAGATACAACCGGTGATCGCTCTCTCACAGGGCAACGAGGGGAGGATCATCGGTTAGGATTATGCTATGTGATGTTACTTGGTGAACTTACCATCTACTCTCTTCTTCTGCTGCAAGATGGAGGTTGCCAGAAGCGTAGTCTTCGAAAGGACTAGCTATCCCCCTCTTATTCTGGCATTCTGCAGTTCAGTCCACACATGATACCCTTTTTCCATTTGATACCAATGCATACATATGTAGTGTAGCTCCTTGCTTGCGAGTACTTTGGATGAGTACTCACGGTTGCTTTGCTCCCCCTTTTCCCCCTTTCTGTACCCGGTTGTTGCGACCAGATGATGGAGTCCAGGATCCAGAGGATCCCGAGGATGATTCTATGTGGAGTTCGACTTCGAGGAGTATTTAGGAGGTCCCAGGCAGGAGGCCTCGCCTTTTCGATCATTCCTACTTTTGTGCTAGCCTTCTTAAGGCAAACTTGTTTAACTTATGTCTATACTCAGATATTGTTGCTTTCGCTGACTCGTCTAAGATCGAGCTCTTGTATTCGAGCCTTCGAGGCCCCTGGCTTGTAATATGATGCTTGTATGACTTACTTTATTTGTAGAGTTGTGTTGTGATATCTTCCCGTGAGTCCCTGATCTTGACCGTACATGTTTGCGTGTATGATTAGTGTACGATTGAATCAGGGGCGTCACAAAACCCCATCATTTTACCATTGATGGTAACAACACAAATACGTGTCTTATCCCTTTCTATCACTAGGATAGAACACCGCAGGATTGAACCCATCACAAAGCACCTCTCCCACTAAAGATAAATCAATCTATTTGGCCAAACCAAAGGATAGATCGGAGAGGAATAGAAAGCTATAAAAATCATGCATAATAAAGTTCAGAAAAGACTCCATTACATCTCATAAATATTCAGATCATAAACCCACAATTCATCGGATCCCAACAAACACAGCGCAAAAGAAGATTACATCAGATAAAACTCCAAGAACATCGAGGAGAACATTGATTGAAGATCACACACAGAGAGAGAAGAAGTCATCTAGCTACTAGCCATGGACCCGTAGGTCTGTGGTGAACTACTCACGTATCATCAGAAGGCAACAAAGATGATGTAGAAGCCCTCTGAGGGAGTCCTAGATTAAGGGGTCCTCGGGTGTCCGTCCGGTGTGTTGTGGGCTGGACTGATGGGCTGTGAAGATACAAAGTAGAAAGTCTTCCCCCGTGTCCGGATGGGACTCTCCTTTGCGTGGATGGCAAGTCTGGCGTCCGGATGTATGGTTTCCTTTCTCTGTAAGACGACTCTGTACAACCCTAGGTCCCTCCGGTGTTTATATAAACTGGAGGGTTTAGTCCGTAGAGGCAATCAGAATTCACATAGGCTAGACAGCTAGGGTTTAGCCATTACGATCTCGAGGTAGATCAACCCTTGTAAGCCCTATACTAATCAAAGTCAATCAAGTAGGAAGTATGGTTTTACCTCCATTATGGAGGCCCAAACCTGGGTAAACATCATGCCCCCTTTATCTCCTATTACCTTCGATCCTGAGACGCACAGTTCGGGACCCCCTACCCGAGATCGGCCGGTTTTGACACCGACATTGGTGTTTTCATTGAGAGTTCCATTGTGTCATCGACAGAAGGTTCGATGGCTCGTTCAATCATCAACAATGATGTTGTTTTCGGGGAAACCTTCGTCCCCCGGTCAACTTTATGTGTTCGGCGGCTTTGCTCTGCGCGCCAATTCGATTGGTCACCTTGAACAGATCGACAGCTACGCCCTAGTCATCAGATCAGATTCAGGAGCCTGAATTATGTCGCCGACGTCCGAGGATACTTGATCTTCGAAGGTTTCACGGCTTCGACCATTGTTCGTCTGCTCCAAGACGGAAACTCATCGGACCCGTAATGAGGAACCGCTCAAGGACCAACTATCATCCCTGCCCTGGCCTTAGATCCAGGGAAGACTACTTCATCTAAAGATGGGTATCTGAAACCCATCGGACCCTCTCCTACTATGGAACTTTTCTCCGGAGACCCGGAGCCAACAATGTCTTCGGCGAGCCTGGAATCAAGTAGGACTCTCCCTATCATCGGAGAGCCGAACCCGCCTCAGGATGCAAACTCCGAACTCTCGAGGTATGCATCTGGTGAGCACATCCTGGAGTCTACCGTGCCTAGCCCTACAGGTCCTCGGTCCCCTGTCCAGCCTTTGCTCCTAAACAGGCCTTGGACTTAATGCGATCCCTCGACATTACGGAAGTATCACCTCCGAACTACGCCCAACCCAGACTAGGGGCTGAGAGCAGGGAATTTTACGTCCCACCCACCACCCACTTAATAGCCACTGTTGAGGATTTGACTGACATGCTAGATTACACCTCCGAAGACATTGACGGTATGGATGACGATGCTAGAGATAAAAAAGCCAAGACCCGCCATTCACCGAGCGCTGGACGGCTACCTCCACATATGATGTGTACATGGTGGATACACCCAAAGAGGACGACGATGAAGGCAGGAAAGATCCGATCGAGGATAAGCCCACTGAGGCACCGCCGAAACGTCGACGTCAGCGACCGCTCAAAATTGCGTCGCAAAAAGGAAAGCGACACCAGCACCGGAGACAATAACACTCCGGGCGATGCCGAAAATCCTGAAGAACCGGTCAAGCCTGTGTCCGAGCAGGATGAATGGGAGGAGGGACAAGTCAACCCCGACGAGCCGGTCGAGAATGAGGACTCGGAAGATAGTAACTATCTACCAATCTCCGAGGAGGATGTTAGCCTCGGCAACAAAGACTTAATCGTGCCAGAGGAACCCCTCGAGCAAGAGCGCTTTAAGCGTCAACTAATCGCAACTGCGCGAAGTCTAAAGAAAAAGCAGCAACAGCTCCAAGCTGAACAGGATACTCTCAACGACAGATGGACCCAAGTCGTAGCTGCTGAAGAATACGGCCTCGAGCGCCCAACAAAGAGTTATCCGAAGCGTCGGCTACTACCACAATTCGACGACGAGGCCCTTGAGCCAATACCGTCGAGATATGGCCGTGTTGATGAATCAGACCGACCACCACATGGGCGAGATAAAGTGACTGCTTATGCCGAACACCAGCCCCTACCACCTCACCGTCAAGGCAAAGAGGTAGCAGCTCTGGGCTATACCTACGACTTACGCCAGGACCTGGACAATAGAGCCGGTCAGGCCAGATCAATATATGGATCAAGGGGGCATGCCCAAAGGCGAGATGATGACCATCAAGCCTAGCGCGACAGGCATAACCTCACCCGGTCCAAAAACCGAATATGGATGTCATCCGAACTCCGTCGAGACGTTGCCCAATACAGAGGCACCACAGACCCCTTATGCTTTACCAATGAGGTAATGCAGCTCCAATTCCCAAAAGGATTTAAACCTATAAACATTGAAGCACACGATGGAACGACTAATCCCGCGGTATGGATTGAAGACTTTCTTCTCCATATTCACATGGCTCACGGCGATGATCTCCACGCCATCAAATACCTCCCCTTAAAGCTGAAAGGACCAACACGACACTGGTTAAACAGCATCCCAGAGAACTCCATTGGTAGCTTGGAAGATCTGGAGGATGCCTTTAGAGAGAACTTTCAAGGTACCTATGTCCGGCCTCCAGACGCCGATGACCTTAGTCATATAGTCCAGCAACCCGAAGAGTCAGCCCACAAACTCCGAACTAGGTTCTTAATTAAAAAGAACCAAATCGTCGATTGTCCGGATGCCGAAGCCCTCACGGCCTTTAAACATACCGTCCATGAGGAATGGCTCGCCCGACACCTTGGCCAAGAGAAGCCTAAGTCGATAGCAGCCCTTACCGCACTCATGACCCGCTTTTGCATGGGAGAAGACAACTAGTTAGCTTGTAGAAGCAACAGTAGCAGCAACCCAGGCACCTCCGAAGCCAGAGATGGCAACGGCAGGCCACGATGCAACAAACACAAGTGTTGAAGCAACAATGAAGATACCGAAGACACGACGGTCAACTCCGGATTCAGTGGCTCTAAACCTAGTCAGCAGAAGAATCCATTCAAAGGAAACATGGACGACCCATCCAATTTAGACAAGATACTTGATCGGCCTTGCCAGATTCATGGTACCCCCAACAAGCCTGCAAACCACTCCAACAGAAATTGTTGGGTCTTCAAACAGGCCGGTAAGCTAAATACCGAACACAAGGGGAAAGGGCCGCCAAGCGAGGACGAGGATGAGTCCCGCCCATCAAACATAGGAGGGTAGAAGAAATTTCCCCCTGAGGTAAAAACAATGAATAAGATATACGTAACTCATATCCCCAAGAGGGAGCGCAAGCAAGCACTCAGGAACGTCTACGCCTTAGAGCCGGTCGCCCCAATATTCAACCCCTAGTCGGCTTGTCCAATCACCTTCGATCGTAAGGAGCACCCGACCAGTATCCGCCATGGAGGTTTAGCAGCCTTGGTCCTTGATCCAATCAATGATGGATTCCATCTCACCCGAGTCCTCATGGACGGCGGCAGCAGTCTTAACTTGATTTATAAAGACACGGTCCGCAAAATGGGTATTGACCCCTCAAGAATCAACCCTACTAACACCACCTTTAAAGGAGTGATACTCGGCGTAGAAGCCCGCTGCACGGGATCAATAACATTGGATCTAGTCTTCGGTTCACCGGATAACTTCCACGGCGAAGACTTGATCTTTGACATCGTCCCCTTCCGTAGTGGTTATCACGCACTGCTCGGACGAACCGCCTTTGCTCACTTCAATGCGGTCCCGCACTATGCTTATTTAAAGCTTAAAATGCCCAAACCCCATAGCATTATCACAGTCAATGGAAACACAGAGCTGTAATGCCCCGGATACAACTTTCCATATTTGTTCTTCGACCCTTGCCTTTTCCGGAGAGGTTTTGTGAGTTTCCTTCGTGGTTGGGTTTTTGTCTTTGTTTTTCATTTTGTTCATGTCATGCCTTTCATATCATGTCATCATGTGCATCGCATTCGCATACATGTTTGTCTCATGCATCCAAGCTTTTTCCCCGTTGTCCGTTTTGCAATCCGACACTCCTACGTCCTCCGGCGTCCTCTTTTACCTCTTTTCGTGTGCGGGTGTTAAACTCTCTCGGAATGGACCAAGATTTGCCAAGCGGCCTTGGTACACCACCGGTAGACCGACTGTCAAGTTTCGTGTCATTTGGAGTCCGTTTGATACTCCAACGGTTAACCGGGGAACCGTAAAGGCCTCGTGTGTGTTGCAGCCCAACACCCCTTCAAAGTGGCCCAAAACCCATCCAAACCCCCTCCATCCTCTCGGTCGTTCGATCATGATCGCGTGGCCAAAAACCGCACTCCATTTGGACTCTCCTAGCTCCCTCTACCTATATAAACACCTTCCCCTCCAAAAATTCCCAGTCCAAACCCCAAAAATCTTCCCCCGACGCCACCGGACATGTCCGCCGCCCTGGACAGATTCGCCGCCGCGCCCGCACCAGTGGGAGGCCATCACGTGTCATCCTGGGAGCCTCCACCGTCACCGGTCCGCTCGGCCCGTGCGGAGCCCCCGCGGGCCCATCCGGTCGTGCCGCCGGCCCGCGCCCCGCGGAGCCCCACGCCGCCGCCCGCCGGCGCGCTTCGCCGCCGCCGCGAACGCTCGCTGACCCCGCGTGTGCCGCCTCGCGCCAAACGCCACCGCCCACGCGCCATGCCCGCACCTCGCCTCCGCCCGCGTCCTCCGCCTTCGTCCTCGCGCGCGCGCCGTTCGTACCGAAGTTTCGCCGACGACCGAGCCCCAAGTGCGCCGCCCCGCCATGGCCTCGAGCTCTCCAACCCTGCCGGCGTCGGAGCTCCTCTGCCCGAGCCATGGCCGGATCCGGGGTCCCCATGCCCGGATCTGCCCGTTCCGCAGCTCCCTCGCAACTCCGGCGAGCCCCACGTCTCCGGCCGCCGTCTTCCTCCACTCCGGCGAGAACTCCGGCGAGATCCCGGAGAGTGGACGAGATCCACCACGCCCTCCATCCAAACGCCGCGTCCACGTCCGGATCCCTCTGTCCCGCTCCGTCTCATCCCGCGTTGACTTTTCGGAGGTCTAATTTTTCTCTATGTCCCCAGATTTGTGATATTTTCAGGCCATGTTCATCGCATCATAACTTCTCATCCGTAGCTCCGTTTCATGCGCATAATATATCAAAATGTTCATCTGGATGTGCTCTTTATTTTGTTCCATTGCACCATGCATGTTTGAGTCCATCTTGATGCCCAAATCGTTGATGCAAGAGTGCTTCATAATGTTAGGTGCTGATTCTTATCAGATTATGAGCATTTGTCATTTTTGCCATGATTATTGTGTGCTGCATATGGGCATGAGCTCTACATGTGTTTTGGGCTATGCCATGCCATCTTTACAGGGGTGTGTGCCATGTATTTTTGTGATCAATGTGGTGACTAGCACATGCATGCAAAGTAGCTCTCATGATGTTGCTGTTTTCAGGGACTTCGAATTTCACTAAGTCATTTTCCTGCTATTATTTTAATGCCATGTATTCATGTTGCTATAGTAAGATCCACGCTTCTTTTGAGTATTTTCAGTAAGGATGATTTGGGAATATGGTTGTGCTCTATCCATCCATGTCCCCGTTTGCATTTATGGAGTGCCCTAGCATGACTCGACCTTGCTCTACTTTTGCTATAAAATGTTCCTGGCAGATTGTTTACGTGTTAATCAATTTTGCCAAGGTTGTTGTAGTTGATCCATGCATGCTATGAGATTGTTTTTGCCATGTTTAGCTTCTTGATCATGTCTTCTTGCTGGTAGTATGCTTACCTTGTCATGCAAAGCCTTGTGTTGAGTGCATCGAGCTCGCAAACATGCCTTCATAATTCTGTTTATGCCATGTCCAGTTTTCTGCTAAGTCTGAATCTGTTAATGAAACTTGCTATGTTTACATGGATGCCATCATATCTTCGGATCCTTTTTGGCTTATGGTCAATAAGGGACTTTTGTTATATGCTTTGAGTAGATTCATGCCATGCCTTGTATTGCTATGTTATGTTCCTGTACCATGTTGTTATCTTGCTCTAAACATGTCTTCCTGATGTTAATTTCTGGCATGTTAGTATTTTCACTAAGTCTGTGAAGCTGATATCTTTTGCACTTTTGCCATGCTTGTTTGAACTTTCTCTTGTGTGATTTAGCCATAGCTCAGTGTTTATCTTTTGTCAAGCATCTTGAGTAGATCACTGCCATGTGCTTTGTTGTTATGTTGGAGTGCAGTAGCTTGGTTTCTTGTTGCATTCTAGATGGCATCGTGCTGTTAATCGTAGAATTGTGCCATTATTGTTTTGCGTGCCATTTGCAAACCGTGCATCCGATTCCGGTGATCTTTATATCGGTTTCAATCGAAATCAACTCATCTTTCCAGAGGCGCACTTGGTTTGCCAAGTTGAGGCCTGGTTCAATCTTTTCCTTCCGGAGCACGCATATGCATTGCATAGCACATCCCGCATATCATGCCATGTTTTGCATCATGTTGCTTGCACATTGCACCGTGGTTGATTATGGTTTCCTTTGCTTGTGTTCTTTCCTTGGGTAGAGCTGGGAGACGAGTTTGCGATCGAGGAACCCATTGAGTACGCTTACGAGGATCAAGCTTTAGTCTACTCGGAGAACTTTGCAGGCAAGATGACCATACCCTCGAAATCACTTCTATCTTTGCTTGCTAGTTGTTCACTCTTTTTCCATGCCACAATACCTACCACTTGCTATATCATGCCTCCCATATTGCCATGTCAAGCCTCTAACCCACCTTTCCTAGAAAACCGTTGTTTGGCTATGTTACCACTTTGCTCAGCCCCTCTTATAGCGTTGTTAGTTGCAGGTGAAGATGGAGTTTGTTCCTTGTTGGAACATGGATATTGTTGGGATATCATTATTATATCTTGTTTACATTAATGAACCTATATACTTGGTAAAGGGTGAAAGGCTCGGCCTTATGCCTGGTGTTTTGTTCCACTCTTGCCGCCCTAGTTTTCCGTCATACAGGTGTTATGTTCCTTGATTTTGCGTTCCTTACGTGGTTGGGTGTTATGGGAACCCCTTGACAGTTCGCTTTGAATAAAACTCCTCCAGCAAGGCCCAACCTTGGTTTTACATTTGCACTAACAACCTATCACCTTCCCTTGGGTTCTGCAGACTCAAGGATCATCTTTATTTTAACCCCCCCGGGCCAGTGCTTCTCTAAATGTTGGTCCGAACTGAGTAGACTGCAGGGCCACCTCGGGGAAACTTGAGGTTTGGTTTTACTCTTAGGATGTATCATCCAGTGTTGCCTCGATAACGAGATATGTGCAGCGCCTATCAGGATGTCGGCGCATCGGGTGGCTTTGCTGGTCTTGTTTTACCATTGTTGAAATGTCTTGTAACCGGGATTCCGAGTCTGATCGGGTCTTCCTGGGAGAAGGAATATCCTTCGTTGACCGTGAGAGCTTGTGATGGGCTAAGTTGGGACACCCCTGCAGGGTTTTGAACTTTCGAAAGCCGTGCCCGCGGTTATGGGCAGATGGGAATTTGTTAATATCCGGTTGTAGAGAACTTGAAACTTAACTTAATTAAAATGCATCAACCGCATGTGTAGCCGTGACGGTCTCTTTTCGGTGGAGTCCGGGAAGTGAACACGGTTCTTGTGTTATGCTTGAACGTAAGTAGTTTCAGGATCACTTCTTGATCACTTCTAGTTCACGACCGTGCTTTGCTTCTCTTCTTGCTCTCATTTGTGTATGTTAGCCACCATATATGCTGAGTGCTGCAAATCCACCTCACTACCTTTTCCTTCCTAAAGCTTAAATAGTCTTGATCGCGAGGGTGTGTGATTGCTGAGTCCCCGTGACTCACAGATCACTTCCAAAACCAGTTGCAAGTGCCGTTGATACCAGTGCAGGTGATGCAGCTGAGCTCAAGTGTGAGCTCAACGAAGATCGTGTTCGTTGTGTTGTTTCGTTTCCAGTTGATCAGTAGTGGAGCCCTGTCGGGGCGATCGGGGATCTATGCATTTGGGGTTGTCTTTATTTTTGTTCCGTAGTCCGACCTTGATTGTATCTGGATGATGTAATGCTATATTTATGTATTGTGTGAAGTGGCGATTGTAAGCCAACTCTTTATCTCTATCTTATTCAGTACATGGGATGTGTAAAGATTACCCCTATTGCGACATGCCTACTATGTGGTTATGCCTCTAAGTCGTGCTCCGACACGTGGGAGATATAGCCACATCATGGGTGTTACAAGTTGGTAATCAGAGCCTTCCTCGACTTAGGAGCCCCTTGCTTGATCGAATCGTTGACGTTGTTGAGTCTAGAAAAATGTTTTGAGTCTTATAGGATTATATATATATCGGCGAGTAGGATTCTTTTTACTCCTCAGTCCCTTCGTCGCTCTGGTGAGGCCTCCTGACGTAGAGTTTTGACTCTTCTCTCCTCAAATTTCACGATTTTTTTAGGATCACGTGGGTGTATTGGAATAGTTTCGATGGTTTTGTGACGAGAACATTGTTCTTGGTGCCTCCTGACATTTATGGGTTGTGGCAGTGTCCTAGGGAGTTGAGCTTTGAGGTGTTGTCGTCACAATTTTATTGTTGCAGTTCTGGAATACTTGAGTTCGCCGACATCGAAAAGCTCCTTTATGCAGTTGTTGGTGAGATAACCTCGACGCCACCCAGTACTGGGATGGGAGTTCGGGAGTATTGCCATAACTTGTATAACAGATGCTTTTCGAAGGTTGGGGTAAACGATTTCCGAAGGTTTCTTGGTTATGTGTTGAAGGATGGATATAGTCGGATGTAGGAATTGTTAGTTTGGGTGAGATATTATGCTTCCCCTGTATCCCCAACACCTGATTGCATAACCAGAAAGTTTCGGGAGTTTATAAGTGGGAATTCAAGTAGCTCTTAGGATATCTTACCGTCAGATGCATGATATGAGATTGGGGTTCGATGTCTAGTGGTCCGCCTATCCACGGTTGGTTTTATAGTGGTCTCGTTGTTTTGCATCAAAAAGTTGAGGGAGGCCAGATATCTGACCGCCTAGGTTTTGCATCGGCTGCCTTCCCGAGGGCAGGCGTCCCCTCCCCCAAACCCAATGAGAACGTCATGTTCGTCTCCCACTTCCTCCGAGGTCTAGGCCTTGCTCTGGATCCTTTTGTCAGGGGTTTGATGTTTTATTACGGGCTAGATTTCCATGATCTAGCTCCGGACTCCTTTCTTCATATCACGACATTTATTGTCGTGTGTGAGGCCTTCCTCTGGGTTACCCCTCACTTCGGCCTGTGGCTCAAGACCTTTGAAGTAAAGCCGAAGATGATCGAGGGGCAACATGCAGTGTGCGGAGGGGCTTCAATATGCAGGATGACGGGAGCTCCATGGCCCAAAGGTTCCATTCCAGAGGTGTCTGAATTGTGGCAACAAGAGTGGTTCTACATCACGGCTCCTAGAAGTGCCAAGTGGGCGGCCGCCCCTGTTTTCCGCTCGGGCCCTCCACCACAACTGATGTCATGGATCAGCAGAGGCCTGAGCTGGGGTCCAGCCAAGGACGTGCCTATACTGCAAAGCCGCATTCGGGATCTCTTAAATGGAGATTTTAGTTTGGTTGCGATAATACAAGTTATGCTGGTTCGTCAAATCCAGCCGTGCAAATGCCGGCCGCTTCGCTTGTGGGAGTTCAATCTCGAGGGACCGCGTGTCATTCAAAATTTCCTCGGCCTGACGCATGGGGAGATGTACAAGTCATTCTTCGGACCTCAGGTAGAGTATTCGGAAATCACCGAGGACGTGGGCCTGAGCAGTAACCGCGCCGCCGAACAGGTAAGGAATCTTCCAGCCGAACATACTATCTCTCATTTGTTACGAAGTTATTTCGGAGAGTTCGCTTTTTGACCAGGACTGGATAACAAAGGCGAAGTTGATTCGGTCTTCGGCCCCCCTCCCTGAGGGTTTGGACAATCTGGTATTGGAAAAGATGCTCCAGGTCGCACCTTGCCCGGAGCCCTTGAAGGAAGATACTGGGAAGGATAATACAGGCGGACACGGGCCCCCAACGCTGCCCATTCTAATCAAGGGAGCGAGCGTCTCCATGAAGGAAGACGACCGGAGGAGGAAAAGGACTGCGCCCGAGGATTCGGAAGCCGAAGCTTCCAAACGGGAGAAGAAGTCTCCCACAGAGGGTCCTACCTTGGGGGGTGCTTTTGCCGCACAAAGTCCGTGGGGGGATCAATTCTCCAGTGAGTTGTAAGCGACCCGAAATACTTTAATAGTACAGGTATGCCCTCTTTTTCTTCTGAGAAAATAACCACCGCATTTATCTTTGCAGTTCGGGCCTTAGCCCCTCTCAAATGAGCTCGTCTTCGGGGGATCTTCTTCCAAATATGATGGAGAGCGAAACGCCTCCTCCGGACTCCTCCGCCCCGGAAGCGGGCGACGCCAAAGTGTCGTCGCGGAGGGCCTCTCCGAGTCCGGTGAGGCCAGAAGATAATCCCATTGACCCCCGAAGCTCCTAGTGTCTGGCTCCCAAAGAGAGCAAACAGAAGAGTCTGGCACCATCTGGTGTGCGATCGGATGTTCTGAGGGGGTTGGTGGGGCGAGCGGCCATCTCAGATGAACACCGTATGCTGATGAATATGGTGATGGAGAGAATCTCGTCCGCCGAAAGCGGATTGCATGAAGCTTTTATGAGTCTACTGACAGGCTTTGAGGTACGTAAAATAATGTATGATAGTCCTGCACATGCTAGGTGTGCCCTGTGTAGATAGTAGCCCCTAAGACTCTGGTGGTCGTCGGAAACGACGACGAACATAGGATCATATTCCCAGGTAATAACCATACTACCTCTATGTGCAAGTGATGGAAGCTCCAGTGGCTAGCCGGACTAGCGAGTTTGCCAATTTAAAACGGCAGTTGGATGCGGCAGACGCCGACATCGAGCTTGTTAACAAAAAGGCTTGACGAGGCACAGGGTAAGTGTCATTATCTGGTAAACGCCACATAGTAAGAGCAGCATGATGCCAGTATCTTTAATATGTTGTGACTACAGATGGAGCTGCCACTGTTGAAGCCTTGCAGGCAGAACTTGCCCGAGCCAAGGAACAAGCAAGGTTTGGTAATGCGGCTGCTTTGAAGGCGGCCGAAGAGTTGAAAGCCGAGAAGGCCGCGCATGGCGAGAGCCGAGATAAGATGGCCAAGATGGCCATAGAATTAAAAGCCGCCGCCGACCGTTGCTGGGTTCTTGAAAAGGAAAACCTAGCAAAGGCATCAGACCTTGAGAAGGCTGCTGCCACGAGAAAAGACATCCGCTCTGCTATGAGGGCGAAGAAGGAGGAGCTGCGGGAAGCCGGGGATATTGTAGCTGGGAAATCCTTTATGTTGCGGAGGAAGTTCGGAGAACCACGGTTTGCCCCTCTGGATTGGCTGTGGAGTTTGGAGGATGTGTATATGGATTTGGCGGCGAGCGCTGCCGATGCGGTCAAGTATTTCCAGGGTCAGACGGACCGTGAAGTGGACCAGTTGTTTTGGACACTATTCCATTCTCCCGAGCATTCGCTTTCATTGACTGACCAATTAGCCGAATGGGCCAAACTGAATAAGTTGTCCGGACTCGCCATGAGGTCTGTTGTGGATCAGCTATGCCCGGAAAGGCCAAAACCGAACAGCTATTTCAGCTTGGTGCAGCAGTTCCTTGACATGGTGCCGCGCATTAATGCGATGAAGAGGTCGGCGTGCATAGAGGGCTCACGGATGGCCTTTGCCCGTGTTAAAGCATACTGGGCGGAGATGGATGCTACCACTGTTGTAGCGCAGGATTCGGCCATAGGTCGAATGGCTGCTGAGCACTACTTTGAAGAAGTTCTTGAGGGTGCTCGTTTGATAGAGACCCAGTGCTCAAAAAATACTATGTTTGAGTGATATGTAATCTCATTGTAAGCGAAATGCTTTTATAAATTTTTATAAGGCTATTTTTATACTTTTGCCTGAAAGTAATATGATGCCTCCTAGGCGGCCGTTTATGTATACATGTGTATAACCTAAAAGATTGCAGCCCTCGGCTTCAACCCCCACGCATATAATGCGGAGGTGCTCGCAAAAAACACGCGTTCACACTTAACCCAACGTCTTGGTCCTATTAAGGAGGTGATAGCGGAGCGAGCGAGGCAACCGGACTATAATGCTTTAGCACTTTTACTTAGCCATAGGAGTTTGACAGTAGGGCTACTAGATAGCCCCTGGTGGCTCCGCACTCTCCCGATCCCGGGGTGCATACATGCCTGGCCGGAAAACGGCCCTTCGTTAAGGCGGAGGAATTCTAACATTCGAACAGGTCATCGAGTGGTTGACCAGTCTCACGCTATATCAGGACAGTCAGTTTTCGACTTTCTCTACTAAGGCGCTCGTTCGGATGAACCAGGGCACAATCGCAGTAGTTCTCCTGGTGCTACCTTAGCCGGTAAAGCAGAACATAATGTACCAAAACACAGGAGCCGGGCAAACCCAACATTTGACCAAAGACAATGATTCGGAGCTGATGCAAATAGGGCCAACCTCGCGACGCCGAACACTCCCTAAGTTATTCGGTCTTTGTGGTATAAACCGGGCCTAAATAATGGCCTTTGTAAGAAGCCCCTTGTGTCCAGGTATGTGCATTGTTCTAGCGTGGCCACATGCCAAGACGTCAGCATCCTTCTCAACGGTGGATATGTATCAACAAGAGACAGTAAAAAAGGTTTACGCAGGGTCTTAATCAAAAAAGAATCCTTGGAGCGGGTCCCTGCTGCACGTCTACGCCTGTGTCTCCGTTGTGCCGTATCCTGGACGGGTGTAGCACGATGATCGTCTGTAAAAGAGAGGAATTTAGGTGAAAAACTTGTCGTGCAACAAGATAGTTTTTAAAGAAACCATGTATAATTCAAGATGAGAAGAAATTGCCACTTGTCTGCGCGCCTTGAGCCCCTTGTATTGAAAAATAGGGGTGTGACCATTTATTCAGTATAGATAGCGGCGCCGGACTTGATTAGTTGTGCCTGAGGTCTTGACAACCTATTGGATGCTTTTGCTGGTCCGGGTGCCTTTAGTGTGCGGCTGCCAAGGCAGCTGCACTCTCTTCGGCGCGCAGAGATTGCTTGATATTTCCGTTCACTGAAACGATGCCACGTGGACCGGGCATCTTGAGTGTGAGGAAGGCGTAGTGTGGTATTGCGTTGAAGCGAGCGAAAGCTTCGCGTCCGAGCAGTGCTTGATAGCCACTTTGGAACGGAGCGATGTGGAAGGTTAAATGCTCGTGACGGAAGTTATCGGGGGAGCCGAATATTACTTGTAGTAGGAGGGAGCCCGTACAACGAGCCCCTGGGCCTGGCGTTACTCCTTTAAAGGTAGTGTCGCTATGGCGAATTTTTGTTGGGTCTAACCCCATCCCGCGGATTGTATCCTGATATATTAGGTTTAGATTGCTGCCACTGTCCATCAAGACTCATGTGAAGTGATATCCGCCAATTACTGGGTCTAACACCAGGGCAGCCCATCCTACGTGTTGGATACGTGCTGAGTAATCGCGATGCTCGAAAGTGATCGGTTGAGACGACCAGTGGCAGGACTTTGCGGTGACAGGCACTTGGGTATATTTTCCTGGGAGTGCCGCATTGTTTTCTCCCTTGATCACATGTAACACGTTTACTGTTTTGACTTCTGGTGGAAATTTCTTTTGTTCCCCAGTGTCTTGCTTGGGAGGCTCGTCCTCGTCTTCACTTGGTGTATCCTCCCCCTTGTGTACGGCGTTGAGCTTGCCTGACTAATTGAAGACCCAACATTCTCTATGGGTATGATTAGTAGGTTTACCAGGGGTACTGTGGATCTGACATACTTGGTCCAGAATTTTGTTGAGGCTGGACAGTTCATCCCTGGTGCCTTTAGAGGGCGGCTTTTGCTGACCTGTCCGAGAGCTTTTGAATCCGGCGTTTACTGCCGTGCCCTTCGTGCTGTCTTCTTTATTCCGGCGTTTGTTATTGCTGTTGCACCGTGATTTCCCGTTTCCATCTCTAACTTCAGATGTACTGGGGTCGCTGGTGCTGCATCTGGCTAGCCAGCTGTCCTCACCCGCGCAAAAGCGGGTCATGAGGTTTGTTAATGCGGCCATCGTTCTCGGCTTATTTTGGCCGAGGTGTCTGGCGAGCCATTCGTCACGGACGCTATGCTTAGAAGCTGCCAAGGCTTCGGCGTCCGGACAGTCGACAATCTGGTTCTTTTTAGTAAGAAACCTGTTCCAAAGCTTTCGGGCTGACTCTCTGGGCTGTTGAGTTATATGACTCAAATCGTCTGCATCCGGAGGTCGGACATAAGTCCCTTGAAAATTTGCCCGAAAGGCGTCTTCGAGCTCTTCCCAACTTCCAATGGAGCTTTCGGGGAGGCCTTTAAGCCAGTGACGAGCTGGCCCTTTGAGCTTGAGGGGTAAGTACTTGATGGCGTGGAGATCATCTCCTTGAGCCATATCGATATGAAGGATGTAGTCCTCAATCCAGACCCCAGGGTCTGTTGTTCCGTCGTATGCCTCTATGTTTACGGGTTTGAATCCCTCTGGAAATTCATGGTCCAGAACCTCATCGGTGAAACATAGGGGATGTGCGGCACCCCTGTAGCTCGGTGTACCGCGTTGTTCGGATGTTTGTTGTGTTGCATTGTATGCTGGGGCGCGCTTGCGTGGTCCATAGATGGATCTTGTTGCGCCGTCCTTTAGGTGCGAGCCCTCGCATGGGTCGCGTGTTGTATTGTGAGTGGCGTTGTATGCCACTCTATGTTGGTAGAGGGGTCGTCTATCCGGCCAGGTGGATGCTTTGATATTTGGTTGTGGGGGTCTGAAGCCTCCTCATCGAATTCAGGTAGCAGCTTCCGCTTTGGGTAGCTCTTGGAGGGGTGGTTGTCACCATACCTTGCTGCTGTGTTGAGTATTTTAATCCATATGACTTGGAGTGTGTCTTGCGCAGCCTTGAGCCTTTTCTTCTACTTTTTAAGACTCCTCACGGTGGCAACAAGCCTTTTACGGGCATTCTGCTGCTCCGGGTGCCTGTCCGGCGTTCTGTCGTCCGGACTTTTATCCTTGATAGAATTTGTTTGTTCGGTTTGATTATCCGGATTGCCGTTGTCCGGCAGCAGTTCACCCTGCTCCAGCGTTGGGTCTGTGTGATCGTTATTTGTGTCGAGGTGGGATTTGGGGCGGTGCTTGCGTTGCCGCTTTGACTGCTTCTCGAGGGAACAAGCCTTCGGTGTGTCCTTCCGCTCCTCGTCGTCATATTTTGGTGCGTCCACCATGTATACATCATATGATCAGGTGGCTTTCCAGGGCTCAATAGGCACTGGTTCTTATCGTCTCCTGCATCGGCGTCCATACCGTCGATGTCTTCGGAGTCGGTGTTGAGCATGTCGGTTAAATCGTCGACAGTGGCTACAAAGTGGGTGGTGGGTGGGCTTTGAATTTCTTCATCGCCCGTATCCCAACCTTGCTGACTGTAGTCCGGCCAGGGCTCTCCTGATAAAGAGAGAGACTTTAGTGTCTTCAGAATATCGCCGAAAGGCGAGTGCTGAAAGATGTCCGCGACAGTAAACTCCATGATCGGCGCCCGATCGGATTCGATCAGCAGGGGCGCGGAGGGTTCGGAGTCCGGAGAAGAGTCCGGCTCCTTGGAGTCACGGGTCTCGCGGAGTGCGGGGCTAGTGTTCGGCTCGATCGCCGTTGGGATCGCAGCCCCCAAGGCGGCGTCCAACCACCCATCCTCGATCGGCGCAGTTGGCTACCAATTAAGGGTCGAAGCTGATGCGGGTGCGGCCTCCAGGGCACTGTTCAACGGCAGAGCTAGATCATGGTCGTCGTGACAGTGCGGCGCGCTCGGCAGTGGCTCGAATCCGTCGAGGATCAAGTCCCCGCGGATGTTAGCCGTGTAATTTTAACTTCCAAATCTGACCTGATGGCCAGGGGCATAGCTTTCGATCTGCTCCAGATGGCCAAGTGAATCGGCCCGCAGTGCGAAGCCGCCGAAGACGAAGATCTGTCCGGGGAGGAAGGTCTCACCCTGGACTGCATCGCTATCGATGATAGTAGGAGCCATCAAGCCTGACGGCGACGACACAGAGGAACTCCCAATGAAAGCACCAATGTCGGTGTCAAAACCGGCGGATCTCGGGTAGGGGGTCCCGAACTGTGCGTCTAGGCCGGATGGTAACAGGAGGCAAGGGACACGAAGTTTTACCCAGGTTCGGGCCCTCTTGATGGAGGTAAAACCCTACGCCCTGCTTGATTAATATTGATGATATGGGTAGTACAAGAGTAGATCTACCACGAGATCGGAGAGGCTAAACCCTAGAAGCTAGCCTATGGTATGATTGTTGTTCTGTATGTTGTCCTACGGACTAAAACCCTCTGGTTTATATAGACACCGGAGAGGGTTAGGGTTACACAAAGTCGGTTACAATGGTAGGAGATCTACATATCCGTATCGCCAAGCTTGCCTTCCACGCCAAGAAAAGTCCCTTCCGGACACGGGACGAAGTCTTCAATCTTGTATCTTCATAGTCCAGGAGTCCGGCTGAAGGTATAGTCCGGCCATCCGGACACCCCCTAATCCAGGACTCCCTCACTTCTCTTGTGTGATTTAGCCGTAGATCATTGTTCATCTTTTGTCAAGCATATTGAGTAGATCACTGCAATGTGCTTTTTTGTTATGTTGGAGTGCAGTAGCTTAGTTTCTTGTTGCATTCTAGATGGCATCGTGCTGTTAATCGCAGAATTGTGCCATTATTGTTTTGCTTGCCATTTGCAAACCGTGCATCCGATTCCGGTGATCTTTATATCGATTTCGACCGAAATCAACTCATCTTTCCAGTGGCGCACTTGGTTTGCCAAGTTAAGGCCTGGTTGAATCTTTTCCTTCCGGAGCACGCATATGCATTGCATAGCACATCCCGCATATCATGCCATGTTTTGCATCATGTTTCTTGCGCATTGCACCGTGGTTGATTGTGGTTGCCTTTGCTTGTGTTCTTGCCTTGGGTAGAGCTGGGAGACGAGTTCGCGATCGAGGAACCCGCTGAGTATGCTTACGAGGATCAATCTTTCGTCTACTCAAAGAACTTTGCAGGCAAGATGACCATACCCTCGAAATCACTTTTATCTTTGCTTGCTAGTTGTTCACTCTTTTGCCATGCCGCACTACGTACCACTTGCTATATCATGCCTCCCATATTGCCATGTCAAGCCTCTAACCCACCTTTCCTAGCAAACCGTTGTTTGGCCATGTTACCGCTTTGCTCAGCCCCTCTTATAGCGTTGTTAGTTGCAGGTGAAGATGGAGTTTGTTCCTTGTTGGAACATGGATATTGTTGGGATATCATTATTATATCTTGTTTACTTTAATGAACCTATATACTTGGTAAAGGGTGGAAGGCTCGGCCTTATGACTGGTGTTTTGTTCCGCTCTTGCCGCCCTAGTTTTCCGTCATACCAGTGTTATGTTCCTTGATTTTGCGTTCCTTACGCGGTTGGGTGTTATGGGAGCCCCTTGACAGTTCGCTTTGAATAAAACTCCTCCAGCAAGGCCCAACCTTGGTTTTACATTTGCACTAACAACCTATCACCTTCCCTTGGGTTCTGCAGACTCAAGGGTCATCTTTATTTTAACCCCCCGGGCCAGTGCTTCTCTAAGTGTTGGTCTGAACTGAGTAGACTGCGGGGCCACCTCAGGGAAACTTAAGGTTTGGTTTTACTCATAGGATGTCTCATCCGGTGTTGCCCTGAGAACGAGATATGTGCAGCTCCCATCAGGATGTCGGCGCATCGGGTGGCTTTGCTGGTCTTGTTTTACCATTGTCAAAATGTCTTGTAACCGGGATTCCGAGTCTGTTCGGGTCTTCCTGGGAGAGGGAATATCCTTCGTTGACCGTGAGATCTTGTGATGGGCTAAGTTGGGACACCCCTGCAGGGTTTTGCACTTTCAAAAGTCGTGCTCGCGGTTATGGGCAGATGGGAATTTGTTAATATCCGGTTGTAGAGAACTGGAAACTTAACTTAATTAAAATGCATCAACCGCATGTGTAGCCGTGACGGTCTCTTTTCGGTGGTGTCCGGGAAGTGAACACGGTTCTTGTGTTATGCTTGAACGTAAGTAGTCTCAGGATCACTTCTTGATCACTTCTAGTTCACGACCGTGCTTTGCTTCTCTTCTCGCTCTCATTTTCATATGTTAGCCACCATATATGCTTAGTGCTGCAAATCCACCTCACTACCTTTTCCTTCCTAAAGCTTAAATAGTGTTGATCGCGAGGGTGTGAGATTGCTGAGTCCTCGTGACTCACAGATTACTTCCAAAACCAGTTGTAGGTGATGTTGATACCAGTGCAGGTGATGCAGCTGAGCTCAAGTGTGAGCTCAACGAAGATTATGTTCGTTGTGTTGTTTCATTTCCAGTTGATCAGTAGTGGAGCCCTGTCGGGGCGATCGGGGATCTATGCATTTGGGGTTGTCTTTATTTTTGTTCCGTAGTCCGACCTTGATTGTATCTGGATGATGTAATGCTATATTTATGTATTGTGTGAAGTGGCGATTGTAAGCCAACTCTTTATCTCTATCTTATTCAATACATGGGATGTGTAAAGCTTACCCCTCTTGCGACATGCCTACTATGCGGTTATGCCTCTAAGTCGTGCTCCGACACGTGGGAGATATAGCCGCATCGTGGGTGTTACAGGAGCTCTCCCTCCGCACTGAGGAACATACCGCGACCCTTGCGGCTGAAGTGCAGAGCGGCCTCCTTAGGCCGAACACCTCATTGGCCATCAAGCCCCTGGACACTGTTAGATGCGTCCGGTGTACTCTGCATGATGACAGCTCGATGACTCTAGAGCTAGACTAGCAGTTTTTCCTCCGTCGATCGCCACATACATCTGCCGCATATGTATGGCGTGTGCACAATTACGCACTCAAAATACCCTGGGCAACAACGGAGGCACAGTACAGATATGTCTATAGTGCGGCTCGACCCTATGTGACCTTGACCTTTTTCCTTTGATCTTTTTTCAATACCAGAGGTGCATTAAAACCTAGCTACTCCACGGTCGTGCAAGGACTCTTCCCGAGCCCATTTTTCGTATAGACGACCGTGGACCGTTCCTCTCAAGGAATCTCTTCCACAAAGGCGAAAGCGATGCAGACGTGCGGCAGGGCATCAATGAGATCTTCAAGACCATCCTTTTTAGGCCTCGTATACAGCTTTCCCTTGTGTACAAATTTTGGCATGTAAAATAGCCATGGCACTATCAGTAATAGCACGCCTTGACGTATCAAACACATTACAATGAAAACAATTTTTTACCAAGCCTCATTCGGTCTTGGTTTGTTTCATAATCTGCATTCCTCTTTTGTGCTAAGATTGCCACATATACATTCTTGTACAACTTCAATACCAGGGGCTCTATTCGGCCACACATATTTTGAAAAAAATAAGCCCGAATACTTTTAGAGTACACTTGGGAGTCCCGAACATTGCATTATATGCATCAGCTCTGAATCATGTCTTTGGTCAATAGTTGGGTTTCCCGGCTCCTGTGGTTGCTACCTTACGTTCCGCTTGTTCGGGTAAGGTGGTAAAGGGAGAACTACTACGATTGTGTTTTTGGTTCGTTCGGTCAAGCACCTTAGTATAGAAAGACAAAAACTAACTGTCATGATACGGCGAGAGCTGGTCAACGATTCGGCGACTTACCATAAATCTCTTGTGATTTCTTCCGTACTATACGAAGGACTGGCCTTCATCCAGTGACGCGCCTAAGGCATCCAAGTTCGGATAGCCGCACACGCACCAAGGGCTAGTTCCTAGTCCCATTGTCAAACTCCTATGGCTAAGTGAAAGTGATAAAGCCGCATAATCTGATTGCCTAGTTCACTGCGCAGACACCTCTTTTACGGACCAAGACGTTGGGTCAAGTGTGGTCTTGCGCTATTACCGAACACCCCCCAGCATCTACGTGGGGGCTGAAGCGAATGACTTGAAAACTCTCAGAAATAAAAATGGCCGCAGAGGAGGAAACTAATGTCAGATAAAGGCGTAAATATATTACAAAGCCTTGGTTCATAAAACAACACCTGGACAGCTCGGATACATTCATTCAAACATGATATCGTTTGAGCATTGGCCCTCTACTTTCCGGGCACCCTCCAAGATGTCGTCAAAATACCGCTCCGGCTTGCGGTGGACCTTGCCTTCAGGCGGCCCTCGGTCGCCACGACGGTGGCCTTCATCTTCACCAATTGCATCTTGATGCGGGTGAAGGCCATCCGCGCACCCTCGATGCACGCCGAGCGCTGGACAGCTTCAATTCGGGGCATCGCGTCAGCGAGCCGCTTCACCAGGCTAAAGTAAGTGCTAGGAATGGGTTCGGTTGGCTAGAGCCGGACTATGACGTCCTTCATGGCCAAACCGGACATCCTATGCAGCTCCGCCAGCTGCATCATCTGGTTGTTCAACAGCACCGGACGCTCTGCCGCCAGGTACTGTGACCAGAATAGCTTCTCCGTGGTGTTCCCCTCCTGGGCCCAAAAGAATTGCGCGGCGTCGGCCGCACTCCTCGGAAGATCCGCAGTGGCGTCTGGAGAAATCCATAGTCGAGTGAGCAGTGCGTATTTCTGACTGCCAAATTTACTCTGCAAAAGAAAGGGCTTACGAGCCACTATCTGTTCAGCCTACTTGATCTCCTCGCGAGCCACCTGGGACTTGGTCCGCTCCTCCTTGGCCTCCTGGAAATCCCTCGCAAGATCGACCGCTTGGGACTTATTGTTCTCCTCCAAGGCCTCATACTTGCCGGCGGCATCCTTGAGCTCTTGCTCCACTTCGGTCACCGGCTCCTCATACCGGCGGTGGGCGACCTACTCAGCCTTTAAATCCACGACCGCTTTGTCAGCGGCCGCTTTTCTCACCCGTGCCTACTCCTTGGCTTGGGCGAGGTGAAGGAAATATGCCCTAGAGGCAATACTAAAGTTATTATTTATTTCATTATATCATGATAAATGTTTATTATTCATGCTAGAATTGTATTAACCGGAAACATGGTACATGTGTGAATACATAGACAAACAGAGTGTCACTAGTATGCCTCTACTTGACTAGCTCGTTGATCAAAGATGGTTATGTTTCCTAGCCATAGACAAAGAGTTGTCATTTGATTAACGGGATCACATCATTAGGAGAATGATGTGATTGACTTGACCCATTCCGTTAGCTTAGCACTTGATTATTTAGTTTGTTGCTATTGCTTTCTTCATGACTTATATATGTTCCTATGACTATGAGATTATGCAACTCCCGTTTACCGGAGGAACACTTTGTGTGCTACCAAATGTCACAATGTAACTGGGTGATTATAAAGGTGCTCTACAGGTGTCTCCAAAGGTACTTGTTGGTTTGGCGTATTTTGAGATTAGGATTTGTCACTCCGATTGTCGGAGAGGTATCTCTGGGCCCTCTCGGTAATGCACATCACTTAGGCCTTGCAAGCATTGCAACTAATGAGTTAGTTGCGGGATGATGTATTATAGAACGATTAAAGAGACTTTCCGGTAACGAGATTGAACTAGGTATTGAGATACCCACGATCGAATCTCGGACAAGTAACATACATATGACAAAGGGAACAACGTATGTTGTTATGCGGTCTGACCGATAAAGATCTTCGTAGAATATGTAGGAGCCAATATGAGCATCCAGGTTCCGCTATTGGTTATTGACCGGAGACGTGTCTCGGTCATGTCTACATAGTTCTCGAACCCGTAGGGTCCGCACGCTTAACGCTATGATGACAGTTTTATTATGAGTTTATATGTTTTGATGTACCGAAGGTTGTTCGGAGTCCCGGATGTGATCACGGACATGACGAGGAGTCTCGAAATAGTCGAGACATGAAGATTGATATATTGGAAGCCTATGTTTGGATATCGGAAGTGTTCCTGGTGAAATCGGGATTTTATCGGAGTACCGGGAGGTTACTGGAACCCCCCCCCCCCCCGGGGGGGGGCTTAATGGGCCTACATGGGCCTTTGTGGAAAAGGAGGGAAGCAAGGGAAGTATTGGGCACGCCCCCCAAGGCCCAAACTGAATTAGTTTATGGCAAAGGGGGCCGACCCCCCTCTTTCCTTCTCCCCCCTCCCAAGTCCTAATCCAACTAGAAAAAGGGGGGAGTCCTACTCCCGGTGGGAGTAGGACTCCTCCTGCGCGCCTCTCCCCTTGGCCATCCGCACCCCCCTTGCTCCTTTATATACAGGGGCAGGGGGGCACCTGTAGACACACAAGTTGATCAAGTTGATCGTCTCTTAGCCGTGTGCGGTGCCCCCCTCCACCCTAGTCCACCTCAATAATACTGTAGCGGTGCTTAGGCGAAGCCCTGTGTCGGTAGACCATCAACATCGTCACCATGCCGTCGTGCTGACGAAACTCTCCCTCAACACTTGGCTGGAACGGAGTTCGAGGGACGTCATCGGGCTGAACGTGTGCTGAACTCGGAGGTGCCGTGTGTTCGGTACTTGATCGGTAGGATCGTGAAGACATACGACTACAGCAACCGCGTTGTGCTAACGCTTCCGCTTTCGGTCTACGATGGTACATGGACAACACTCTCCCCTCTCGTTGCTATGCATCACCATGATCTTGCGTGTGCGTAGGAATTTTTTTCAAATTACTACGTTCCCCAACACGAGGGCGCTCTTCAGGGTCTCGACCTCGGCCGCACTACCTGTAATAATGATCAGGGCAACACACGAGCTTAGACTCTGCATTGGCATATCACTTTAGGTGTGTAAATAATTTTTCAAAATCATACCTTGCGCCTCGTCGAACCGCTTGTTAATGCAGATGACATCATCATCGGCCAGCTGCAGCTTCCGCTTGAGTTCGGAAACTTCATCGGCATGGGCAGTCACCGCTAATAGGGAAGCCTGTTTACCAATAGACCAGTACGTTACCTCCTGCGATTATTATTTGATCCTCTGTTCGGCCGTTTTTTGAAACCGAATAGAGTCTTAGGGGCTACTATCTATACATAGGCATATTTTTCATTTGAAAAGTTGCTAAAAGTATTACATTGCATGCCTCAAAGCCTGTTAGTAGGCTGGTGAAGGCTTCGTTCAGCCCACTCTTGGTGGACTGAACCTTCTCAACCACCACACCCATCGGGGTGCGGTGCTCCTCCACCATGGAAGCAGGTCGCAGTGCCTCCATCAAAGTGTTCGGCGCCTCCAGATTAGTGGAGGTCGCCGCCAGAGTTGGCGCTCCCCCCTCCTTTGAAGGGGTTGCCCACTCGATTCCGGAGCCACATGGGTCTCCAGAATGGTGTTCGGCTGAGGGTCGGACTGGTCAGGGCCCCCGTCATCAGTCTCCATGGGGGTTCTGCCCCCATGTTCTCGGCAGCCGAGGCATTACCCTCTGGCGCCGTCTTGGCGGCCTCCCGCACCTCTCCGTGGCCCGGAGAGGTCCTTTGGGATAACACCTCAGTGTCATTTGCGGTGGGAGGTGGAGAGGCTCACGTAGGCGTCTCGCTCTCCACCATCTCCGGCGCCAGAGAGTTTCCCTCAGATGATGATTGTTGGGGGAGGTCCTGGGCCAAACTGAAACACATAATATAATATTTTATCCTACAAATCGTAAAATATCGGATACATGCAAAGCATCCTCAGATACTTATGATGCGGTCAGGGGCTTCACCCTAGGGCGCCGCTCGGGGATGGCTTCGACATCCGAATCCAAGCCGCCAGAGAGAGAAATCTTCCCTCTCTTGGACGCCCCTGCCTCTGGGTCTATGGAGGCCGCCATTTTCTTGTTCCTCCCCTTAAGGGGAGAATTGCTTTCTGCCTACTGCTCCTCTTCGTCTTCATCTCTGTCGGTGTTTTGGGAACGGGGGTCCCCAGACTTGCCTGCCTGCGGCCTGCGGCGTGGCTCAAGTGGGGGCCCAACATGGCCCATCTTCACCAACACACGACTCAAGACCCTCGCGAGGGGCCAAGCCTCGCGAGGCGGACGACATGGCGCATCCTCAGGCGCAGCCTCCTCAGGCTGGCTCGCGAGGAGACGGAGATATCAAGGTGGGGTACCTCGCGAGGTGCCGGTGACGCAAGCCATGACGATCGAGGGTGCCAGGTGGGCGCCAGCGCGCGCAGCGTCCTTCTTTCCTCTTTGGTGCAAAGGGGGCAAGCGCAGCCGCGGAGTACCGAGGCATCAGGCAAAGGTTGCCGTTTCGGTGCAACAAGACCAGGACCAAGCGGACTACGAGACGGAGGTCACCATGGAGCCCAGCACGGCGTCACCGCAGAGTCTTTCGCAGGCGAAGACCACCTTTAGTCAGGATAGATGTACTTTCTATCCCCCTTCAAATTAGCCCGCCATTGTTGGCTCCCTTCCCGCTTAATATTTGGGAAGAGGACCAGGCCTCTATAAATAGGGACCGGCCACCCGCGTAGCAAGGGGTTTGATCGGTTGGAAGATTAGACACACGGGGTTCGTTCGATCAGTTGGTAGGTCGAACAGTTCATAGAAGGGGATCGAAATCAGAGAGAGAGAGAGAGAGAGAGAGAGAGAGAGAGAGAGAAGGGCGACTGAACTCCTCCCAGCAGTTCGTTGCCCCAGCTAAGAACTGACCCTCGCGAGGCAGTTCTTCCTTGTAGTGTTCATCATAATCAGCCCCAAGAGGCAATCCATCCACCACACACTAGAGTAGGGTATTACACCACAATGGTGGCCCGAACCAATATAAATCTTGTGTCTCTTGCGCAGTTCGTTTAGTAGTTTAGATCTTTGTGAGACAGGGAGGTTGAGGACGTGATCTCCGCGCGCACCCCAGTGTTTGAACCTTAAGGGTCTGCCAGAACCCAAGATCCGACAATCTCCCTCATGGGAGGAGGGAGCTTCGGTCTCTCTGGACATATCATCTGAAGTACCTTTATGGCCGAGGCCACCTTTGGCCTCCTTGCTCTTCTTCTTTAGCGGCGCCTGATACGGCGTCGGAATCAACATCCTCATTAGTAGAGGAATGGCTGGGTCTTCGGGTAGAGGAGCCGGACACTTGATCCGCTCTGCCTTGTTTGTCCAGCCCTGATTGAAGGATGGAAGTCTCTACATACCCTTTGGTTTGTGAACTGAAGTTATGTTCGGAAACTAAATTCTTACCAGGGTGACCGGATGCGCGCTGCGAGGCCGATGTCGTCGGTCGTCTCCGGCCATGTCTTCTGGGCCTTGAAGAGAAGCTTCCAAATTTCTTCGTGTGTTGTGCCGAAGAATCACTACAGGGTTTGCGACCCTTCCAGATTGAACTCCCACATATGGAGAGGCCGGCGCTGGCAGAGGAGAATCCGGTGGAAAAGCATCACCTGAATAAAATCGGTGAGACTGGTGTTATTCTCTATCATATTTTTGATGGGCTTTTGTAGCACCATCACTTCGTCGGACGACCCCCAGTCCAGACCCTTGTTGGTCCACGACGCAAGCCGCATTGGGGTGTCTGGATCTAAACTCAGGAGTGGTTGCCCATGTAGCACCGCGAGGTTTGGTGATGTAGAACCACTCCTGCCGCCATATCATGACGGTTTCCACGAAGGCCCCTTTGGACCAGGTGACGTTGGGGAGCTTGCTCACCATGGCACCGCCGCAGTCCGTGTGCTGCCCGTCGACCACCTTCGGCTTCACATTGAAAACCTTGAGCCATAGGCCGAAGTGGGGAGGGATGCGGAGGAGTGCCTCACACACGATGATAAACGCCGAGGGGTGGAGGAAGGTGTTTGGGGATAGATCGGGGAAATCTAGCCCGTAATAGAACATGAGGCCGCAGACAAAAGGGTGATGAGGAAACCCTAGTCCGCGGAGGAAGTGGGGGATATACACCACTCTCTCGCCGGGCTCCGGAGTGGGGATGACTTGCGTTTCGGCAAGAATCCTATGCGCGACGTCCGTAGCCAGGTACCCCGCTTCTCGGGTCTCCTTGACATCCTTCTCCGTAATGGAGGAGGTCATCCACTTCCCCTGAGAGCCGGATCCGGACATGGCTGGAGAGGTTGGAGGCGGTGGGAAAGATCGAAATTTGGGTACTGGAGCTCTAGGATGGGAAAGCAGAGGAAGGAAGAAGGCGTGGGGTAAAAAGAAGGGATCTTTATCCGCTTATATAGGCAGTGAATATCAAACGCCCCCTCAAGCCTTAAAATTCACCTATTCCCAAGGGGTCGTCCGAATGGCATGGTTGGATTACCCAAACCTGTATTGATGAGAATCCCACAATAAGGGGACACGATCTATGTTTTGACACAACGTGTCAATAGAGGCTGCGCCTCGAAACGCGAAGCGGGGTGCTAAAAAATGGTTTTAAATGATAAAGAAGCCAGAAGCAACGTTTCGCCGAAAAAGTTGATAGTACACAGACTATGCTTTGATTAAGTATCTTGCCTTTGTGGTTGAGGGTTGTGGTTGTTATACAGAGCCGGATGCAGTTCTCTTATTCAGAAGACTACCCTGAAGTTTTCGAAGGAGGAACCCGCCTTGCAATGCCAAAGAGAATCTGCGTACCGAACGCATCGTCATTGAAGACTAGTTTAGGGGCTACTAAGGGAGTCCTGGATTAAGGGGTCCTCGGGTGTCCGGCCCGTGTGTTGTGGGCCGGACTAATGGGCCGTGAAGATACGAAGTACAGATTCTTCCCCCGTGTCCGGATGGGAGTCTCCTTTGCATGGATGGCAAGTCTGGCATCCGGATGTATGGTTTCCTTTCTCTGTAAGTCGACTCGACACAACCCTAGGCCCCTCCGGTATCTATATAAACCAGAGGGTTTAGTCCATAAAGGCAGTCAGAATTCACATAGGCTAGATAGCTGGGGTTTAGCCATTACGATCTCGAGGTAGATCAACTCTTGCAACCCCTATGCTCATCAAAGTCAATCAAGTAGGAAGTAGGATTTTACCTCCATTAAGGGGGCCCAAACCTGGGTAAACATCGTGTCCCCTTTATCTCTTGTTACCTTCGATCCTCACACGCATAGTTCGGGATCCCCTACCCGAGATCGGCCGGTTTTGACACCGATACCCTCCAAGATTGATTCCCCCTCCTGCAGAGTACCGAAAAGGCCTCCAGATGGGATCGCGGAAGAACAGAAGCTTGCAGCGGCGAAAAAAGTGTTTCGGGTGGCTCTCTAGTATATTGGGAATCTTTGGGAATCTATAGAAGCGGAATTAGGTCAAGAGGTGCCACGAGGGGCCCACAAGCTCAAGGGGCGCCCCCCTGGGGCGCGCCTGGTGAGCTTGTCACTTCCTCGTGGCTATTCTGGTCTTCTCCTGAACCTTCATGGGTCCCTTCTCATCCAGAAAAAATTAATCCAAATATTTTCTCCGTTTGGACTCCGTTTGATATTGATTTTATGAAAAGCCAAAAACAAGCAAAAAACAACTGGCACTAGGCACTAGGTTAATAGGCAAGTCCCAAAAATGGTATAAAATAGCATATAAAACATCCAAGGTTGATATTATAATAGCATGGAACAATAAAAAATTATAGATACGTTGGAGACGTATCAGTCATCTAGTTTTCCTTTCTTTGTGCTCCTTCTGGCGAACCCATACTGATGACCGCGTGCATGGTTGGTCACGAGAACAGGTGCCACGGGACCCATGTCGTTAGAGATCCTGCCTGGGAGAACGACAATAAGGTTTTTGGGAGCGTCTCGACGCGACTGCGCCCGATCCGTCCCCGTCTTTGTCAGCCTCTACTTCCACTACTTCCCCCACATCGACTTCATGGTCAAAGACGCCGCCGCCAAGAAGAAGTCCACGGATGATGTCGAGTGAGGGAGTCCTGGATTAGGGGGTGTCCGGATAGCCGGACTATACCTTCGGCCGGACTCCTGGACCATGAAGATACAAGATTGAAGACTTCGTCCCGTGTCCGGAAGGGACTTTCCTTGGCGTGGAAGGCAAGCTTGGTGATACGGATATGTAGATCTCCTACCATTGGAACCGACTCTGTGTAACCCTAGCCCTCTCCGGTGTCTATATAAACCGGAGGGTTTTAGTCCGTAGGACGAACAACAATCATACCATAGGCTAGCTTCTAGGGTTTAGCCTCCTTGGTCTCGTGGTAGATCTACTCTTGTACAACCCATATCGTCAATATTAATCAAGTAGGAGTAGGGTTTTACCTCCATCGAGAGGGCCCGAACCTGGGTAAAAACATCGTGTCCCTTGTCTCCTATTACCATCCGCCTAGACGCACAGTTCGGGACCCCCTACCCGAGATCCGCCGGTTTTGACACCGACATTGGTGCTTTCATTGAGAGTTCCTCTGTGTCGTCACTTTTAGGCCCAATGGCTCCTCCAATCATCAACGACGATGCAATCCAGGGTGAGACTTTTCTCCCCGGACAGATCTTCATATTTGGCGGCTTTACACTGCTGGCCAATTCGCTCGGTCATTTGGAGCAGATCGAAAGCTACGCCCCTGGCCATCAGGTCAGATTTGGAAGTTTGAGCCACATGGCCGACCTCCGCGGAGACTTGATCTTTGATGAATTCGAGCCACAGCCGAGCGCGCCGTACTGTCACGATGGGCATCATCTAGCTCTACCGCCGAACAGTGCCCTGGACGCCGCACCCACATCAGCTCCGACCCGTAATTCGGAGCCAACTGTGCCAATCGAGGATGGGTGGTTTGACACAGCCTCGGGGGCTGCAATCTCTATGGCGATCGAGCCGAACACCAGCCCTATTCTCTGCGAAGCCCATGACTCCAAGGAGCCGGACTCCTCTCCAGACTCCGAGCCCTCCGCGCCCCTACCGATCGAACCCGATTGGGCGCCGATCATGGAGTTCACCGCCACGGACATCTTTCAGCACTCGCCCTTCGGTGATATTCGGAATTCACTAAAGTCTCTCTCTTTATCAAGAGAGCCCTGGCCGGACTATGGTCAACAAGGTTGGGATGCGGATGATGAAGAAATTCAAAGCCCACCCACCACCCACTTTGTAGCCACTGTCGATGATTTAACCGACATGCTCGATTTCGACTCCGAAGACATTGACTGTATGGACGCCGATGCAGGAGACGATCAAGAACCAGCGCCTATAGGGCACTAGAAAGCCACCTCGTCATATGATATATACATGGTGTACACCCCAAAAGAAGGCAATGGCAATGGAACAGCGGAGGATGACCCCTCCAAGAAGCAGCCTAAGCGCCGGCGTCAGCGGCGCCACTCTAAATCCCGCCAAAGCAAAAACGGTGATTCCGGCACGGGAGATAATAACACCCCGGACAGTGCCGAAGACAACCACCTCCAGCAAGATTCAGCACAGGAGGATGGAGAAGCTAGCCCTCATGAGAGAGCGGCAGACAGAGAGGTCGAGGACGATAATTATATGCCTCCCTCCGAAGACGAGGCAAGCCTGGATGACGACGAATTTGTCGTGTCGGAGGATCCCGTCGAACAAGAGCGTTTCAAACGCAGGCTTATGGCCACGACGAGCAGCCTTAAGAAAAAATAGCAACAGCTTAGAGCTGATCAAGATTTGCTAGCCGACAAATGGACTGAAGTCCTTGCGGCCGAAGAGTATGAACTCGAACGCCCCTCCAAGAGCTACCCAAAGCGCAGGTTGCTACCACGATTAGAGGAGTAAGCACCTAAACCTACATCACCAGCGCATGATGCGGCCGACTGGCCACCCCGTGGCCGCGACAGAGAGGCCTCTCGGCCCTCCACTCAAGCCGCACCCCGCGCGCCGCTCAAAAAATACCAAGGCACCGGAAAATGCACCAGACCTGCGAGATATATTGGAGGACAAGGCAAGGCAAACAAGATCAATCTACGGATTGTGTGGGCGCCCCATGGCACGAGACGGTAATCATCCCTCCGGATACAGTAAATCCGGCCGGGCCGAACACAGTAGACAAAGCTCGTTTGAGCTGCGTCGTGATATAGCCCAATACAGAGGTGCCGCACACCCACTATGCTTCACAGATGAAGTAATGGACCATCAAATCCTCGAGGGTTTCAAACCCGTGAACATCGAATCATACGATGGCACAACAGATCCTGCGGTATGGATCGAGGACTATCTCCTTCATATCCACATGGCCCGCGGTGATGACCTACACGCCATCAAATACCTCCCACTCAAGCTTAAAGGACCAGCTCGGCATTGGCTTAACAGCTTGCTAGCAGAATCAATTGGTTGTTGGGAGGACCTGGAAGCCGCATTCCTCGACAATTTCCAGGGCACTTATGTGCGACCACCAGACGCTGATGACCTAAGCCACATAATTTTGCAACCAGAGGAATCGTTCAGACAATTCTGGACACGGTTCCTAACAAAGAAAAATCAAATCGTTGACTGTCCGGATGCAGAGGCCCTAGCAGCCTTCAAGCATAACATCCGCGACGAGTGGCTTGCACGGCACCTAGGACAGGAAAACCGAAATCAATGGCAGCCCTCACCACCCTTATGACCCGCTTTTGCACGGGAGAAGACAGCTGGCTAGCTCGCAGCAATAACATGACTAAGAGCACTGGTAATTCGGATACCAAGGATAGCAGTGGCAGGTCGCGTCGCAACAAGCAAAAGCGCCGCATTAACAGCGACAATACTAAGGATACGGCAGTTAATGCCGGATTCAGAGGCTCTAAACCCGGTCAGCGGAAAAATCCATTCAAAAGAAATACTCTGGGCCCGTCCAGTTTGGACCGAATACTCGACCGCTCATGCTAGATACATGGCACCCCCGATAAACTAGCCAATCACACCAACAAGGATTGTTGGGTGTTCAAGGCATGCAAGTTAAATGCCGAAAGCAGAGACAAGGGGCTGGATAGCGATGACGAGGAGGAGCCCCGGCCGCCGAACAACAGTGGACAGAAAGGTTTTCCCCCACAAGTGCGGACGGTGAACATGATATACGCAACCCACGTCCCCAACAGGGAGCGGAAGCGTGCGCTAAGGGACGTATACGCGATGGAGCCAGTCACCCCAAAGTTCACCCCATGGTCTTCCTGCCCGATCACTTTTGATCGAAGGGACCACCCCACTAGCATCCATCATGGCGGATTCGCCGCATTGGTTCTAGACCCAATTATTGACGGATTTCACCTCACTATAGTCCTTATGGACGGCGGCAGCAGCCTGAACTTGCTTTACCAGAATATAGTGCGGAAAATGGGCATCGATCCCTCGAGGATTAAACCCACTAAAACGACCTTTAAAGGCATCATACCAGGTGTAGAGGCCAACTGTACAGGCTCAGTTACACTTGAAGTGGTCTTCGGATCTCCGGATAATTTCTGAAGCGAGGAGTTAATCTTCGACATAATCCCATGCCACAATGGCTATCACGCACTGCTCGGGCGAACCGCATTTGCCAAGTTCAATGCGGTGCCGCACTACGCATACCTCAAGCTCAAGATGTCAGGCTCTCGAGGAGTCATCACGGTCAATGGAAACACCGAATGCTCTCTCCGAACGGAGGAGCATACGGCTGCTATCGCAGCGAAAGTACAAAGCAGCCTCTCAAGGCAATTCAACAGTCCGGCGATTAAATGTCTGGACACCGTCAAGCGCGCCCGGAGTAACCTACAACAAGACCGCCTGGCACATTCTGAGCAAGCGTAGCAATGCATCCCTGTCGGATTTTGGGTTCCGGCAGACCCTTGAGGTTCGAACACTGGGGTGCACGCGGAGATTTCGCCTCCTACCTACCTGCACTCCTACGCCTTGCTAGGATCTAAACTGAGGAAAGAACAACACAAGAGACACAAGGTTTATACTGGTTCGGGCCACCGTTGTGGTGTAATACCCTACTCCAGTGTGTGGTGTGGTGGATTGCCTCTTGGGCTGATGATGATGAACAATACAAGGAAGAACAGCCTCGCGAGGGTCTGTTCTTGGCTGGGGCGATGAACTGCTGGGAGGAGCTCAGTCACCCCCCTCTCTCTCTCTACCTGATCTTCTTTATCCTTCGATCCCTCTCTTTCCTTCCAACCTCTCTTGCTCTGTGGGTGGCTGGTCCTATTTATAGAGGCCCTGGTCCTCTTCCCAAATATCGAGCGGGAAGGGAGCCAACAATGGCGGGCTAATTTGAAGGGGGATAGCTAGTACTAGCTACCCTGACAAAAGTAGTCTTCGCCTGCACAAAGCTCTGGTGATGACGCCGTCTCGGGCTCCATGATGACCTCCGCCTTGTAGTCCTCATGGTCTTGGTCTCGTTGCATCGAAATGGCAACCTTTGCCTGATGCCTCAGTACTCCGCGGCAGCGCTTGCCCCCTTTGCACCAAAGAGGAAAGGAGGACACTACGCGGGTTGGCACCCGCCTGGCGCCCTCGGTCGTCATGGCTTGCGTCACGGGCACCTCGTGAGGTACCCCGCCTTGATCTCTCCGCCTCCTCGTGAGCCAGCCTGACGAGGCCGCGCCTGAGGAAGCTCTGCGTCTCCGCCCCGCGAGGCTTGGCCCCTCGCGAGGGTCTTGGGTTTGTGTTGGTGAAGATGGGTCGTGTTGGGCCCCCCTTTGAGCCACGCCGCAGGCCGCAGGCAGGCAAGTCTGGGGACCCTCGTTCCCAGAATGCCGACAGTAGCCCCCGGGCCCAAGGCGTGCCCGGACTTGGCCGTGCAGGGAGGCGGAAGGGCAAGAGCGAAGCGCCGCGGGCCCTAACAGCCTGCGGCCTTGGGCGCCGCGTGGCGGTTGATGGGACGTGGGCGTCTCCACTTCACCATGGCGCCTTGGCAACTGCACGGTTTGGACAAGTCCCTACATGCAAAGCGGGTCATAATTACCTGCGATCGTGGGGGTCGTTGGTTGGCCATCGCCAGCTATAAGTATGGACCGGCGCGCGCCCTTCCAGTTCATCCCCCCTTGCTTCTCCTTTTTCTTCATGGCCTCGTCGAGGAGGTTCTCGGCCGCAGAGAAGGGGAAGGCTCGCCAGGTTGAGCCCGCCTCTCCCCCGCCCAAGCGCGGCCGAGGGCGCCCTCGCAAACATCCTGTGGCCACCACGGTGGCTCCCCGCTGCCATGGAGGCGATCTTCAGCACAGCGACGGGCGGATTGCTGCGGCCGGGGGGCGCGCTCCGGCTTCGCGTCCCCCTAGGCCGCGCCTTCGTGCTACTGAAGTGCTGCCGGAGTTCGTCGTGTGGTCGGTGAAGCCGACTAGCACCCGGCTTCCACTCCCTCGCTTCCTCCTTGGCGAGCTCCCGGCCGGCGCCCCGGGCGGCCTCTGGCTCCAGGCCAACGGCTACTGCAGCCGGGCCTCATGGGTCTCACTGGAGGTCTCCACGGCCGAGAGCCTGTCCCTGGCCCGCGGCTGGCAGATGTTTGCCCGCGCGCGTGGCCTGAGCCGTCGGTGCACCCTACACTTCAAGTTCGACGGCGATGCCACCCTCTATGTGAGGGTGTTTGGGGGAGATGGTCGCCATGCATGGTGTTGCCCCGAGGGTGACGACCGCGGCTGGGAACCCAGCTCCGGCGATGATGGAGAGGGAAACGCTCGCGCGGCTGGCGGCGCTCAGGGTTCCTCAAGCTTCTCCGGTTCTTCTTCAGGCGGCGACTCTTCTAGCGGTGGCCGCAGTCAGCCTCCGCGCCGTCGTATCTGCTTGGGAGGTGGCAACGTGTCCGCCCGCCGTTGCGCCCTCGTGAAGCGTGAGAGGGAGTCCGCCTGAGCTCCGTAGGCAGCTCGGGCCTTCCCTGTGGGCCGGTGTGAGGCGAGCTGCACCAGATTTGTTCTTTCTTTTCCTTTTTCCTGCATAACAAAGACAGTAGTGTGGAGCCCCGCGGGGGCGTGTTTGGGTTATTGCTGTTAATCATCGTTTTGCTTTCGTTATCGTACCATCCGGCTACGTGCCCGAGCGTGGATAGTTCCCGGCCCCGGCCGTGGTGGGCGAGCGACGCAGGCCCTTTGTCTGTGTCGTGGTGCCCGTGGGGCACGGACTAGAGGGGTGCTCCTGTAATGGGCCCAGGTCGCGAACTCTTTGAATGACTAGGATAGGAACACTCGCGAGGGCGCTCAACGGCCCCCCTCACGAGGCCTTGCACAAGAGAAATCGAGGCAGGAGAGTGAAAAGTCGAAGAACCACAAGCCAAAGACAGCAACAACTTCAATAAAACTTCGAATGAGAAGGAACAAGCCAACTGCGGAAAGCAAATGAAAAGCCGCATCCGGCACCTAATCTAGTCTTTGATGTCTTCTCACCAGCGCGGAGCTAAGTGCTGCCACTAGGCGTGGGAGGGAGCCCCGGGGCCTGAGGCCGGCACTCCTGAGACTCCGGGGCGTGTACAGCCCCAACTCATTATTACGTGAGAGTGTCACGGGCGGCGAGCTTCACAGGCGTTGGCCTTCTTCACGGGCTCCGGGCCTTTTCCAAAACGCGATAGCTTCACACGCATTCGCCTTCTTCACAGGCTCTGGGCCTTTTCCAAAACACGATAGCTTCACAGGTGTTCGCCTTCTTCACAGGCTCCGGGCCTTTTCCAAAACGCGATAGCTTCAGAGGCATTCGCCTTCTTCACAGGCTCTGGGCCTTTTCCAAAACGCGATAGCTTCACAGGCGTTCGCCTTCTTCACAGGCTCCGGGCCTTTTCCAAAACGCGATAGCTTCACAGGCATTCGCCTTCTTCACAGGCTCTGGGCCTTTTTAGGGGTAGAACCTTCGGAGGTGCTGGATGTTCCATGCATTCTGGACTGGCACCCCCTCCTGAGTCTCCAAGCGCGCGGAGCCGGGCCTGGAAACATGAACAACGTGGAACGAGCCCTCCCACATGGGGGAGAGAGCTTGTGCAGCCCCTCCCTGGAGAGAACCCGCCTGAGGACGAAGTCTCCTACCTCGAGAGTTCTGGGGCGGATGTTGCGGCAGTGATATCGCCGCAGTGCTTGTTGGTACCTCGCCGCTCGTAGCTCGGCTTCTCGGCGACGTTCCTCTCCTAGCATGAGGTCCATCCCCCGCATGGCGTTCTGCTGCGCCTCGTCGAACGCCAGGACCCGCACGGAGCAACGTCTGACCTCGTGAGGGAGGACCGCTTCGGCTCCGTAGACCAGGAAGAACGGGGTCTCTCCAGTCGGCTTGGTCGCGGTTGTACGGATGGACCATAACACGGACTGAAGCTCGTCATACCAACCTCTGCCACAGGCCTCCAGCTTCTTCTTGAACATCCTGGTCTTGAGGCCCCTCAGGACCTCCGCGTTGGCTCGCTCGGCCTGGCCGTTGCTTCGGGGGTGCGCTACCGAAGCGTAGCATATCTGCGTTCCAAGGTTAGCACAGTATGTTTTGAAGAGGTTACTGGTGAACTGCGAACCATTGTCCGTGATGATGCGATTCGGCACCCCGAACCGGCTCACGATGCCCTTGATGAACTTGACCGCGGAACCCACGGGAATGGTGCGGACAGCCTCTACTTCAGCCCACTTGGTGAACTTGTCCACGGCGACGTAGAGGTAGCGGTAGCCCCCGGGCGCCCGAGGAAATGGGCCCAAGATGTCCAGCCCCCAGACTGCGAATGGCCACGAAAGGGGTATAGTCTGCAAGCCTCCTGCTGGCTGATGGATTTGCTTGGTGTGGAACTGGCAGGCCTCACAAGCTTTCACTAGTTCGACGGCGTCATTGAGCGCGGTGGGCCAATAAAACCCACTGCGGAACGCCTTGCCGACGAGGGTCCGTGATGATGAACGATGTCCACAGTCTCCGCCATGTATATCTTCCAGCAGTTCCTTCCCTTGCTCCCTGGAGATGCAGCGCAGGGATACATCGTTTGGCCGCTTCCGGTAGAGCTCTCCATCCTTGATGCAGTATGTCGTGGCCTGGCGTGCCACTCGCTCCGCTTCCTCCTCCTTCTCCGGCAGGGTCCCTTGCGTTAGGTAACTCCGGAGCTCTGCGATCCAACATCCCTCCTGAGGTTCCATCATCAGGAGCAGGCGTGCTCCTGAGGCCGGGCCACAGGCCGGAGCCCCTGAGGCAGGTGGCTGGGGGAGCTCCTCCCGGGGCTGAGCCGGGTTCGATAATGATGGCAGGGCTTATGGCTTGAAGAGCCGCTCCTCGAAAACGCCAGGCTCCTGAGGTAACCGCCTAGATGCCCGTTTGGCGATGTCGTCGGCCTCCTCATTGGTGCCATGGGGCACATGCTGCAACTCCAACCCCCAGAACCGCTTTCCATCCTGCGGACCTCCGCTAGGTAGGCTTCCATGTGCTCATCCTTCGGCTCGTACACCTTGTTGGAGAAATTGACAAGGAGCTGCTAATCGCCCTTGATGGTGAGGCGTTTCACCCCCAGGGTAGCCGCGGCCTTCAAGCCCGCTATTAAACCTTCATACTCCGCTATGTTGTTGGAGACCTTTTCACCTTGCTGGAAACAGAGCTGCACGGTGTAATGGAGCTTGTCCTGAGTGGGCGATATAAGCACCGCCCCAGCCCTAGCGCCGTGCCTGGAGAACGCCCCATCGAAGCACATGACCCAGCCTTCTGGCGCCTCGCTTCCCGGGGACAGGGACCAATCCTTGTCGGCCTTGAGGCCTGGCGCCTCCGTCCATTCTGCCACAAAATCCGCCAACGTTGCTCCCTTGATGACTCTGGGCGTGCTGAATTCGAGCTGAAACGCTTGCAGTTCTATGTTCCACTCAGCGACCCTTCCAGCTGAATTAGGGCGCCTGAGCACTCTCTCTAGGGGGTATGACGAAACGACCTTGATGGGGTGACCCTGAAAATAGTGCCGCAGCTTGCGCGAGGCCACCAGTAGCGCGAGGAGGAGTTTCTGAGGCATGGGGTACCGTGCCCTTGCATCCCGCAACACCATGCTGACGAAGTACACTGGGTACTCAATGAGGTGGAGTGCGTTAGTGCTAGTGGCTCCCTTCGGAGACCATGGCGCCTCTTGAGGCAATGAGGCCTCCTGAGACTGGCCATCTGGAAGAGGGGCCTCTTCCGCCTCCGGTGCGCCCCTCTCCGGCGGCTAATCTTCCTCAGCCGCGGTGGCAGTTTCTGTGGGCCTTCCTTATCCCTGTTCTGCCTTGTCCCGGGCTGCTGCCGCAGTTTTGATTCGGCGCTCCTCTCTGCCTGCCACCAAGGCTGCGCTAGCGGAGTAGGGAGTGGCGGCAAGGTAAAGCACCAGGGGCTCTTGAGGGCATGGAGCCACCATGACCGATGGGCTGGTCAGGTATCTCTCGAGATCCTGGAACGCCTTGTCGGCCTCTTCAGTCCACTTGAAGGGCCCCTTTTTCTTCATTAGCTGGAAGAAGGGCAGTGCTCGTTCCCCCAACTTGGAGATGAAGCGCCCTAGCACAGTCACGCACCCCGTGAGCTTCTGCATTTCTCTGAGGGTCTTTGGCGGGCTCATGTCTTCCACCGCCTTGACCTTCTCCGGGTTAGCCTCGATGCCTCGGTGGGAAACGAGGAAACCCAAGAGCTTGCCTGAGGGGACTCCGAACACACACTTCTCTGGGTTGAGCCGTAGGTTCACTGCGTTGAGGCTCGCGAAGGTTTCCTCCAAGTCTTGTATCAAGGTCCTGGCCTCCCGAGACTTTACCACAATGTCATCGACGTAAGCTTCAACATTCTTCCCGAGCCGCGGGCCCAGGGTGATGTGCATCGGCCACTGGAAGGTCGACCCTGCGTTACGCAGCCTGAATGGCATGCACGTGTAGCAGTACACTCCACACGGGGTTAGGAAGGTTGTCTTCTCGACGTCTTCTACCGCCATCTTGATCTGGTGATACCCAGAGAAGGCATCCAAGAAGCATAACAGGTCGCATTCCACAGTGGAATCGACGATCTGGTCGATGCGGGGGAGCGGGAATGGATCTTGCGGGCATGCTTTGTTAAGGTTGGTGAAGTCGACACACATGCGCTCCTTCCCTCCCTTCTTTGGCACAACGACGGGGTTGGCCAACCAATCCGGGTATCGGACCTCGCGAATGACCCCAGCGGCTTCTAATTTGCAGGTCTCTTGGATGATGAAGGCCTGCTTTTCTGTGGACTGCCGCCTGGCCTTCTGCTTCACAGGGCGCACGTTGGGGCACACGTTGAGGTGATGCTCGATTACACTCCTAGGGATCCCTGCCAACTGGTCAGGCTCCCAAGCAAATACCTTCTTGTTTGCGCGCAGGAACCCGACTAGGGCCTTCTCCTGCTCGGGTTTGAGGTGGGCGCCTATGGTGAAAGTGGCGTTGGTGGACCCGTCCTCATCGACGGGTATCTGCTTGGTTTCTGCCTTATCTTGGGTGAGCAACCGTTTCTTCTTGGCGGGTGCAGCCCCCTTGGGCCCGGGGGTCTCCAAGTCGGCGGGCTGTGCCGACGCCGCCGTCTTGAAGGCGAGCTTGAGCACCCGCAGCGCGTCCCCGGTGTCCCCGTGCACAGTGAGGACTCCGCTGCTCCCGGGCATCTTCATGAGGTTGTACGCCGGGTGCGTCGCGGCCATGAACTGGGCCAGCGCTGGGTAGCCGAGGATGGCATTGTAGGGAAGGCCGATGGGGGCGATGTCGAAGTCGACCAGCTCTGTGCGGAAGTTGTCGTAGGTGCCGAAGGTTACTGGGAGCCGGATCTGTCCCAAGGAGCTGGACGACTCGCCCCCAACGCCTGAGAAGGGCCGGCTGGGCTGCAGCCGTTCCAGGGGTATGCAGAGGAGGTTGAAGGCCTCGACCGAGAGCATGTTGAGGCCCGCGCCGCCATCAATGACGGTTCTGGTGACGGCCAGCTGGTAGATGGTGGGGGTGCACAGCATGGGGAGCGCACCCGAGCAGGCCGTGTTGGAGGGGTGGTCCTCCGAGCTGAAGGTCAGGCCGGTCTCGGGCGCCGCCCGGTCCAGGGGAACCCCCTGCCGCGTGGAAGCGGCGCTGACCCGTCGGATGAACGGCTTGACATGGTGACTTGTAGGCGGTGCCTGCGAGCCGCCCAAGAGGGGCGCGACAACCGGGGGTGTTGGTGCAGCGCGATGGGCGGGGGAGAGGTTGCGGGGCTCCATGGACGCGTGGAGCGCGCGGGACGAAGAACCAGCTAGGGTGAGCGAGGGAGTTGCGGTGCGGCCGTCTTGTCGCACGGATAGATGCTGGGACGATGCTTGCTGCTCGTCCCCCGCCGGGCCGGTGGCGGCGTTGACGGCAAGTGACGGGGAACAGCGAGGACACCCGCCGACAGGGACCGTCTGGGCGACGCGGGAAGCGAGTGCGGCCCAGCGCTCGGCGTGGGCCCGACGAGCATCAGACATGGGCGTGATGGTCGGAGGAGAACGGGGTGGTGGAAGACGAATCCCGGCGCACCCCTACCTGGCGCGCAAAATGTTGGATTTCGGGTTCCGGCAGACCCTTGAGGTTCGAACACTGGGGTGCGCGTGGAGATTTCGCCTCCTACCTAACTGCACTCCTACGCCTTGCTAGGATCTAAACTGAGGAAAGAACAACACAAGAGACACATGGTTTATACTGGTTCGGGCCACGATTGTGGTGTAATACCCTACTCCAGTGTGTGGTGTGGTGGATTGTCTCTTGGGCTGATGATGATGAACAATACAAGGAAGAACAGCCTCGCAAGGGTCTGTTCTTGGCTGGGGCGATGAACTGCTGGGAGGAGCTCAGTCACCCCTCTCTCTCTCTACCTGATCTTCTTGATCCTTCGATCCCTCTCTTTCCTTCCAACCTCTCTTTCTCTATGGGTGGCTGGTCCTATTTATAGAGGCCCTGGTCCTCTTCCCAAATATCCAGCGGGAAGGGAGCCAACAATGGCGGGCTAATTTGAAGGGGGACAGCTAGTACTAGCTACCCTGACAAAAGTAGTCTTCGTCTGCCCAAAGCTCTAGTGATGACGCTGTCTCGGGCTCCACGATGACCTCCGCCTTGTAGTCCTCATGGTCTTGGTCTCGTTGCACCGAAATGGCATCCTTTGCCTGATGCCTCGGTACTCCGCGGCTGCGCTTGCCCCCTTTGCACCAAAGAGGAAAGGAGAACACTGCGCGGGCTGGCACCCGCCTGGCGCCCTCGGTCGTCATGGCTTGCGTCACGGGCACCTCGTGAGGTTCCCCGCCTTGATCTCTCCGCCTCCTCGTGAGCCAGCCTGACGAGGCCGTGCCTAAGGAAGCTTTGCGTCGTCCGCCCCACGAGGCTTGGCCCCTCGCGAGGGTCTTGGGTTTGTGTTGGTGAAGATGGGCCGCGCTGGGCCCCCCTTTGAGCCACGCCGCAGGCCGCAGGCAGGCAAGTCTGGGGACCCCCGTTCCCAGAACGCCGACAGGCCCCAACCCCAGCCCTCACGAACTTGCGAAACCAGTGTCGCGCGTACATAACTACGCTCTAGAAATACCATGGGCAAAGGGGGAGGGGCACCATCACGGCACGCCCGAAACGCGGCTTAAACCGCACTAGGGGCTGCCGATTTCTTAATTTTCTCTTATTTTCAGGACTCCATTCTTCGGAAGGCTTGTTCGGCAGTACAACTGCCGCACAAATGATACAACCAGGGAAGCAGAATGCTACGCCGCACTATGGAACTCTAAGGTGGTCTCTATAACAAGCAGTATACCTGTTTCACATACCATTCTGCAGCTCGCCCCTGGAAAGGACATGTTAAATAGTCCCGTCTTTTGCTTATTGCACTATTTGTATCGTTCTGCTTTGATCGCAGCTTTTTTAAATAAACAATGCATAGCCTCTGTCTATTATTGCATTACTCCTTTTTACGAATATATGTTCATTAATGACATGTTGCACCCATACACTTTGGTACGGCCAATACGCCAAGGGCTTAAGTACCCCAAAATACGGTGTGAGAAGTCCGAACACTTTCACAAGTGCGGCACCCCGAACTTATAGCATTATATGCATCGGCTCTGAATCATGTCTTGGGTCAATAGTTGGGTTTGCCCGGCTCCTATGTTTTGGTACCTTACGTTCCGTTATATCGGCTAAGGTAGCACTAGGAGAACTACTGCGATTGTGCCCCAGTTGAGCTGGGCTAAGCACCTCAGTAGAGAAAGCTAAAACTGACCGTCATGATGAGGCGAGAGCTGGTCGCTGTTCGAGAGGTTTTCGAGTCCCTAAAGACTTATGCCGCTTAGAGCGAGGAGTCGGCTTTGTCCGGCCTAGGCGTGGATAGCGCCCCGAACTCGGTCTTCCGAACACTAGGGGCTTCGCCGAAATTTAAAATTATAGAATTCTATGGCTAAGTGAGAGTGTTCAAGCATTATAGTCCGATTGCCTTGTTCGTTGTGTTGAGCGCCTCCCTCGAAGGACCCAAGAATGGGAAAAAGAGCGCTCATGTTTATCCCGAACACCCCAGCACTCGTGGCATTGGGGCAGAAGCCGACGACTCGCCATCTCTCAAATTTGATAAACGGCCGCACAGAAGGTAATATTTTAAATTCAAAAGCGTTGCTTAGCGCATATGAACAAGTTTTCAGCGTACAGGATCACAAATGCAAGTTTACTAAAAAATTATATCTTTGGAGCATTCATCCGCTATAAGGCGGGCACCCTTCAGGACACCCTCATAATACGCTTCCGGGACGCGATGCTCCTTGCCCGGCGGCGGCCCGTCCTTCACCAGCTTCTCCGCATCCATCTTGCCCCAGTGCACTTTAGCACGGGCAAGCGCCCTACGGGCACCTTCGATGCAGACGGAGCGCTTGATTACTTCAAGCCGTGGACAGGCATCCACTAGCCGCCTCACCAGCCCAAAGTAGCTCCCAGGCAGAGCCTCTCCAGGCCAAAGCCAAACTATGAGGCCCTTTATGGCCTGTTCGGCCACCTTGTGGAGCTCGACCATTTGCTTCAGCTGGTCTCTCAAAGGCACCAGGTGTCCGGCCTCGGCATACTGAGACCAGAACACCTTCTCCGCGAGCTCCCCTCCTCGGCTCTGTAGTAGGCGGCGGCATCAGACGCACTGTGGGGCAAATCTGCGAATGCTCCTGGAGAGCTCCGGACTCGGGTAAGTAACAAGTAATTCACTTTCACATGCTTGCTTTGCATAATGAATGCCTTACCCGCCGCTATCTTCTTCATCGCTTCAATTTCTTGGAGGGCTTTCTGGGCTTCGGCCTTGGCAGACTTCGCGCTTTCGAGGGCTGCCGCAAGCTCGAACGCTTGCGTCTTTGAGTCAAGCTCCAAACTCTCGTGTTTTTTCACGAGAGCCTGGAGCTCTTTTTGCACCTCCTCCACCCGCAACTCCTGCTTCCCTCTCTCTGTGCGCTCTGCGACCGCTCTGTTTCGGCCTCGGACAGCACTTTCTTAAGGGTTGCCACCTTGGTCGTGGCCCCTATAATAGCACGTTGATCTTGTCATTTTTTGCAACCACATCTTCTCTATATACTTGCGCAAGGTATTACTTACCTTCCTTCTCCTCGAGTTGCCTCTTGGCATGGCCGAGCTCGTTCTCGGACCGCGCGAGGTTTTTCTTTAGCGTATCCACCTCCGCAGTCAGTGCGGCGGAGGCCAGCAGCGAAGCCTGCATATTCATATTGACTTGATTATGTTAGACTCCTGCGAATGTTATTAGATCCTCTATTCGGCTTTTCTTTCCGAACGCCGAACAGAGCATCAGGGGCTACTGTCTATGCGGTAATATTTTTTACATATTCTTTACTTACCTCAAAGCCTATTAGAAGGCTGGCATAGGCTTCAGTCAGTCCGCTCTTGCCGGACTGAACCTTCTGGATCACCGCACTCATAATAGTGCGGTGCTCCTCGTCGATGGAGGCGCCATTAAGCACCTCCAGCAAATTGTCTGGTGTCTCCGGTTGGACGGAGGTCACCTGCTCGGTAGGCTTGCTCCTCTTGGAAGGAGGCTGCCTACCGGAGTCCGGAACCATTGAAGGTTCCGGCGCGGTGTCCGGCTCAAGGCCGGACTCGGAGCCCTTGGGGGTTTTATCCCCTTTGCGCCTGGAGTCCGGGAGGTCGCCTTGCGGAGCCTCCAGGACCACCACCTCCTGGCTTGGAACCTGTTGAGACAGCACCTCGGCGTCGTCCGTAGGGTGGGGGGAGGTAGCCGTCAGAAGCGAATTCATGTTCTACAAATCCAGGGAGCCGCTCGACGACTCGTCGAGCCCTGCCTTGGGCGGATTGCATAGTCATATTCGGCAGAAGGAGGAGCTGTGCAAGAAAGGAACACTATGACTTGCTCTGGTGTCTGAATACTTACGATCTCGCCAGGGGCTTGTCCCTGTGCGGCCACTCCTCTTCGCAGTCGTCGGCGTTGGTGGAGTAGTCTGGAGGAAGGGTCTTCCCCTTCTTGGACCCTTCGGCCTCCCCAGTTGGGGCGTCCTTCCTTTTCTTCCCTCCCCCCACTGGAGGGGGAGAGGTCTCTTCTTCCTCCTCCTCGTCTTCACAGGAGGAGTGCGTCTTGGATTCGTCGGATGATGAATCCAACACCTCCAGGCGCCGGGCACTCTTTCGAGTCCCCGTGGCCTTCTTCTTGTCCTTCTTCTCCGGCACCACATAGGGTGCGGGAACCAGCAGCTTCGCCAAGCGAGCGTCCGCTGGGCCTTCGGGCAAAGGAGCCGGACAGTTGATCTGTCCGGACGTCTCCTGCCAATCCTGTCAAAGGTAAGGGAGCTTAGATCCCGCATGGAGTCAAACTATGAAAAACTAATACCCTATAAAAGGTAAAAACAGCTTACCGCACTAGCGTGATGCTGCGTGCTGAATCCGTGATCCTCGGTAGCGAATGCGGGGGCCTCGGCGCCCTTGAAAAGCACTTTCCAGGCATCTTCGTATGTCGTGTCGAAGAGCCTGCTCAGAGTTCGGTGATGCGCCAGGTCGAACTCGCACAGGTTGAAAGCCCGTTCTTGACACGGAAGGATCCGGCGGACGAGCATAACCTGGACTACGTTGACAAGTTTGAGCTTCTTGTCCACCAGGGTTTGGACGCATGTTTGGAGTCTGGTCAGCTCTCCTTTTTTACCCCACGACAGGCCCGTCTCTTTCCAGGAGGTGAGCCGCGTAGGGGGTCCGGATCGGAACTCGAGGGCTGCGACCCATTCAGGTCACGCGGCTCGGTGATGTAAAACCACCCCGATTCCCACCCCTTTAGGGTCTCCACGAAGGAGCCCTCGAGCCATAGGACATTGGGCATCTTGCCCACCATGGCGCCTCCGCACTCCGCCTGGGTGCCGCACACCACCTTCGGCTTGACATTGAAAGTCTTGAGCCATAGGCCGAAATGGGGGCGGATGCAGAGGAAAGCCTCGCACACGACGATAAACGCCGAGATGTTGAGGACAGAGTTTGGGGCCATATCGTGGAAATCCAGGCCATAGTATAACATGATCCCCCGGATAAATGGGTGGAGAGGGAAGCCCAGTCCGCGAAGGAAATGGGGGAGGAACACCACCCTCTCATGGGGCCTAGGGGTGGGGATGAGCTGCCCCTCTTCGGGAAGCCGGTGTGCAATGTCGTTAGACAAGTATCCGACCTTCCTCGGTTTTTTTGATGTGTCCCTCCGTGATGGAGGAGACCATCCACTTGCCTCCCGCTCCGGACATGACTGTAGAAGGTTGAGGTGGGGTGTGCGGACTTGGGCGCTGGAGCTCGAGTGCGCGGAAATGGATGGGCAAAGGAGGAAGAAGGCGTGGATGAAAAGGTGGATCCTTATCCCCTTATATGGGCGGACGCGACTATGCGTCCCCACCAGCCTGGTAAAACTCGCTTATCTCCCAAGCGCCATAATCAATGGCGCGGTTGGGTTACCCACGCCCGTATTGATGAGAATCCCGGAATAAGGGGACACGATCTTTGCTTTGACAAGACGTGCCAAGGAAACCGCCTCGCTAAATGCGCTGAGGTGGGACAATAAAACGATTCGAATAAAGACTTGGCCGTGGTGTGATGTCATGCTACGGAATACGTCAGCAGATTAGATTTGTGTAAATATTATTCTCTCTATGGCAATATGTGGAAACTTATTTTGCAGAGCCGGACACTACCTTTGTGTTCAAAATCTTCTATGAAGTACTTGGAGGAGGAACCCGCCTTGCAATGTCGAAGACAATCTGCGCGCCGGACTCACCGTCATTGAAGCCTGGTTCAGGGGCTACTGAGGGAGTCCTGGATTAGGGGGTGTTCGGATAGCCGGACTATACCTTCGGCCGGACTCCTGGACTATGAAGATACAAGATTGAAGACTTCATCCCGTGTCCAGAAGGGACTTTCCTTGGCGTGGAAGGCAAGCTTGGCGATACGGATATGTAGATCTCCTACCATTGTAACCGACTCTCTGTAACCCTAGCCCTCTCCGGTGTCTATATAAACCAGAGGGTTTTAGTCCGTAGGACGAACAACAATCATACCATAGGCTAGCTTCTAGGGTTTAACCTCCTTGGTCTCGTGGTAGATCTACTCTTGTACTACCCATATCATCAATATTAATCAAGCAGGAGTAGGGTTTTACCTCCATCGAGAGGGCCTGAACCTGGGTAAAAATATCATGTCCCTTGTCTCCTATTACCATCCGCCTAGACGCACAGTTCAGGACCCCCTACTCGAGATCCGTCGGTTTTGACACCGACATCGAGGCTGCTACTGCCACCATCGCATTGGCCTAGCCAACCGGAGGGTATGATTTGTTCATACCTCATTTACTCGTTCATGTTTTGGCCGTATACATGTTGTTCATAGATGTTTCGGTTCTATGTACGTGCTTACATGCTTAGGTATCAGTATGAGATGCATACTGTATTTTCCATGTTTACTGTATACTCATAGATTAGATTAGTCAAAACTGTGCTAATATTTCCCACAATCCAAAAACCTTATTTTAGGAACTTTTCTATTCAAGGCTTTTCCATTACATTGAAATCGGAAAAGTTTGCTGGAACGCATTTTAAGCGTGGGCAAACGAGGACCACCTTGTGGCTCACAGCAATAAACGTGTTCTGGGTTGGTGACATGTCTCCCTTGGAAATGATTGTTTCTGAACAGGAAAAGGCATTTAGGGAGGCAACCACCATCTTTGTGGGAGCTGTCCTTATTGTGATCAGAGACAAGTTGGTTGACACGTATCTCCATATGTGTGTTACCAAAAACTTGTGGGATGCGCTCGAAGCTAAGTTCGATGCAACCGATGTTGGTAACGAACTATATGCTATGGAGCAGTTCCATGATTACGGGATGGTTGATAACCGTTCTATATTGGACCAGGATCATGAGATAGAATGCATCACTAAGGAGCTGAACCTCCTGAAGTTTGAGTTACCGGACAAGTTTGTCATGGGTTGCGTTATTGCAAAACTCCTTCCTAGATGGAGGAAATTTGCTACTTCTCTCAAGCACTTGAGACGTGAATTCTCTATTGAGGATGTCACCAGTCATCTAAGTGTTGAGCAGAACTCAAGAGAAAAGGACTCACACCTGAAAGGGGCAGATGGTTCTTCTAGTGCCAATGTGGTGCAGAAGAATTTCCACAAGTTCAAGGGAAAGAATACTGTCCAGTAGAATACTACCTTCAAGAAGAAGGGTAAGAAGAAAGACAAAAAGAGATGACTGCTTCACTTGTGTTTCAAAGGAACAATGGGAAAACAAGTGCCCAAACAAGTACAAGAAGCCACGACAGGACTCCAAGTTTGTCAATGTCACTTTGAGCAACAATGATGAGGCATCTGGGTATGGTAATCTATTTACCATACTTTCAGTTTATCAGTCCACTGATTGGTGGGTTGACACGGGGGCCAATATTCATGTGTGTGCCGATGTGTCTTTATTTTCTTCTTACCAGGTAGCACGAGATTGTTCTGTCCTAATGGGGAACGACTCGAATGCTTCTATTCATGGTGTTGGTACAGTAGATCTAAAGTTTACTTCTGGAAAGATTGTGCAACTGAAGAACATGCAACATGTCCCCGCCATCAAGAAGAATCTCGTTAGTGGTTCCCTTCTACGTAAAGAAGGGTTTAAGTTAGTATTTGAGTCCATCAAAGTAGTAGTATCTCGATATGGACTATGTGTTGGAAAAGGATATGATTGTGGTCATTTGTGCCGCCTTTCCCTGGAGGATTTCTGTAATAAAGTCGTCAACCAAATTCATTCTAATGTGAATGAATATGAGGTTTGGCATTCACGTCTTTGTCACATTAATTTCGGTTGTATGATGCGGCTAGCCAAGATGGATTTAATCATGAGTTCAATTTAGCCAAAGGCACTAAGTGCCATGTGTCGGTGTCAAAACTGGTGGATCTCAGGTAGGGGGTCCCGAGCTATGTATCTAGGATCAATGGGGAAGAAGGGATGATGAACGCGACATTTACCCAGGTTCAGACCCTCTCAAAGAGGTAATACCCTACTTCCTGCTTGATTATATTTGATGTATGGCATGGTTACAGAGTACATCAACCTCGAGATCAAACAAGCTAAACCCTACGGTGATGAGGTGATGAATGTTGCTCTACCTAAGCCCCCTAAACCCTCTAGTTGAAATAGACACCAGTAGGGTTAGGGTTACAAGTCATCGGTTACAATGAAGGAAAGATCACGCCAATCTTGATTGGAGGGCACACCATGACTCCGAAGATCTTCTGTCCGGTCATGGGTCTGCACTCCAGCTTGGCCCCATAGTGGCCCACCAGTTCGGCCAATATGTAGAGGGTCGGTGCCCGAGGACCCCTTAATCCAGGACTCCCTCAGTAGCCCCTGAACTAGCCTCCAACACCAGGGCTTGTGTTCGGCATCCGCACACCTCGTGGTCTTCGGCTTGCGAGGCAAGTTCTTTAATGTGTCTTGTGCATGCTCGGAGTCGACTGGTATTCGGAAGCTGAAACGTCCATTTTACTTAGCTTTGAAGGCAAAAAACTTTTTAGTGTGAACAATGCCTTTGTTCTGACATCTTTTTCCTCTTTTATCGAGGGTCACGACCGGTCATAATGCCGAGTGGCTAGCCGTCTTCGGTGCGTAGCTCGAGGCCGCCCCCCTTGGCACATCTCATCAAGGCAGAAATCATGCCTCGTTTTTTAGGGGATATGATCAATGATTTCAATTCCCCACCCGCGCATATGTCACGAGAGTATCGGGAAGTGGAGAAGCCCACGGCATAAAAAGAGGAACCCTTGGCCCTCCCGAAGCCTATAAAGAGGGGGACTGCTACAGTTAGCATCTTACGCCTACTTCCACCTCCCGCTGCTGCTTGTGCAACCCTCCAGGGTTCCAGCGCCCTGTCTTTCTGCTCCGCGGTGAATCCCATCCCGCCCTCCCAACCATAGCCGGATTCGGTGCTAATGGCAAGTGGGACGTCTCCATCGTCACCAACAACGACATCTTGGAGCTAAAGCGGGATGGCTACTTGTCGGCCGGCATTGCTCATAGGTCCCCTGAAAAGGGCCAACTCATCCCCACGCCCAAGCTGGGCGAGAGGGTCGTATTACTCCCCCATTTTATCCGGGGGCTTAGATTTCCTCTACACCCCTTCGTGAGGGGGTTGATGTTCTTCTACGGGCTAGATTTCCATGATCTAGCCCCCAAGTCCCTCCTCCACATCTCGGCCTTCATAATCGTTTGTGAGGCCCTCCTCCGAGTCCAGCCGCACTTCGGCCTATGGCTGAAGGTGTTCAATGTCAAGCCCAAGGTGGCTGGCAGTGCGCAGGCTGACTGCGGCGGGGCCATGATCAGCAAGCTGACACGGGTCTAGTGGCTGGAGGGAAAGTTTGTCGACATTGTCAAGGTGTGGCAAAAAGAGTGGTTCTCCATCACCGAACCAAGGGATGCCGCCTGGACGGCGGTCCCAGAATTTAGATCCGGACCCCCAACCAGATTGGCCTCATGAACTACAAAGAACCCGGGCTGGGAGTCCATCGCCAAAGTGAAGCTGCTACAGAAGCGTGTTGTAAACGTGATGGAGAACGGCGCCAAGCTGACCAACATGGTCCAAATAATGCTCAAGCACCAGCTCCTCCCTTGTCAGGAAAGGCCAAACCAATGTGGGATTATAAGTCCGAAGAGTCGGCCACCGTGAATGTGACGCCTGAATAATTAAGCTACAGTAATCCCCTTCTAATGGTTCCATGTCATCAGGCTACTATTGCTAATCTCGTCTGGATTCAAAATGGTTCAAATTCAAATTTAAAGTTTAATTCAAAAATAAAAGTTTTCAAATGTCAAAACTTAAATGTGCAAACCGGGGAAAATAATTCATAAGTGTTATTAGTGAAGAAACCATATTTTTATAAAAGGTTTAAATGCCTTAAAATAATTAAAATAATTTCTTAAAGAATTAGTTAAATGCCTTTTAAAAAATTCTAAAATGTTGAACTATTTTATTTGAGTACCAAACTTTTTGTGGCTGAGGTATCAGTAGTAGTACTCATTTAGAAACTAGTTTTGTATTTTAATTAAACTAAATAGTGTGGAGATTAAATAAAACATGAAATTTGTAAAAAGAAAAATTAATAAACCAAAAACAGGAAAAAAAACAAAAGGCCCCTCCCCACTACCCTGGGCCAAGTAGCCCAGCTGCCAACAGGCAGCCCACCTGCGCCCCCGTCCTCCTTTGTTCACAGGGGGGGCGTGGCGGCCATCGGCCGCTGCCAACGGCGCTGTGGCGGCCATCGCTCGGCTACCCCTACCTATAAGCCGACCCCATCGCCCCGGGGGCCGAACCCTAGTTTCCTAGTTCCCCCTCTCCCCTCCCCTCGCTCCCATTTCTCGATCTGGACCGGCGCCCGAGCGCTGCCATGGCTGTGTCGCCGACATTCGCGTAGCCGCCAGCCTCCTCTCGCCTCGCCGTCAACTCCACGAGCTCCGCCCGCCTCTGATATGTCTTCCTCGACCACGAGCCCGAGCCAGTAATGGTCGGCCCTTACTTAGATTAGTACTACTAGTTGGTCTTAATTAGTGCTAAGTTAGTCTAGTAGTAGATGACATGTAGGCCCTCATTAAATAAATTAGATTTATTTAATTGGTTAGATAAATAGTCTATGACATGTGGGCCACACATGCCCTTTTGACTAGTCAAATTGACAGGGTCAATCCGGATTAAACTAAATATAATAAATCCAGAAATTTCAGAAAATACTTAAAACTTTGGAAAATCATAGAAAATTAACCATAACTCAGATGAAAAAACTTTGTACATGAAAGTTGCTCAGAACGACGAGATGAATCCGAATACGCATCACGTTCATCCGCCACGCACCCCTAGCATAGCGAACACGTAACTTTCCCACTCCGATTCATTTGTCCGAAAACGCGAAACACCGGGGATATTTTCCCGGATGTTTCCCCCTTCACCGGTATCATCTCATACCGCGCTAGGTCACCTCTAGCACCGCGTATTGTCTTGTTATGCTTTGTGACACTTTGATTGCTCTATTATTTATTGTATTCCCCCTCCGTTACTCTTTTCCGGTAGACCCCGAGACTGCCGGCGACCCTAGTTCGACTATGGTGTTGACGACCCCTCTCTCTTGCCAGAGCAACCAGGCAAGCCCCCCCTGATCACCAGATATCGCCTACTCTCCTCTATACTACTTGCATTAGAGTAGTGTAGCATGTTACTGCTTCCCATTAATGCTATCCTCATGCATAGCCTGTCATTGTTGCTACAACTGTTGTTACCTTACCTGCAATCCTAAGGCTTAGTATAGGATGCTAGTTTATCATCAGTGGCACTTCATTCTTGTCCGTCTGCCATGCTATACTATCGGGTCGTGATCACTCGGGAGGTGATCACGAGTATATACTATATACTTTATATATTATACTTGAGGTGACTAAAGACGGGTCGGATCGTAGGAGTACCCGCGGGTGATCCACGGATTGGGTCTGAAAGGACGTTTGTCCCGACGGCCCTCTGAGTGGATCTTTGTGGCGAAGCGACAGGGCAGGTTGAGACCACCTAGGAGAGAGGTGGGCCTGGCCCTGGTCGGCGTTCGTGGTTATTTCAAAATAACACGTTTAACGAGATCTTGGTATTTGATCTGAGTCTGGCTACTGGCCTATACGCACCAACCATCTACGCGGGGATAGTTATGGGCACTCGACGTCGTGGTATCAGCCGAAGCCTTCGTGACGTCAGCAACTGAGCGGCGCGCGCCGGATTGGACTGGAACGCCTGCTAGGCTAGGTCTGCTTCCGGCCGCCACGCAACGTGCAGGTGTGCTAAGGGCGATGGGCCCAGACTCCTGGGCGCTTAGGTTTAGACCGGCGTGCTGACCTCTCTGTTGGCTAGGTAGGGCTGCGACGTGTTGATCTTCTGAGGCCGGGCATGACCCAGGAAAGTGTGTCCGGCCAAATGGGATCGAGCGTGTTGGGATATGTGGTGCACCCCTGCAGGGAAGTTAAACTATTCGAATAGCCGTGATCTTCGGTAACATGACGACTTGGAGTTGTACCTTGACCTTATGACAACTAGAACTGGATACTTAATAAAACACACCCTTCCAAGTGCCAGATACAACCGGTGACCGCTCTCTCACAGGGCGACGAGGGGAGGATCATCGGTTAGGATTATGCTATGCGATGCTACTTGGTGAACTCACCATCTACTCTCTTCTACATGCTACAAGATGGAGGTTACCAGAAGCGTAGTCTTCGAAAGGACTAGCTATCCCCCTCTTATTCCGGCATTCTGCAGTTCAGTCCACATATGATAGCCTTATTCCAGTTGATACCAATGCATACATATGTAGTGTAGCTCCTTGCTTGCGAGTACTTTGGATGAGTACGCACGGTTGCTTTTCTCCCCCTTTTCCCCTTTCCTATACTCGATTGCTGCGACCAGACGATGGAGCCCAGGAGCCAGACGCCACTGCCGATGACGACTACTACTACTCGGGAGGTGCCTACTACTACGTGCAGCCCAGTCACGGCGACCAGGAGTAGTTTAGGAGGATCCCAGGCAGGAGGCATGTGCCTCGTTCGATCTGTATCCCCAGTTTGTGCTAGCCTTCTTAAGGCAAACTTGTTTAACTTATGTCTGTACTCAGATATTATTGCTTCCGCTGACTCGTCTATGATCGAGCACTTGTATTCGAGCCCTCGAGGCCCCTGGCTTGTATTATGATGCTTGTATGACTTATTTTTATTTGTAGAGTTGTGTTGTGATATCTTCCCGTGAGTCCTTGATGTTGATCGTACACGTTTGTGTGTATGATTAGTGTACGATTGAATCGGGGGCGTCACAAGTTGGTATCAGAGCCGACTGCCTGTAGGAATCCCCCTTCCAACTCCTTGGCCGAAGTCGAGTCTAGACATTGCAAAAATTTTACTAACATGGATGTGTGTCTTACGGGCACATGTCGCCATCGGGTGGTACTAGGATCTTTTATTCCTCGACCTATACTCTGGGACTGTAACATCTCTTCTATTCGGGTTAAATGATTTTACTAACTCTGACTCTAGGTTCTCGATGATGCTTTCTCCCGGAGAGCCCCTTATTACAAATGATCGTCTGTTGCACCAGAAGAATCCGAAGATACTCTCCGATGTTCTTTTGAGACTTTATGCCGTCGCTTTTACAATTCCCTTCCATCGATAAACCCCTATGGATAACCACATATAGTCGCCATTCATACAATGTTTCCCAGTTGATCTTGTTATTACAAGATACCCCAAAATTCTCTCTGTTGTTCTGAGAACCCTTTGTGCTACTGCCTTGTAGTTCCTTGCCGCAGAAATACCCCTAAAGATAATTCCTCGCACTTATCGAGCATCTTCTTATTCCTAGTTGTATATGTGTTTCGCAAAAGTCTTTGAAATACCATTCGGCCTTCCAAAAATCATGAGCAGCCTATTGCTCTTGAAATTCTTGCTTGCTTGCATTATGGTTAATCCCATAAGTCTCGTAATCTAATTGACATCCCTTGTCATTATCATTTGAGCCATTGATTCGATATGTTGCGAATGCTCGCATTCCTCAGTCGAATCCTAGAATTCACCCTTACGGCTCAGATGTCATTTTGAACAGGAGCTGGTTCTCGACTAATCAATTGTCGTCGATTGTATCCCAAAGCCTACTCAACTTATCCATCCTTGATCAGAGCATTTGCTTCTGATCCTTCGATTTGGAAATCATATTTCCTTTGCATTTGAGCTTGGAATTAGTCAGTAGTTTCTATAATTCGATGCCTTTGCACTCCTTCTTCCTCTGAATGAGTACCGATACTCACATCAACCCTGTTGTGGACTACCAGAACCATTGCGGGTTATTATCCGACAGTGTCCTTCACATCCAAAATTCTTGTGAGTTCTTTACCTGATACGTAATGCCTTTGGTAAATTGTATCCTCTGCTTTCTCAACCATGCTCAGCTTTCGAACTGGGGGTATTTACTATTGAAGCTTGTGGTATATATTTCCACGGTACCCTGATGGGTTGAACCTATGCCGTCCTTAATATGTGTGAACTCGAAAGTTTTCACGATTCATACACTGCTGGTATTTTGCCAGATAAAATTTCAACACTACAACTTCCTCAAAAGTGAGAAGTGAATGAAAGGTTATGCATTAGTGAAGTGGGAGTTGACCTTGAACTTTGTGTTCATGCCCATGGACACGATGTAGGACTTATCATTAAAGCTTCTCTTAAATTAATTATTTCTTTTGTATAAGTTCAACTTATATCTGGGATCTGGCCTTTTGCAATCGTGGTTCCGACCATGTTCTCCTTTAAATACCATTTCTCGTGCAAGTTTAAGCACTTGCCTTCTGCAGAGCAATACCCCAGTCCAACCTCTACTTTGATCTGTCATCGAGTATTACCCCCTCTGGTATCTCGAGAATATCCCGGAACTACATAACTCCTTAAGAGTTCTTCATCTACTATTACTCTCGCCGATTTCAATTTTCCCCGGGTTCTGAGTTGTTAGACACTCAAGGACACCGATAACGGAATCGAGTCTGCACTGCGATTCAACGAGGATTGGAGATCTTCATCACTTACAAGTTAAATACTCCATCATGTCTTTCCTAGCCTGAACGGCTACACCATTATCGTGCTAATTTTAATCATCAGCATTCCGAGCTCTTCAAGGATATCAACTGAATTTATGATGAAAAATACCATCCTTGCCCCCGCTGATTTGTGTTATCATCGGCCACTTTATTGCCTTCCCTCCAACACAAACTTGTTCTTATTTTGTGTTCTACCTTGAGTTCCTTGCTATCCAGCCTTTGTTCTTCTTTACCTTGGAATATTACCACCTCTTGAGAATTCTTGATATAGTAATATCTCTCGCCATTTGCGTTCATTTCTTGGTCTCCGTGTTGTTTCTAACCGGAATACCGACAAATGGTCTGTGATGTGTAAATTCTAAACTTCTAGCAACCCTATTGCTTTGAAATTATTGGTCTACAGTTTCATTCTAAGTCTATTGCTTATTGAATCATCATTCGAACATTGATCGTGCTACCTATTCCAGATTCCTGGGAGCACCCTTCTATCATTGTTCAGTTGTGTATGTTTCCCTCGAGCATACATCATAATATCATTTGAACCGACAAATGATATTTCCTTGTTCACATAATTGTGGAAATCCATCTTTTGTTAATCTTGCTGAATTACCGCTGATTCTATCAACCACCTCCTCATCCTCTCGTTGGTTTACTGATGAACTCATGTTTCGGAACTCGCTTCCATGGTTCATTTCTCAAGGATCTTAAAATGTCTTTGCGTCAACTATTGTTGCACCTTTCCTTCTCAGGCATCTAGAGTCTGAGATATCCTGCCACCAATCAGATATGAATCTCGGTCAGATATGATGGTTGGAACATATTTTCAAGAGATATACCATTGGTCTTTATGTGACCCAGTAAGGTGATGGCATGCCTAGCACACCTGGCTGGAGGGCCTATTGTTATAGTTCTCCCTTTTAGCAATGTTAACCATTCTTCCATGAGGAAATTGAAAGACTTATTCTATAAGTTGTTCCTGATGAATCCATTGATTATCCAAAGTCTGACCTTTGCTTAAAGACCATGTCAACGCTATCTCGAAGCATGTATGTGGTACTCCGATTTTCAATATGAACATTTGAAGCACAATGCTAAAATTTCTTTATAAATTACCCCAAGCACCGTTGTATGAGTAATGTCATCAAATTTCTCTCCCTTTTCCTAAAGGGTTTTCTACGATATATCCTGTCATGGATATCATACTCTGCTTGTCCTTGGGAAGGATATACCCTTGAAATATGTGTTCAAACACATTTTCCTTTGCATTGTTCTGTTTAATCTAATAATCACATTTTCCTTTTCATTGGTTGGGTTAACGTTTCTTGTGATCTAAATGATCTAAGCAATAATATTCTCCTGCTTATGTAAACACCTCGGTGTACAATTCTGTCAGCAAGACCCTGTTACTATTGTTGATGACATTCCGATAACCACCGATGGACGAGAACCTTGCCTATTGGTCCGCCTTGTTTCAACGAGCAGGGAAATGGTTCTCTTCGTCCCTCGCCCTTGGTACCAACGTTGTTGCTGACATAACTGACAGGCTACCCTCTGGCATCCCTTGCTATCATGACCGTGCAAGATGTCATCGCTCCTCCTACTTTTAACCCACATGGTGGGCCCATAACCCACAAGTTCCACAGGATCGAAACCTGACTCTCCTGTACACCCTTGTTTCTAAAGTTATTCCTCACGCTTGGCTTCGTATGAAAGATCAGGAGCCACCTGCCTAGTGATCTAATCTGGTATCAGACGTAAAACTTATTCTCGTTGCTCTGAACCCCTTTCACCTTCTGATTAGGCCATCGAATGATTGCTTGCCCACTGGAAACTTCTCATGGTGCCTTCTTAATTTACTTTCGATATTTACTTAAGTATCTATTCGAGGGTTACTTTCTACTACATTTCCTGAGTAATCTGCCAATTAGTCAACCTTGAAGGCACGTTCTTCCGAAGTTACCCCTTGTCCTTTCGTAAGTACGATGAAATTTCCAAAGAAAAGATGATGACTTCATCACGATGATCGGAAGAAGAGGAATGAAGACATCAATGTAATGAATCAACCTCTTCAAGAAGAGCAACCAAGTCCGAGAAGAACCGTTAGAATTTCACAACCATCAATTTCCCTCTTGCACCGCCTCTTAAATCTCGGGACGAGATTTCTTGTAGTGGAGGAGAATTGTGACGCCCGAATAATTAAGCTACAGTAATCCCCTTCTAATGGTGCCTTGTCATCAGGCTACTGTTGCTAATCTCATCTGGATTCAAAACGGTTCAAATTCAAATTTAAAGTTTAAGTCAAAAATAAAAGTTTTCAAATGTCAAAACTAAAATGTGCAAACCGGGGAAAATAATTCATAAGTGTTATTAGTGAAGAAACCATATTTTTATAAAAGGTTTAAATGCCTTAAAATAATTAAAACAATGGCTTAAACAATTAGTTAAATGCCTTTAAAAAAATTCTAAAACGGTGAACTATTTTATTTGAGTACCAAACTTTTTGTGGCTGAGGTATCAGCAGTAGTACTAATTTAGAAACTAGTTTTGTATTTTAATTAAACTAAATAGTGTGGAGATTAAATAAAACATGAAATTTGTAAAAAGAAAAATTAATAAACCAAAAACAGGAAAAAACAAAAGGCCCCTCCCCACTACCCTGGGCCAAGTGGCCCAGCTGCCAACAGGCAGCCCACTTGCGCCCCCGTCCTCCTCTGTTCACAGGGGGGCGTGGCGGCCATCGGCCGCTGCCAACGACGCCGTGGTGGCCATCCCTCGGCTACCCCTGCCTATAAGCCGATCCCATCGCCCCAGGTCGAACCCTAGTTTCCCAGTTCCCCCTCTCCTCTCCCCTCGCTCCCTTTTCTCGATCTGGACCGGCGCTCGAGCGCTGCCATGGCTGCGTCGCCGATATGCGTGTAGCCGCCGGCCTCCTCTCGCCTCGCCGTCGAGTCCACGAGCTCCGCCCGCCTCCGATACGTCTTCCTCGACCACTAGCCCGAGCCGGGGCGCGTTGCATCGAGCCCCAAGACGCCTTTCCTCCTCCTCGGGTCGCCGGCGAACTCCGTCGATTTCGGCCACTCTGCTGCTACTAACCTGTCGCTGGCCTTCGTGAGCCGCCCGGTGAGCTCCTGCCCCCTCCCCTCCCTTGCGTCGTCTTCAGTCGCCCGTAGCTGTAGACGCCGTCGCCCCGACCGCCCGCGTCGTCCGTCCCACTGCATCGGCCGCACCTCGTACAGGCCCCGCGCGCGCCCAGGCGCAAGTGCTCGCCGCCCTGCACTGGCTCCTCCTCGCCCCGCGCTGCAGTTATTGCTAGTGCCTCTAATGCCCCGCTCGCCGGCACACCCGGCCGAGCCGCTACCGCTTACCCGCACGCACGCGCGCCCCACACCCGGCCGCACAGGTCGCATCGCCACTGCCTGCCTGCTGCTTGCTCTGCCTCGCTCGCCGACCGCTTGCTGCTACGCGCTCCTACTGCGGTGCCTCGCGCGCGAGCAGTCGCGTCCGCCGCAGCTCCGGGCCTCCCGCGGTGGCCTGCTGCCGCTGCTGCCTCCGGCGGCCGCTCGCTGCCTTGCACACCCGCGCACGCACCTAGCCGTGCCGGCCCTGCTTGCCGTCCCGCGCGCGCCCCTGCGCCTGCCTGAGTTGCTTCTGCTGAAGCTCTTGCCCTGCTGCTACGCTAATACTGCTGCTGCTTACTGTACTGCTAGCTAGCTTTTAAATTTTTACATTGACTAACCTTCTAGACAGACCCTAATCTGTGGTTAAACAATTGGTAAAATGACTGAATAAAATATGAGTAGGTAGTATACTTGACAAACTCCATTTTATCCCATTGGACTAAATCCCTTCGATGCCTAGATTAAATCATATAAAAATCACAAAATGCTATGTTCAGATAACAGAATTAACTCCTAGCTATGTGCGTGTGTGTCCGTGTGTTGTGTGTGCCTTGTACAGCATGGTGTGTGCGTGTCGTGCGTGTGGCCGGCTGGGCTATGCCCAGTAATGGCCGGCCCTTACTTAGATTAGTACTACTAATAGGTCTTAATTAGTGCTAAGTTAGTCTAGTAGTAGATGACATGTATGCCCTCATTAAATAAATTAGATTTATTTAAGTGGTTAGATAAATAGTCTATGACATGTGGGCCACACATGCCCTTTTGACTAGTCAAATTGACTGGGTCAATCCGGATTAAACTAAATATAATAAATCTAGAAATTTCAGAAAATACTTAAAACTTTGGAAAATCATAGAAAATTAACCGTAACTCCGATGAAAAAACTTTGTACATGAAAGTTGCTCATAACGACGAGACGAATCCGAATACGCAGTCCGTTCATCCGCCACACATCCCTAGCATAGCGAACACGTAACTTTCCCCATCCGATTCATTTGTCCGAAAACGCGAAACACCGGGGATATTTTCCCGGATGTTTGCCCCTTCACCGGTATCATCTCATACCGCGTTAGGTCACCTCTAGCACCGCGTATTGTCTTGTTATGCTTTGTGATACTTTGATTGCTCTATTATTTATTGTATTCCCCCTCCGTTACTCTTTTCCGGTAGACCCCGAGACTGCCGGCGAACCTAGTTCGACTATGGTGTTGACGACCCCTCTCTCTTGCCAGAGCAATCAGGCAAGTCCCCCCCTTGATCACCAGATATCGCCTACTCTCCTCTATACTGCCTGCATTAGAGTAGTGTAGCATGTTACTGCTTTCCGTAAATCCTATCCTGATGCATAGCCTGTCATTGTTGCTACAACTGTTGTTACCTTTACCTGCAATCCTAAGGCTTAGTATAGGATGCTAGTTTATCATCAGTGGCCCTTCATTCTTGTCCGTCTGCCATGCTATACTATCGGGCCGTGATCACTCAGGAGGTGATCACGGGTATATACTATATACTTTATATATGATACTTGTGGTGACTAAAGACGGGTCGGCTCGTAGGATTACCCGCGAGTGATCCACGGATTGGGTCCGAAGGGACGTTTGTCTCGACGGCCCTCTGAGTGGATCTTTGTGGCGAAGCGACAGGGCAGGTTGAGACCACCTAGGAGAGAGGTGGGCCTGGCCCTGGTCGGCGTTCGCGGTTATTTCAAAATAACACGTTTAACGAGATCTTGGTATTTGATTTGAGTCTGGCTACTGGCCTATACGCACTAACCATCTACGCGGGGACAGTTATGGGCACTCGACGTCGTGGTATCAACCGAAGCCTTCGTGACGTCAGCAACTGAGCGAGGCGCGCCGGATTGGACTGGAACGCCTGCTAGGCTAGGTCTGCTTTCGGCAACCCACGCAACGTGCAGGTGTGCTAAGGGCGATGCGCCCAGACCCCTGGGCGCTTAGGTTTAGACCGGCGTGCTGACCTCTCTATTGGTCTAGGTAGGGCTACAACGTGTTGATCTTCCGAGGCCGGGCATGACCCAAGAATGTGTGTCCGGCCAAATGGGATCGAGCGTGTTGGGAGGTGCACCCCTGCAGGGAAGTTAAACTATTCGAATAGCCGTGATCTTCGGTAACATGACGACTTGGAGTTGTACCTTGATCTTATGACAACTAGAACTGGATACTTAATAAAACACACCCTTCCAAGTGCCAGATACAACCGGTGACCGCTCTCTCACAGGGCGACGAGGGGAGGATCATCGGTTAGGATTATGCTATGCGATGCTACTTGGTGAACTCACCATCTACTCTCTTCTACATGCTACAAGATGGAGGTTACCAGAAGCGTAGTCTTCGAAAGGACTAGCTATCCCCCTCTTATTCCGGCATTCTGCAGTTCAGTCCACATATGATAGCCTTATTCCAGTTGATACCAATGCATACATATGTAGTGTAGCTCCTTGCTTGCGAGTACTTTGGATGAGTACGCACGGTTGCTTTTCTCCCCCTTTTCCCCTTTCCTATACTCGATTGCTGCGACCAGACGATGGAGCCCAGGAGCCAGACGCCACTGCCGATGATGACTACTACTACTCGGAAGGTGCCTACTACTACGTGCAGCCCGGTGACGGCGACCAGGAGTAGTTTAGGAGGATCCCAGGCAGGAGGCCTGCACCTCGTTCGATCTGTATCCCCAGTTTATGCTAGCCTTATTAAGGCAAACTTGTTTAACTTATGTCTGTACTCAGATATTGTTGCTTCCGGTGACTCGTCTATGATCGAGCACTTGTATTCGAGCCCTCGAGGCCCCTGGCTTGTATTATGATGCTTGTATGACTTATTTTTATTTATAAAGTTGTTTTGTGATATCTTCCCATGAGTCCCTGATCTTGATCGTACACGTTTGTGTGTATGATTAGTGTACGATTCAATCGGGGGCGTCACAGTGAAGTAACTCTTCGGCACAACCCACGGCAGGGTGTGGGGCAGCTATTTAAGCCTCAAGAGGCTTGGCCAGCCGAGGAGGATATCGGCCTTGACGCTGTGAATCCTCCAAGGTAGGTACTGATCCTTTCCTGACATGTGTTCGAATAGTCATATGGTGCATGATTGGGTCTAAGCCTCCCTTTGTGGATTCTTGCAAGGCTGGCTCGGTAAGGCTGAGAAGATCAGCTATCCGACGCTGTTGCCCGAAGGGCCCCGATCGTCCTGGCTAGAGGGGATGCTAGTCGCGGTGCCTTAGAAGTGTCCAACAAGAAAGGCCAAGAAAAAGAAGGATGTACCATCGGCCAGGGAGGGTCTCCGTCGCAGAGCTCGTCCCGACTCCCAAGCTGGAGATGCTGTAGCCTTGTCTGCCGAAGACGGGGAGGAAGACAAAGACGAGGAGGAGAGGGCCTCCTCCCACTCCAAGAAGAGGGAGGCGTCCAAAGACGTCGAGGAGAAATAGTCTCTTCTGCCCTCGAGGAGGCAGTGCAGGCCCAAGGTGGTCCTGCCTGACAGCTCAGACTCCAAGGAGGAGTCCATGGCGTCCGAGAAGGTTCTGGATAGGGAACCAAGGGTCAAGCCCCCTGCTGCTAGGTACATATTTTGGCTTTGGTAGTTGTTTTATTTTCGGCGGCCCTTTGTTTGATGGAAGCTGGTTGTATGATATCACAACCCACCACACGGGCACCCCGCCGAGGAGACCTCGGAGGGGACATCTCTACCCGTCGATTTGGTGGACAGCAGGTCTGCGTCGTGCTCTGCACCTCCCCAGCTCTGTGAAGAGGTCGATGAAGTCCTATCTAGAAGGGCCTCGAACACGGGGGAGGAGGGCGACGCCACCATGGCCGAGGCTAACGCCTTGGTCACCAAAGACCATGAGGATGTGTCCCTCCTGGCTAATGCAGGGGGGGGGGGCGCAGATCCATTCCGTCCGGACCCTCACAACCGGCTGCACCTGAGCCCTCGAGGCCTTCACATGTGCCAATTCTGCCCTCCCATGGGGAGGGGGTAGAGGTCCCACCGCCCGCACCAGACACTAGCCGCCATGCGGCGACGGGCTGGTCGGGCACTCTGGAGGAGCTAGTGAACAACTCCGTCATCGTGGACGGGCACTGCGCCCTTATGGGGGCGGTTCTACAGGGTGTTCGGTCATTCCAATCCATACTGAACGACACCGTCGTAGGCCTTCTAACAGGCTTTGAGGTAAGTCAAGTAGTACTATTTTCCCGTAAAGTGATTTTTAGCCCTTGGTTGTAATGTTTGAATAAGCCGTATGTATAGCAGCCCCCAAGACTCTGTAAGAAGTACAAATAAACTTGCATAGGATCCCATTTTTCTAGGCTGAAATTTAAAGTAGTGTGAACTTTTTGATGTAGCTCAAGCGCTCCAATGGGGATCTTGACCTTGTCAACAAGCGGCTTAATGAGGCACACGGTAAGCTCATGTTAAAATGTAGAGCTGATATTGCCGGATACATGTGGTCCAGATTGTATGCTGAGCACCTGCTGTTTGGTTACTACAGCTGCTGCCGTGGAGGTGGAGGACTTCAAAGCGGCGCTTAAGAAAGCCGAGGCCAAGGCGGCCGAAAAGAAGGCGGCTGTCGAAAAGGCGGTGGCCGAACTAGAGATGGCAAAGACTACTGGTGAGAGGCACGAGGCTCGAGTGGCCGAAGTGCAAGGGGAGCTCTGAAGGAAATATGCCCTAGAGGCAATAATAAAGTTGTTATTTATATTTCCTTATATCATGATAAATGTTTATTACTCATGCTAGAATTGTATTAACTGGAAACTTAGTACATGTGTGAATACATAGACAAACAGAGTGTCACTAGTTTGCCTCTACTTGACTAGCTCGTTGAATCAATGATGGTTATGTTTCCTAACCATATACATGAGTTGTTATTTGATTAACGGGATCACATTATTAGAGAATGATGTGATTGACTTGACCCATCCGTTAGCTTATCACGATGATCGTTTAGTTTGTTGCTATTGCTTTCTCCATAACTATACATGTTCCTATAGCTATGAGATCATGCAACTCCCGAATACCGGAGGAACACTTTGTGTGCTACCAAACGTCGCAATGTAACTAGGTGATTATAAAAGTGCTCTATAAGTGTCTCCGATGGTGTTTGTTGAGTTGGCATGGATCAAGATTAGGATTTGTCAGTCCGATTGTCGGAGAGGCATCTCTGGGCCTTCTCGGTAATGTACATCACTATAAGCCTTGCAAGCAATGTAGCTAATGAGTTAGTTATGGGATGTAGCATTATGGAGAGAGTAAAGAGACTTGCCGGTAATGATATTGAACTAGTTATTGAGATACCGACGATCGAATCTCGGGCAAGTAACATACCGATGACAAAGGGAACAATGTATACCATTATGCGGTTTGACCGATAAAGATCTTCGTAGAATATGTAGGAACCAATTTGATCATCCAGGTTCCGCTATTGGTTATTGATCGGAGATATGCCTCGGTCACGTCTACATAGTTCTCGAACCCGTAGGGTCCGCACGCTTAACGTTAGGTGACGATCGGTATTATGAGTTTATGTGTTTTGATGTACCGAAGGTAGTTCGGAGTCCCGGATTTGATCACGGACATGAAGAGGAGTCTCGAAATGGTCGAGACATAAGGGTCGATATATTGGACGACTATGTTTGGACATTGGAAGGGTTCCGAGTGAAGTTCGGGCATATACCGGAGTACCGGGGGGCTACCGGAACCCCCCGGGGAGTTTAATGGGCCTTATGGGCCTTAGTGGAAAGAGAGGAGGGGCTGCCAGTGCAGGCCATGCGCCCATCCCCCTCTGGTCTGAATTGGACTAGTAAGGGTGGGGGCGGCGCCCCCCTTTCCTTTTCCCTTTTTCCTCCTTCCTTCTCCTACTCCTACTACTTGGAAAGGGGGGAATCCTACTCCCAGTGGGAGTAGGACTCCCCATGGGGAGCGCCATATTAGGGCCGGCCCTCTGATACGTCTCCAAGGTATCTATAATTTTTGATTGCTCCATGCTATATTATCTATTGTTTTGGACTATATTGGGCTTTATTTTCCACTTTTATATTATTTTTGGGACTAACCTATTAACCAGAGGCCCAGCCCAGAATTGTTGTTTTTTGCCTATTACAGTGTTTCGAAGAAACGGAATATCAAACGGAGTCCAAATAGAATAAAATCTTCGGGAACGTGATTTTCTCACCGAACGTTATCCAGGAGACTTGGACCCTACTACAAGGAAGCAAAGAGGTGCTCACGAGGGTAGGGTCGCCCCCCTAGGACGCGCCCCCTACCTCGTGGGACCCTCGGAGCTCCACCGACGTGCTCCTTCCTCCTATATATATCCACGTACCCCTAAACGATCAGAAGAGGAGCAAAAAAGGTAATTCCACCGCCGCAACTTTCTGTATCCACGAGATCCCATCTTCGGGCCTGTTCCAGAGCTCCGCCGGAGAGGGCCGTCATCACGGAGGGCTTCTACATCATCATAGCCTCTCCGATGAAGTGTGAGTAGTTTACCTCAGACCTTCAGGTCCATAGTTAGTAGCTAGATGGCTTCTTCTCTCTTTTTGGATCTCAATACAATGTTCTCCCCCTCTCTTGTGGAGATCTATTCGATGTAATCTTCTTCTTTTGCGGTGTGTTTGTTGAGACCGATGAATTGTGGGTTTATGATCAAGTCTATCTATGAACAATATTTGAATCTTCTCTGAATTCTTTTATGTATGATTGGTTATCTTTGCAAGTCTCTTCGAATTATCTGTTTGGTTTGGCCAACTAGATTGGTAGTTCTTGTCATGGGAGAAGTGCTTAGCTTTGGGTTTAATCTTGCGGTGTTCTTTCCCAATGACAGAAGAGGCAGCAAGACACGTATTGTATCATTGCCATCAAGGATAACAAGATGGGGTTTATTTCATATTGCATGAATTTATCTCTCTACATCATGTCATCTTGCTTAAAGCGCTACTCTGTTTTTAACTTAATACTCTAGATGCATGCTGGATAGCGGCCGATGAGTGGAGTAATAGTAGTAGATGCAGAATCGTTTCGATCTACTTGTCACGGACGTGATGCCTATATACATGATCATGCCTAGATATTCTCATAACTATGCTCAATTCTGTCAATTGCTCAACAATAATTTGTTCACCCACCATAGAAAACTTATGCTCTCGAGAGAAGCCACTAGTGAAACCTATGGCCCCCGGGTCTATTCTCATCATATCAATCTCCAACACTTTTATATTGTTTTGCTATTTACTTTGCTTTTACTTTTTACTTTGCATCTTTATATCAAAAATACCAAAAATATTCTATATATCAGATCTCACTCTCGTAAGTGATCGTGAAGGGCTTGACAACCCCTAATCGCGTTGGTTGCGGGTAGCTATCGCTTTGTGCAGGTACGAGGGACTTGAGCGTGGGCTCCTACTGGATTGATACCTTGGTTCCCAAAAACTGAGAGAAATACTTACGCTACTCTGCTGCATCATCCCTTCCTCTTTGGGGAAAACCAACGCAAGCTCAAGACGTAGCAAGAAGGATTTCTGGCGTCGTTGCCGGGGAGTCTACGCAAAAAGTCAACATACCAAGTACCCATCACAATCCCTATCTCTCGCATTACATTATTTGCCATTTGCCTCTCGTTTTCCTCTCCCCCAATTCACCCTTGCCGTTTTATTTGCCCTCTCTCTCTATCCTCCCTCTCTATTTGCCTCTTTTTGCCCGTTTGCTCTTGTTTGCTTGTGTGCTAGTTTGTTTGCTTGTAGTCATGACTAGTCTCATATCTTCTCCGTTGTCTCCTGAGAGTGAAGTTCTAAATTTTAAACAAAGGGAGGGAGAAAATCTAAAAGATGCTTGGTATAGAATTTGCAATGCTCAAAATAGATCTACCAGGAAGCAATCTACCTTAGTTCTTCTCCGCAATTTTTATGTAGGTGTTAATCCTTGGTATAGATATATCCTTGATACCATTACTGGAGGGAATTTCTTGGGTAGCCATACTTTTGATTCTTATAATGCTATGATAGACTTAGGCTCACCACCTCTTTTGGTTAATGGAACTATGTTACTTTGGAGCATGTTATGCAAAGGCTTGAAATTATTGAAAACAAAGTTGCTACTATTGAATCAATTGAAAATCTAGATAAAAAGATTCATAATCAAATCACTCAATATGGGTCTAAGGTAGGAATAACTTTGAAAAATATTAAGTAGAAGGAACCCATGGTAGATGAGAAAATAAATCTAGATTCCTCTAGAATCGATAAACTTGAGGGTATCATTACCAATTTGGGAACCGCTTTTTCTTCCGCAAATAATACTCCTAGTCCTCCCACTAAAATTGCTAAGCTTATGTATGTTCCTAAGAATAAGGGTGAATCATCTAGTAAGGAAACTGCGGATCTTAAATCTATAAGTATTCATCCCGATATTTTTGATTTCATTAAGGAACCATTTGCTACAAATGAATTTTTCGATATTGTGCCTAAAAGTTTGATAATTACCAAAAAGAAAGAGATCTCTAAGAAAGGTAGATGCCTCATTGAAGAATTGCCTTCCAAAGATGGCAATACCTAGATCTATTCTCGCTTCCTAGCTAGGGGCGTTAAACGATAGTGCTTGTTGGGAGGCAACCCAATTTTATTTTTGTTCCTTTCTTTTTGCTCCTGTTTAGTAATAAATGAATTATTTATCCTCTGTTTTGGTTGTGTTTTTTGTGTTTAATTAGTGTTTGTGCCAAGTAGAACCGTTGGGAAGACTTGGGGAAAGTCTTATTGAACTTGCTGTAAAAAAAACACAAACTTTAGCGCTCACGAGAACTGTTGTCATTTTTATTTTAAGAGTGCTATTTAGTTAATTCTTTTTGCAGATGATTAATAGATAAATTCCTCACGTCCAGCAATTTATTTTAGAATTTTTGGGGTTCCAGATCTTTCTCTAGCTACAGATTACTACAGACTGTTCTGTTTTTGAAAGATTCTGTTTTTCGTGTGTTCTTTGCTTATTTTGATGAATCTATGGCTAGTAAAATAGTTTATAATCCATAGAGAAGTTGGAATACAGTAGTTTTAACACCAATACAAATAAAGAATGAGTTCATTACAGTACCTTGAAGTGGTCTTTTGTTTTCTTTCGCTAACGGAGCTCACGAGTTTTCTATTTTGAGTTTTGTGTTGTGAAGTTTTCAAGTTTTGGGTGAGTTCTTTTGATGGATTATGGAACAAGGAGTGGCAAGAGCCTAAGCTTGGTGACATGAGTTTTCTATTATGGTTTGTTTTCTTATAATAACGGAGCTCATGAGATTTTCTGTTGAGTTTTGTGTTGTGAAGTTTTCAAGTTTTGGGTAAAGATTTGATGGATTATGGAATAAGGAGTGGCAAGAGCCTAAGCTCGGGGATGCCCAAGGCACCCCAAAGTAAAATTCAAGTACAACCAAAAGCCTAAGCTTGGGGATGCCCCGGAAAGCATCCCCTCTTTCGTCCACTTCCATTGGTAATTTACTTGGAGCTATATTTTTATTCACCAACATGATATGTGTTTTGCTTGGAGCGTCTTGTATTATTTGTGTCTTTGTTTGTTAGTGTGCCACAATCATTCTTGCTGTACACACCTTTTAGAGAGTCATCTATGAATTGAAATTTGATAGAATACTCTATGTGCTTCACTTAAATCTTTTGAGCTATGTAGTTTTGCTCTATGCACTTCACTTATATCTTTTGAGCGTCATAATTTTGCTCTATGTGCTTCACTTAGATCTTTTAGAGCACGGTGGTGGTTTGTTTTAAAGAAACTATTGATCTCTCATGCTTCACTTAAATTATTTTGAGAGTCTTAATAGCATGGTAATTTTCTTAATATAAATATGCTTGGTGTTCAAGATATGTGAAATTTTCTTTTGAGTGCGTTGAATACTAAGAGAAGATTGAAGCATGATAATTGTTTTGAGATATGGAGGTGATAATATTAGAGTTATGCTAGTTTAGTAGTTGTGAATTTAAAGAATACTTGTGTTAAAGTTTGTGATTCCCGTAGCATGCACGTATGGTGAACTGTTATGTGATGAAGTCGGAGCCTAATTTATTTATTGATTGTCTTCCTTATGAGTGGCGGTCGGGGACGAGCGATGGTCTTTTCCTACCAATCTATCCCTAGGAGCATGCGCGTAATACTTTGCTTTTATAACTTCTAGCTTTTTTCAACAAGTATATAAGTTTTTATGACTAATGTTGAGTCCATGGATTATATGCACTTTTTCCCATCCTTCCACCATTGCTAGCCTCTCTAGTACCGCGCACCTTTCGCCGGTATCATACACCCACCATATACCTTCCTCAAAACAGCCACCATACCTACCTATCATGGCATTTCCATAGCCATTCCGAGATATATTGCCATGCAACTTTCCAATGTTCCATTTATTATGACACGCTCCATCATTGTCATATAGCTAGCATGATCATGTAGTTGACATCGTATTTGTGGCAAAGCCACCATTCATAATTCTTTCATACATGTCACTCTTGATTCATTGCATATCCCAGTACACCGCCGGAGGCATTCATATAGAGTCTTATTTGTTCTAAGTATCGAGTTGTAATTGTTGAGTTGTAAGAAAAATAAAAGTGTGATGATCATCATTTTCTAGAGCATTGTCCCAAGTGAGGAAAGGATGATGGAGACTATGATTCCCCCATAAGTCGGGATGAGACTCCGGATGAAAAAAAGGGAGGCCACAAAAAAAAAGAGAAAAGGTCCAAATAGAAAAAATGAGAGAAAAAGAGAGAAGGGACAATGTTACTACCCTTTTACCACACTTGTGCTTCAAAGTAGCACCATTATCTTCATGATAGAGAGTCTCTCGTTATGTCACTTTCATATACTAGTGGGAATTTTTCATTATAGAACTTGGCTTGTATATTCCAATGATGGGCTTCCTCAAATTGCCCTAGGTCTTCGTGAGCAAGCGAGTTGGATGCACACCCACTTAGTTTCTTTTGATAAGCTTTCATATACTTATAGCTCTAGTGCATCTCTTGCATGGCAATCCCTACTCACTCACATTGATATCTATTGATGGGCATCTCCATAGCCCGTTGATACTCCTAGTTGATGTGAGACTATCTTCCCCTCCTTTTGTCTTCTCCACAACCACCCTTCTATTCCACATAGTGCTATGTCCATGGCTCACGCTCATGTATTGCGTGAAAATTGAAAAAGTTTTGAAAAAGTTAGAGTATGAAACAATTCCTTGGCTTGTCATCGGGGTTGTGCATGATTTGAATACTTTGTGTGGTGAAGATAGAGCGTAGCCAGACTATATGATTTTGTAGGGATAACTTTCTTTGGCCATGTTACTTTGAGAAGACATAATTACTTTATTAGTATGCTTGAAGTGTTATTATTCTTTATGTCAATATGAACTTTTGTCTTGAATCTTTCTAATCTGAATATCCATACCACAATTAAGAAATTTTGCATTGAAATTATGCCAAGTAGCACTCCGCATCAAAAATTCTCTTTTTATCATTTACCTACTCGAGAACGAGCAGGAATTAAGCTTGGGGATGCCTCATACGTCTCCAACGTATCTATAATTTTTGATTGCTCCATGATATATTATCTACTGTTTTGGACTATATTGGGCTTTATTTTCCACTTTTATATTATTTCTGGGGCTAACCTATTAACCGGAGGCCCAGCCCAAAATTGCTGTTTTTTGCCTATGTCAGTGTTTCGAAGAAACGGAATATCAAACGGAGTCCAAACGGAATAAAATCTTTGGGAATGTGATTTTCTCACCGAACGTGATCCCGAAGACTTGGACCCTACTGCAAGGAAGCAAAGAGGTGCTCACGAGGGTAGGGGCGCGCCCCCCTAGGGCGCGCCCCTGCCTCGTGGGACCCTCGGCGCTCCATCGACGTACTCCTTCCTCCTATATATATCCACGTACCCCCAAACGATCAGAAGAGGAGCCAAAAACCTAATTCCAGCGCCGCAACTTTCTGTATCCACGAGATCCCATCTTGGGGCCTATTCCGGAGCTCCGCCGGAGAGGGCCGTCATCACGGAGGGCTTCTACATCATCATAGCCTCTCCGATGAAGTGTGAGTAGTTTACCTCAGACCTTCGGGTCCATAGTTAGTAGCTAGATGGCTTCTTCTCTCTTTTTGGATCTCAATACAATGTTCTCCCCTTGTTGACACACGAACACGTCACGTGTACCCTCGACGCCGGGGGTGATGCATCGCAGCTCACGTCGAAGGAGACCCGACCGATAGCACGATACGCAAGACAGTCGACGGGCGCTTTTGCAGACCCGAAACCCTACACCCCCGGGAGGGACCCTGTCAGGGAGTGCGGCGGCTATGGGCTGCCCTAGGTCGATTCGCTCGCCCCTAGAGCCTCGGGATTCGCAGCTCTCAAACACAAAGAACAGCGAAGAACGAGAGAGAAAACGGTGGGGAGATAAAACGTAGACTGGAAAAATAGTATATTGATTTGTTCGATTGTGTGTTGTTCAGTCGGCCGTCACCCCCAACATATATAAGAGGCGGCTGGACTTCCCGTACAAGTAAAGGATTCGTCTAGGCTTTCCTTACAAGAAAAATTACATCAATTCACGTCCTAGAGTCCTAATTCTATTCCAACTCGGATTTAGTCTGAATCTGGCCCAAACCCTGTCTTCCTTCTTGCACGGGCCACCGGGCTTGCATATGATCTCCGATCAAGACGGCCCAAATATCAAACTTGTGCGCCTCGACGATACGAACAACTCTCATGTTGATCACTTTTTCAAATAAGGCCATCTTGAATACTTTTCGAGGTCATCTTTATCTTCCAGTCGGACTCGGTCTTGCAGTAGACTGGATTATCCGAGTCTCGTAGTGAATTTGTAGGCTATATACTATCTCTGATGATGATGACTCCAAAATCAAAGTTTACCGTCTTGATGATACGCACAACTTCTGTATTGAACACTTCTTCATCCGAGGTCATCTTGATAAACTTTTAGGCATATGTTCAATTTCACTCGGATTCAAGCTCATCCACTCGGATTAGAGTCATTCACTTGGATCGTCCGACTGGACTTTTTCACTCGGATGTTTAGAATCTTTCACTCGGAATACAATTTTCACTCGGATGACCACATTTTCACTCGGAAGGCAATATTTCCACTCGGATGACTATATTTCCACCAGGAAGGCATTATCTTATTCGATCGGCAAGTTTTCGTCCCGATGGTAATCTTTTCACTCGGAATATTTTCACCTGGAGGACAATTTCATTCGGATGACCATATTTCCACTCGGATGACTCTATTTCCACATGGATAATAATAAGTTCATCCGGTCAGCAAACTTTCACTCGACCAGTAAATTTTCACTCAACCGTAAACTTTCACTCGGATGGTAAACTTTTCACTCGGATTTTCCGACTGAAAACATAGCCTGATCTTAATTTGTCTCTCCAGGCCTCATACGACCTCGGATTGAGATGAATTATATATGAAAATCGATCGGCTCGACGAGACAAAACCTTTCTGTGTTGAAGGTTTTTCAATTAAAGGCCGTCTTGAAGGCCGAATTGCTCACGCTTTGCATCAGACACTCATCAACATGTGTCTGGTGTCAAGCGTAATATTTTGGTCTCTGGCCTGTCTAGACCGTATTGACTATAACTTTTGCATATGAACTCGGAATGAGATGATTTATATATGAAAATCGATCATCTCGACGAGACGAAGACAATTCCTTTAGAGCACTCCTTCATCTGAGGTCATATTGAGGGCTTAATCGGCTGAAAAGCACTCAGAACATTAAATTTTGTCACTCGGAGTATAGCTTCGGCCACTGAGATGAGGTCGAATGGCGATAGCCTAAACATCAAAGTTGTTCCACTCGACGATATGAAACTTTCTCATGCTGAAAACCCTTTCACTCTGTATCTTGCCAAAATCTGGTGTCAACACATGCCCTCCTGTTTTTCGGCAAAGCTTGCATGCCGAAAAATAATATGCATAGTGTTCGTTCTAAGGACGATGTCAACACTCCATCAGCCATTTATTTTTCTCAGGGCGATAATTATGTATCGGCCATGTTTGTGCTAAGGGCGATAATTGCATATCGGCCATTGCCTACTTAGGCTTCCTGCCACACACTCGGGTAGTACTTCTTCAAATATTCGCCATTGAGAGCTCGAGGTAACAATGCCCCTTGTATTGATTCCACCAAATATGAATTTCCGGGAACAACTCTTGCAATCCTAAAAGGACCTTCCCAACTTGGAGACCACTTCCCGAATTTTCTATCTCTTGAACCAATCGGCAGAATCACTTTCCAGACGAGATCACCAACTTGAAAATTCTTCAACTTGACTTTCTTATTGTAAGCTTTTGCCACCCTCGACTTATCTCTCTCTATGGCTTTTAAAGCAGCCAAACGTTTATCGGCAACCTCATCAATATTGTCCATCATTAAGTTATAAAAGTCTATTGCCGATAAATTATTTTGTTTGGCTATTCTCAAAGCATTCAAATTTACCTCCACTGGTAAAACAGCCTCTTGACCATATACTAGCTCATATAGAGTCACCTTCGTAGCACCATGCCTTGAAATTCTATGTGCCCATAAAGCTTCAGACAACAACTCATGGCATTTCCTTGGATTATCCTCAATCTTCTTCTTGATGAGCTTGATTAAAAATTTATTGCTAGATTCGGCTTGTCCATTAGCTTGGGCATAATACGGAGAGGAATTGAGCAACTTTATATTATAAGATTCGGCAAACTCTCTGACTTGGTGTGACATAAAAGATGAACCTTGATCTGTAGTTAACGTTTGAGGAATATAATGTGCTCGGTTATGAATTGAATTACCTCTGTATGTGTCATGTTCTTGAGAGGTACTGCTTCAGACCATTTAGTGAAATAATCAGTTGCCACCAACACGAACCGATGCCCCTTTGAGGAAGATGGATGAATTTGCCCAATAAAGTCTAAACCCCATCCTCTGAAAGGCCACGGCTTGATAATAGGATGCAACATAGCAGCAGGAGCCAACTGAATATCACCAAATTTTTGACAAGCTTCGCACCCTTTATAATATCTGAGGCAATCATTAATCATGGTCGGCCAATAAAACCCAGCATGTTGTAATAACCATTTCATCTTGGGAGCCGACTGGTGAGTACCACAAATACCTTCATGTACTTCTCCCATAGCAACTCTTGCCTGGTCCTCGTCCAAACACTTTAGAAGAACATCATTGACGGTTCGGCGATAAAGACCATCATCTCTCATTGTATACTTGAAAGCCATACGCCGAACAGCCCTGTCCACCCTTTCACTCGGATTGCACAAGTAATCAACAATGGGCTTCCTCCAGTCGGGATTTTCACCTGCACTAGATTTTTTGTTAATGACCGAATCAGTGGGTTTTGGTTCGGCCTCTTCTATACTGGTAAGACAAGACATCGAACTTTGAGAAATATGAAACATGCCATGATCAACATGGTATCCGGATGCTTGCTGTGCCAACTCATTTGCTCTCTAGTTGTCATGTCTAGATATATGTGCAATGCTAAAACAATCCAAAGCAGAGATTATATCTAGACATTTATCAAGATAAACATTAAGTGATTCGTCCAAACACTAAAAGACTTTGGATATTTGCTGCACCACTAGTAACGAATCGCCATAAGCCTCAATATGTGTAACACCTATAGCAAGTAACATCTCTAGGCCAAATAACAATGCTTCATATTCGGCTTGATTATTTGTGCAAAAATATTCTAAGCGGCATGAGGCTTCAAAAACAGCACCATGAGGAGATATATAAACAATACCAACACCTTGGCCGTTGCTACAAACTGAACCATCAAAGTATAATCTCCATGGTACTAATGAAACAATGTTCATATCAACATCATGCTTGTTATTAATCCGATGTTCAACAATGAAATTAGCAACAATTTGGCCTTTCATGGATTTTAGAGATTCATAAGCCAAATCATATTCAATCAAAGCATAAGCCCACTTGCCTATTCTACCACTAAGAATTGGCCTATGCAACATGTATTTAATGACATCGGTTTGACAAGCTACTACACAAACACTCGGCACTAAATAATGTCTCAGTTTTGTGCAAGCAAAATATAAGCATAGACATAATTTCTCAATAAATGTATACCTTGTCTCTGCGTCCAATAAGCGGCGGCTCAAATAAGTGATGGCATGCTCTTTTCCTTCGGTCTCTTGAGTTAGAACAGCACCAATAACTCCTTCCTCTGCTGCAATGTAAAGTCTGAAGGGTTCCCTATGCTTGGGTGCTTTCATCACCGGAGGAGTGCACAAATAATTCTTGATCATATCAAATGCTTCTTGTTGTTTTGCCCCCCAAGTGAAATCAGCATCATTCTTTAACCGAAGGATAGGAGTAAATGCATCAACTTTCCCTGATAGATTAGCTATGAACCTTCTCAAATAATTGACCTTGCCATGGAACTTTTGCATATCCCTCTTGCATGTTGGAGCCTCCACTTTCTGTATAGCCTCTATCTTTTTGGGATCAATCTCTATACCATCTTCATGAATAATGAAACCCAAAAACTTGCCAGCTGACACGCCGAAAGCACACTTCAAAGGATTCATTTTCAATCCATACTTTTTCATTCTTTCAAAAGCTAAACGCAAATCGGCCAAGTGAGATTCAAAAGCATCCGATTTGACAACAATATCATCAATATAAACTTCAAGTATGACACCGAGTAAATCATGAAAAATCAAATTCATAGCCCTTTGATATGTGGCGCCAGCATTTTTTAATCCGAATGTCATCACTGTCCACTCGAATAAACCAAGGAAACCAGGGCATCGAAAAGTTGTCTTGTACATGTCCTCTTCGGCCATAAAAATTTGATTGTATCCGGCATTACCATCTAGAAAGCTAATAACCTTATGTCCAGAAGCATCATTAATAAGCATATCGGCTATTGGCATAGGATACTCATCTTTGGGTGTAGCCCTATTCAAATCTCTGAAATCAATGCACACCCTCAACTTGCCAGATCCTTTCTTCTCTACTGGGACAATGTTAGAAATCCACTCGGCATACCTGCAAGGTCGAATGAAATTAGCTTCAAGCAGTCGACCGATCTCTTCCTTGATCCGGTCATATGTTTTCGAATTAAATTTTCTGGCCGACTGTTTATAAGGTCTAAAACCGGCCTTTATAGGCAACCGGTGCTCCACTAGCTCTCGGCTTAACCCTGGCATCTCATGATATTCCCATGCAAAGCAACAAACATATTCTTTCAGTAGCTCGATTAATTTAGCCTTACAATCGGCTTTTAAATTTCTGTTTATAAATGTCGATCGAGTGACTGAACCATCTCCAATATCTACCTCTTCTAACGGATTGGCTGATGTAAAACCTTGTCCAAGTTTATCCATGTCATCCAACTCCTCTATAGACTCATACATATCGTTCTCATTGGATCGATACTCTACAAGACGTTTTTGTAACCACTCGGAATTAGGATCCATTTAAACATATCATACCTTGGAGCCGATTGCATCCACTCGGCTTTGAAGAAACGGGCACAAAACCATTCTTGGTCGCGCTGAGAAAATCAAATTCTGATAAGTCACATCCCGTCAAGCAAGTAGCGTTGGGATGTTGCCAATCCACCGATGCATCGGCCAAAGCAACACAGGCCGAGTTATCCGCATGAATAACTTCCACTTCATCATCAACCCACTGAATCAAAAACTGGTGCATAGTGGATGGCACGCACTGGTTTGCATGAACCCAATCGCGGCCTAGTATGACGTTGTAGTTACCTTGCACCTCAACGACAAAGAATGCAGTAGCCAAAGTTTTGCTTCCGACTGTAAGCTCCACATACATTACACCTTTGGCTTCAGTTTTTTCTTTGCCTTCAAACCCGTTGAGCACCATATTGGTCTTGATCAATTCTTCATGAGGCAAACCCAATTTCTTGAAGACCGAATAGGGCATAAGATTTACCACAGCACCACCATAAACAAGCATCCGAGTGAGCGGCGACCCATTGATATGACCTCTAAGATATAATGGTTTTAGATGCGTTACTGGTTCTTTTGGTTTCTCGAATATCGCGTTTTAGGGCCAAAATCCAGCTGAGCCACCTCCCCTTCTTCATCTACAACACGAAACTCGGCAGGTAAGTAATACACCATATTGATATCCATACCTTCATGAACCGGCGTAGACTCATAGTCCAACATATCGGCTCCTCCTCGAGTGCATCCACAGATTCTGAAATTTGTCCGAGTGAAGGAGAAGTAAGAAGTGTCGCAGACGATGTCATATCTGTTGCATTGTCCTCCTTTGGTGATGTAGGTATTGCTGTGGTAGTTGCTGTATCTTGTATTTGTTTAGGCCTCCATACTTGTTTTGGTGGAACCATGGGTCGAGTGTCATTGAACAACCTATCCCTTTGTTTCTCGGCCTCCTGTTCTGCCATCTCTTGACTCCTTAACCTTTGTAGTTTCCTCTTTTGTGTCTTTGTTAGCCCTGGAGGACACCACTTTGGCTGAGTGTATTTAGGATCTCTCGTCTTTACCTGGCTGGTGCTTGCCTCATGGTCATTAGCCGAGTGCTTTGGCGCGATAGCAAGTATCGGCTCAGTCGGATTGCTATGCACAATCGGCTGCTGTATGGCGAATGTTTTGGTGCCCAAGGTAATTGAGTCGACATCCATTTTCTCCTTTCCTTTTCCCGACTCAACTGCTGCAACACTTGGTGATTTAACACGCCATTCTTTTCGACTTTCCAGATGCATGAAATTTCCACTCAGGCGCAACTTTTTACTCTGATGGAATCCACCCGGATGGATAACACTCGGATGGAATCCACTCGGATGGAATTCAGTCGGATGGAATCTACTCGGCCACATTTTTTCACTCGGATAGCATCCACTTGGGTGCATTCTTACACTCGGATAATTTCCATCCGGTTGCATGTTTTGACCAGCCGACCGATAGTTACCGATGTTCAGTCGGCCATTATATGAATATTCAAGTCGACCCCAAACAGTTTGCCTTTGTTCTTCTGGAAACAACGCCTTTGGTCCACTCGGTTTCATATACTGACTGAACATATCAGCTGATGGTGACCTTGGTCGCTTCAGATGAGTCGGTCGATTAAAGCTTGAACCGGTCGACTGGTTGGTGTACTTGGACAGCAACACATCAAAAGTTGGCTTGATCCGCTTGCGCTGTACTTTAACTTCATTCCTTTTCCACTTGCCAATTTCTGGACTCTTGGGCTTGACAAATCTCACATGAGCATTTTCTTGCACTTGCAGTTGCCCCCTGAGTGTAGGATTCTTGATGGTGATATTGATCACTTCCTTGCCATCGGGTTGCTTACCAAGCACAACCTGTCTCCCCAAGACCTTGTTGTCCTCCTTGTCTTTCCTGGGCTCACCAACAATGACATTAGCTTTATTAGCAGATTCGGCTACCTACGGCCAAATGAGTAGCTTCTTCCCCTCCAAATCCATGGTATTCATTGGAAAAGGCTGTTTATCAACTTGCATCTCAGAAAATTTCAATTGTCCGTCATTAATGGCCGATTGTATCTGTCGTCGAAAAACATTGCAATCGTTAGGAGCATGAGAAAAAGAATTATGATATTTGCAATAAGCACACCGTTTTAGCTCTTCAAACGGCGGTAAAGTATGAGATATTCTAATAATCTTAGCCGACAGCAAAGCATCAAATATTCTGTCACACTTAGCAATGTTAAAAGTAAACTTCATCTCTTCATCACGATTCTTATGAATCGGTTTCAGATCATGGCAAGTAAAGGGTTTGGCCTTAGATGGCCAAACAAATTCAGTAGCAAAAACATCACCCTCATCGTCCGAGTGACCACTATCATATTCCACCATATTCATCTTTGGACGATCGGCTTTGTATCTATGCACTTCTTTGAGATCTTTGCTTCGGCTTTCCTGAGCCAAAGCCCTTTGTAAGACTTGGTTGATATTTAAGAACTCATAACCTTCTAGCTTTTCTCTAATGGGAGTTCTCAAACCACTCAGCACTAGGTCTGCCAAGTCTCTCTCAGTTATCACCAAACTAAAACACCGGTTTTTTGTTTCTCTGAATCTCTTGACGTAATCGGAGACCGATTCATCATGCTTCTGTTTAACCGATGTTAGATGTGACAACTTGAGTTCATTGTCACCGCTATAAAAGTGATCATGAAACTTCTGCTCTAGCTGCGACCAAACCCGAATGGAACCATGGGGTAAAGAAGAAAACCATGAAAATGCAATACCAGTTAATGATAAAGGAAATAGACGCACTTTCAATTCATTCAATGAGCCTGCCTCACCCAATTGTGCCAAGTATTGACTAACATGCTCCCATGTGGTTTTTGTGCCCTCTCCATTGAACTTAACAAAATCTGGAATCTTATATCCTGGAGGGCACTGGATGGCATCAAAGTACTCGGGGTACGGCTTTTGGTAAATCCGATTCCAAGGTAACTCAACTCCAAAATTCTCTCGAAGCATCTTAGCCATCTCCTCTCTAAGGTTAGCTAGACCATCATCCATAGTGGACGATGAAGCTTGTGGCAGTGGCATAGGAGGAGTAGGGTTACTAGCTGTAGGTAAGAATTATGCCATGTACGTCGACCCATAATTTGGTAGTGGTCGAGTGGTTGTAGCCGTAGGTAGGGTTTGGTTCGGCGTTGCCACCGAACCTGGCATGCTCATGATAGGACTAATGGGTGCAGCCACAATCTGATTTGTATGGGTAGGGTAATAAGCCATCGGCATGGGAGGCGTCGATGCAATAGGTAAAGCCAGATTAGGGTTTTGCACACTAGCAACTACACCATCATTACCACTAGACGATTGAGATGTATTCTTCTGAGCATTAGTATTTTCTATAAAAGTTTGATAGACTAGATTGTTACCATCAGCAATACGAATTTCAATCTCAGCCCACTGCCCAGGAGAAAAGGCAGTACTTACAGAGGGTTTAACCTGTTCAGTTTGAAGAGGAGGGAACTTGATTTCTTCAATCGGAGTGATGTTGCCTTGGCGATCTTTCTTGAATTTTGCAAGGAACTCCTGCAGGTCCTTCTCCTTGCGCGACTTCTTGTACTCCTCGTAGATTTGGCGATGATCGGCCGATATCTCATCAAGACTGGGCTTAATGATGTTATCGGCGTTTACCTCAGATGGCTTGGGAAGATCGGACATGGTGGATGATGATGATTGATCTTCTTTCCCCAGCGGAGTCGCCAAAAAGTGTGTTGACACACGAACACGTCACGTGTACCCTCGACGCCGGGGGTGATGCACCGCAGCTCACGTCGAAGGAGACCCAACCGACAGCGCGATACGCAAGACAGTCGACGGGCGCTTTTGCAGACCCGAAACCCTACACCCCCGGGAGGGACCCCGTCAGGGAGTGCGGCGGCTATGGGCTTCCCTAGGTCGATTCGCTCGCCCCTAGAGCCTCGGGATTTGCAGCTCTTAAACACAAAGAACAGCGAAGAACGAGAGAGAAAACTGTGGGGAGATAGAACGTAGACTGGAAAAATAGTATATTGATTTGTTCGATTGTGTGTTGTTCAATCGGCCGTCACCCCCAACATATATAAGAGGCAGCTGGACTTCCCATACAATTAAAGGATTCGTCTAGGCTTTCCTTACAAGAAAAATTACATCAATTCACGTCCTAGAGTCCTAATTCTATTCCAACTCGGATTCAGTCTGAATCTGGCCCAAACCCTGTCTTTCTTCTTGCGCGGGCCACCGAGCTTGCATATGATCTCCGATCAAGACGGCCCAAATATCAAACTTGTGCGCCTCGACGATAGGAACAACTCCCATGTTGATCACTTTTTCAAATAAGGCCATCTTGAATACTTTTCGAGGTCATCTTTATCTTCCAGTCGGACTCGGTCTTGCAGTAGACTGGATTATCCGAGTCTCGTAGTGAATTTGTAGGCTATATACTATCTCTGATGATGATGACTCCAAAATCAAAGTTTACCGTCTTGATGATACGCACAACTTCTGTATTGAACACTTCTTCATCCGAGGTCATCTTGATAAACTTTCAGGCATATGTTCAATTTCACTCGGATTCGAGCTCATCCACTCGAATTCGAGTCATTCACTTGGATCGTCCGACTGGACTTTTTCACTCGGATGTTTAGAATCTTTCACTCGGAATACAATTTTCACACAGATGACCACATTTTCACTCGGAAGGCAATATTTCCACTCAGATGACTATATTTCCACCCGGAAGGCATTATCTTATTCGATCGGCAAGTTTTCGTCCCGATGGTAATCTTTTCACTCGGAATATTTTCACCTGGAGGACAATTTCATTCGGATGACCATATTTCCACTCGGATGACTATATTTCCACTTGGATAATAATAAGTTCATCCGGTCAGCAAACTTTCACTCGACCGGTAAATTTTCACTCGACCGTAAACTTTCACTCGGATGGTAAACTTTTCACTCGGATTTTCCGACTGAAAACATAGCCTGATCTTGATTTGTCTCTCCAGGCCTCATACGACCTCGGATTGAGACGAATTATATATGAGAATCGTTCGGCTCGACGAGACGAAACTTTTCCGTGTTGAAGGTTTTTCAATTCAAGGCCGTCTTGAAGGCCGAATTGCTCACGCTTTGCATCAGACACTCATCAACATGCGTCTGGTGTCAAGCGTAATATTTTGGTCTCTGGCCTGTCCAGACCGTATTGACTATAACTTTTGCATATGAACTCGGATTGAGATGATTTATATATGAAAATCGATCGTCTCGATGATACGAAGACAATTCCTTTAGAGCGCTCCTTCATCTGAGGTCATATTGAGGGCGTAATCGTCCGAAAAGCACTCAGAACATTAAATTTTGTCACTCGGAGTATAGCTTCGGCCACTGAGATGAGGTCGAATGGCGATAGCCTAAACATCAAAGTTGTTCCACTCGACGATATGAAACTTTCTCATGCTGAAAACCCTTTCACTCTGTATCTTGCCAAAATCAGGTGTCAACACTCCTCTTTTGTGGAGATCTATTCGATGTAATCTTCTTCTTTTGCGGTGTGTTTGTTGAGACCGATGAATTGTGGGTTTATGATCAAGTCTATCTATGAACAATATTTGAATCTTCTATTAATTCTTTTATGTATGATTGGTTATCTTTGCAAGTCTCTTCGCATTATTTGTTTGGTTTGGCCAACTAGATTGGTAGTTCTTGCCATGGGAGAAGTGCTTAGCTTTGGATTCGATCTTGCGGTATTCTTTCCCAGTGACAGAAGGGACAGCAAGACACGTATTGTATCGTTGTCATTGAGGATAAAAAGATGGGGTTTATTTCATATTGCATGAATTTATCTCTCTACATCATGTCATCTTGCTTAAAGCGTTACTCTGTTTTTAACTTAATACTCTAGATGCATGCTGGATAGCGGTCGATGAGTGGAGTAATAGTAGTAGATGCAGAATCATTTCGATCTACTTCTCACGGACGTGATGCCTATATACATGATCATGCCTAGATATTCTCATAACTATGCTCAATTCTGTCAATTGTTCAACAGTAATTTGTTCACCCACCGTAGAAAATTTATGCTCTCGAGAGAAGCCACTAGTGAAACCTATGGCCCCCGGGTCTATTCTCATCATATCAATCTCCATCACTTTTATATTGTTTTGCTATTTACTTTGCTTTTACTTTTTACTTTGCATCTTTATATCAAAAATACCAAAAATATTCTATCTATCATATCTCACTCTCGTAAGTGACCGTGAAGGGCTTGACAACCCCTAATCGCGTTGGTTGCGGGTAGCTATCGCTTTGTGCAGGTACGAGGGACTTGAGCGTGTGCTCCTACTGTATCCTTGGTTCTCAAAAACTGAGGGAAATACTTACGCTACTCTGCTGCATCATCCCTTCCTCTTCGGGGAAAACCAACGCAAGCTCAAGACGTAGCACCCTCCCCCTCCTCCACTCCTTTATATACGGGGGAGGGGGCACCCCATAGACACACAAATTGATCATTGATCTTTAGCCGTGTGCGGTGCCCCCCTCCACCATAATCCACCTCGGTAATATTGTAGCAATGCTTAGGCGAAGCCCTGTTCCGGTAGCAACATCATCACCGTCATCACGCCGTCGTGCTGACGAAGCTCTCCCTCGAACCTCTACTAGATCGTGAGTTCACGGAAGGTCACCGAGCCGAATGTGTGCAGATCGTGGAGGTGCCGTATCTTCGGTACTAGATTGGTCGATCGTGAAGACGTACGACTACATCAACCGCGTTGTCATAACGCTTCTGCTTACGGTCTACGAGGGTACATAGACGATACTCTCCCCTCTCGTTGCTATGCATCACCACGATGTTGCGTGTGCATAGGAATTTTTTTGAAATTGCCGCGTTCCCCAACAGTGGAATCCAAGCGACGTTTATGCGTAGATGTTATGTGCACGAGTAGAACACAAAGGAGTTGTGGGCGTGGGTATATACATATTGCTTGCCATCACTAGTTGATTCTTGATTCAGCGGCATTGTTGGATGAAGCAGCCCAGACCGATAATACGCGTACGCTTACGCGAAACTGGTTCTACCGACGTGCTTCGCACACAGGTGGCTAGTGGGTGTCTGTTTCTCCAGCTTTAGTTGAGTTGGATTCAATGAATAGGGTTCTTTATGAAGATCAAAAAGCAATCACTATACCACATTGTGGTTTTTGATGCGTAGGTAAGAACGGTTCTTGCTCAGCCCGTAGCAGCCATGTAAAACTCGCAACAACAAAGTAGAGGACGTCTAACTTGTTGTTGCAGGGCATGTTGTGATGTGATATGGTCAAGACATGATGCTAATTTTTATTGTATGAGATGATCATGTTTTGTAACACAGTTATCGGCAACTGGAGGGAGCCATTTGGTTGTCGCTTTATTGTATGAAATGCAATCGCCATGTAATTGCTTTACTTTATCACTAAGCGGTAGCGATAGCCATAGAAGCAATAATTAGCGAGACGACAACGATGCTTCGATGGAGATCAAGGTGTCAAGACGGTGACGATGGTGATCATGACGATGCTTCGGAGATGGAGATCAAAGGCACAAGATGATGATGGCCATATCATCTCACTTATATTGATTGCATGTGATGTTTATCCTTTATGCATCTTATTTTTCTTAGTTCTTCGGTAGCATTATAAGATGATCTCTCACTAAATTTCAAGGTATGTGTTCTCCCTGAGTATGCACCATTGCTACAGTTCGTCATGCCGAGACACTACGTGATGATCGGGTGTGATAAGCTCTACGTTCACATACAACGGGTGCAAGCTAGTTTTGCACATGCGGAATACTCGGGTTAAACTTGACGAGCCTAGCATATGCATATATGGCCTCGGAACACTGGAGACTGAAAGGTCGAGTGTGAATGATATAGTAGATATGATCAACATAGTGATGTTCACCATTGAAAACTAATCCATATCACGTGATGATCGAACATAGCTTAGTTGATATGGATCACATGATCACTTAGATGATTAGAGAGATGTCTATCTAAGTGGGAGTTATTAAGTAATTTGATTAATTGAACTTCAATTTATCATGAACTTAGTACCTGATAGTATTTTGCATGTCTATTTTGTTGTAGATAGATGGCCCGTGTTGTTGTTCCGTTGAATTTTAATGCGTTCCTAGAGAAAGTTAAGTTGAAAGATGATGGTAGCAACTACACAGACTGGTTCCGTAACTTGAGGATTATCCTCATTGCTGCACAAAAGAATTACGTCCTGGAAGCACCGCTAGGTGACAAACCCGCTGCAGGAGCAATGCCAGATGTTATGAACACCTGGCAGAGCAAAGCTGATGACTACTCAATAGGGTTCAGTGCGCCATGCTTTACGGTTTAGAACCTGGACTTCAACGACGTTTTGAACATCATGGAGCATATGATATGTTCCAGCAGTTGAAGTTAATATTTCAAGCAAATGCCCAGATTGAGAGATATGAAGTCTCCAATAAGTTCTACAGCTGCAAGATGGAGGAGAATAGTTCTGTGAGTGAACATATACTCAGAATGTCTGGGTACCACAACCACTTGACTCAATTGGGAGTTAATCTTCCTGATGATAGTGTCATTGACAGAGTTCTTCAATCACTGCAACCGAGCTACAAGAGCTTCGTGATGAGCTATAATATGCAAGGCATGGATAAGACGATTGCTGAGCTCTTCGCAATGCTAAAGGCTGCAGAGGTAGAAATGAAGAAGGAGCATCAAGTGTTGATGGTAAACAAGACCACCAGTTTTGAGAAAAAAAGGTAAAGGGAAGAAGGGGAACTTCAAGAAGAACAACAAGCCAGTTGCTGCTCAAGTGAAGAAACCCAAGTCTGGACATAAGCCTGAGACTGAGTGCTTCTACTGCAAAGGAACTGGTCACTAGAAGCGGAACTGCCTCAAGTATTTGGCAGAGAAGAAGGATGGCAAAGTGAAAGGCATATTTGATATACATGTTATTGATGTGTACCTTAGTAATGCTCGCAGTAGTACCTGGGTATTTGATACTGGTTCAGTTGCTAACATTTGAAACTCGAAACAGGGGCTATAGATTAAGCAAAGATTGGCTAAGGATGAGGTGACGATGCGCGTGGGAAATGGTTCCAAAGTCGATGTGATCGCCGTCGGGCATGCTACCTCTACATCTACCTTCGGGATTAGTTTTAGAGCTAAATAATTGTTATTTGGTGCCAGCGTTGAGCATGAACATTATATCTGGATCTTGTTTGATGCGAGACAGTTATTCATTTAAATCAGAGAATAATGGTTGTTCTATTTATATGAGTAATATATTTTATGGTCATGCACCCCTGATGAGTGGTCTATTTTTACTAAATCATGATAGTGGTGATACACATGTTCATAGTATTGAAGCCAAAAGATGCAGAGTTGATAATTATACTGCAACTCATTTGTGGCACTACCATTTAGGTCATGTTGGTGTAAAGCGCATGAAGAAACTCCATTCTGATGGACTTCTGGAATCAGTTGATTATGAATCACTTGGTACTTGTGAACCATGCCTCATGGGTAAGATGACTAAAACTCCGTTCTCCAGAACAATGGAGCGAGCAACAGAGTTATTGGAAATCATACATAGTGATGTATGTGGTCCAATGAACATTGAAGCTCGCGCCGGATATCGTTATTTTCTCACCTTCACAGATGATTTGAGCATATATGAGTATATCTGCTTAATTAAACATAAGTCTGAAACATTTGAAAAGTTCAAAGAATTTCAGAGTGAAGTGGAAAATCATCATAACAATAAAATCAAGTTTCTACAATCTGATCATGGAGGCGGATATTTGAGTTATGAGTTTGGACTTCATTTGAAACAATGCGGAATAGTTTTGCAACTCACGCCACCTGGAACACCACAGCATAATGGTGTGTCCGAACGTCGTAATCGTACTTTACTAGATATGGTGCGATCTATGATGTTTCTCACTGATTTACAGCTATCGGTTTGGGGTTACGCTTTAGAGACAACTGCATTCACGTTAAATAGGGCACCATCTAAATCCGTCGAGACGACACCTTATTAACTGTGGTTTGGGAAGAAACCCAAGTTGTCGTTTCTTAAAGTTTGGGGCTGCTATGCTTATGTGAAAAAGCTTCAACCTGATAAGCTCGAACCCAAATCGGAGAAATGTGTCTTCATAGGATACCCAAAGGAGACTGTTGGGTACACCTTCTATCACATATCCGAAGGCAAGATATTCGTTGTTAAGAATGGATCTTTTCTAGAGAAGGAGTTTCTCTCGAATTGAGTGTGAGGAAAGTAGAACTTGATGAAGTAATTGTACCTTCTCCATTATTGGAAAGTAGTTCATCACTGAAATCAGTTCCAGTGATTCCTACATCAATAGGCAAGGAAGCTAATGATGATGATCATGAAACTTCTGATCAAGTTACTATCGGACCTTGTGGGTCAACCAGAGTAAGATCCGCACCAGAGTGGTACGGTAATCCTGTTCTGGAAGTCATGTTACTTGACCATGACGAACCTATGAACTATGAGGAAGCGATGATGAGCCCAAATTCCAGAAAATGGCTTGAGGCCATGAAATCTGAGATGGGATTCATGTATGAGAATAAAGTATGGACTTTGGTTAACTTGCCTGATGATCGGCAGGCCCTAGAGAATAAATGGATCTTCAAGAAGAAGACTGATGCTGACGGTAATGTTACTGTCTACAAAGCTCGACTTGTTGTGAAAGGTTTTCGACAAGTTCAAGGACTTGACTACGATGAGACCTTCTCACCCATAGCGATGCTTAAGTCCATCCGAATCATGTTAGCAATTGCCGCATTTTATGATTATGAAATTTGGCAAATGGATGTCAAAACTGCATTCCTTAATGGATATCTTAAAGAAGAGTTGTATATGATGCAACTAGAAGGTTTTGTTGATCCAAAAGGTGCTAACAAAGTGTGCAAGCTCTAGCGATCCATTTATGGACTGGTGCAAGCCTCTCGGAGTTGGAATATACGCTTTGATAGTGTGATTAAAGCATATGGTTTTGTACAGACTTTTGGAGAAGCCTGTATTTACAAGAAAGTGAGTGGGAGCTCCGTAGCATTTATGATATTATATGTAGATGACATATTGTTGATCAGAAATGATACTAAATTTCTGAATAGCATAAAAGGATACTTGAATAAGAATTTTTCAATGAAAGACCTCGGTGAAGCTGCTTATATATTGGGCATCAAGATCTATAGAGATAGATCGAGACGCTTGATTGGACTTTCACAAAGCACATACCTTGATAAAGTTTTGAAGAAGTTCAAAATGGATCAGGCAAAGAATGGGTTCTTGCCTGTATTACAAGGTGTGAAGTTGAGTCAGACTCAATGCCCGACCACTGCAGAAGATAAAGAGAAAATGAAAGGTGTTCCCTATGCTTCAGCCGTAGGCTCTATCATGTATGCAATGCTGTGTACCAGAGCTGATGTGTGCCTTGCTATAAGTTTAGCAGGGAGGTACCAAAGTAATCTAGGAGTGGATCACTGGACAGCGGTCAAGAACATCCTGAAATACCTGAAAAGGACTAATGATATGTCTCTCGTATATGGAGGTGACAAAGAGCTCATTGTAAACGGTTATGTTGATGCAAGCTTTGACACTGATCCGGATGACTCTAAGTCATAAACCGGATACATGTTTTTATTAAATGGTGGAGATGTCAGTTGGTGCAGTTCCAAGAAGAGCGTCGTGGCAGGATCTACGTGTGAAGCGGAATACATAGCTGCTTCGGAAGCAGCAAATGAAGGAGTTTGGATGAAGGAGTTCATATCCGATATAGGTGTCATACCTAGTGCATCGGGTCCAATGAAAATCTTTTGTGACAATACTGGTGCAATTGCCTTGGCGAAGGAATCCAGATTTCACAAGAGAACCAAGCACATCAAGAGACGCTTCAATTCCATCCGCGATCAAGTCAAGGAGGGAGACATAGAGATTTGCAAGATACATACGGATCTGAATGTTGCAGACCCGTTGACTAAGCCTCTGTCACGAGCAAACCATGATCAGCACCAAGACTCCATGGGTGTTAGAATCATTACAATGTAATCTAGATTATTCACTCTAGTGCAAGTGGTAGACTGAAGGAAATATTCCCTAAAGGCAATAATAAAGTTGTTATTTATATTTCCTTATATCATGATAAATGTTTATTATTCATACTAGAATTGTATTAACCGGAAACTTAGTACATGTGTGAATACATAGACAAACAGAGTGTCACTAGTTTGCCTCTACTTGACTAGCTCGTTGAATCAATGATGGTTATGTTTCCTAACCATAGACACGAGTTGTCATTTGATTAACGGGATCACATCATTAGAGAATGATGTGATTGACTTGACCCATCCGTTAGCTTAGCACGATGATCGTTTAGTTTGTTGATATTGCTTTCTCCATAACTATACATGTTCCTATAACTATGAGATCATTCAACTCCCGAATACCAGAGGAACACTTTGTGTGCTACCAAACGTCACAACGTAACTGGGTGATTATAAAGGTGCTATATAGGTGTCTCCGATGGTGTTTGTTGAGTTGGCATGGATCAAGATTAGGATTTGTCACTCCGATTGTCGGAGAGGTATCTCTGGGCCCTCTCGGTAATGTACATCACTATAAGCCTTGCAAGCAATGTAGCTAATGAGTTAGTTCTGGGCCCTCTTTCGTCCTTCCTTCTCCTACTACTACTACTACATGGAAAGGGGGGAATCCTACTCCCGGTGGGAGTAGGACTCCCCATGGGGCGCACCATAGGAGGGCCGGCCCCTCCCCCTCCCCCACTCCTATATACGGGGGAGGGGGCACCCAATAGACACACAAGTTGATCATTGATCTTTAGCCGTGTGCGGTGCCCCCCTCCACCATAATCCACCTCGGTAATATGGTAGCGGTGCTTAGGCGAAGCCCTATTCCGGTAGCAACATCATCACCGTCATCATGCCGTCATGCTGACGAAGCTCTCCCTCGAAGCTCTACTGGATCGTGAGTTCACGGGATGTCACCGAGCCGAACGTGTGCAGATCGCGGAGGTGCCGTATCTTCGGTACTAGATCGGTCGATCGTGAAGACATACGACTACATCAACCGCTTTGTCATAACTCTTCCGCTTACGGTCTACGAGGCTCGTTGCTATGCATCACCATGATCTTGCGTGTGCATAGGAAAGTTTTTGAAATTACTGCGTTCCCCAACAAGCTCAAGGATGCCATCACGAAATGTGAGGCCCTTGAGTAGAAAGAGAAGAAACAACCCTCCAAGCTGTCCAAAGCAGACAAGGAACTCCAAGAGGCTAGGACGGAGGTGCGGGGTGTCCAGGAGGAGCTTCGTCAAGTGAAGCGAATTGCCAATGGTAAGAAGTACTTACTTCAGAGCATTTTTGGCGGCAACATGTTTGCCTTGCTGACGCGGGTCTGGTGCTCCGTAGACATCTTCGCCGAGTTCATGAGGAGTGTGGCGGCTGCTGTGGAGCACTATGCAACGCGGGAGGACGACTCGGAACGTCGGCTCTTCTGGTCACAGTTCTTGGTGCCTGAACGCCCTCCGCTCCTTAGCGACCAGATGAAGAAGTTGATGGAGCTACATCGGATGGCCGAGCCATCCCTGAAGGATATGTGTGTCCGACTATGGCCTGTTGAGCCCATTCCGGACAACTACTTTGGCTTGGTGTAGAGGTTGCGTGACGCATCGCCGCGGATCGACACCGTGAAGCATTCCGCATGCCTTGAAGGGGCGAGGCTGGCCTTCACGAAGACCATGCTGCATTGGCCGAAGATTAAGCCGGTGGACATGGCCACTATTCCTCCGCCAGATGGAAAGGAGCACCGTAAGCCCGAAGTGTATTTTGCACAGGTTATAGACGTTCTCGGGAGATAGAGGGCAAGTGTTCCATGGACGCGGTCATTGAGTAATTGATGTTGTACTGAACCTCAAGCTTTAGTATGCGGCCCATTTGTATATGATATTATGGTGTGTTTATTTTGACCAGTCATCGTCTTCAGCCCCCAAGTAAATGCTATGAGGGGTGTTTCTTCCCTGCATGGTTACCCTTAGCCGACGTCTCGGTGCCTGAAGGCGGTAGTGCGAGAAACAGACTAGGCAATCAGACTATACAACTTTATCGCTTTCACTTAGCCATAGGAGCTTGACGGCGGGGGCTAATGACTAGCCCCCAAGTTTTAGTGATGTACGCGGGAGCCGAGGCATGCCTTTGTAGTCACGCAGTTTGTACTAGGATGAACCCTTCGTATGACATAGATAAATCGCCAACGATTTCTTAGTTTAACACTTGTCATCGGATCGCTCACTGGTTCTCGCTTACTATGACGGTCAGTTTTGGCTTTCTCCCCTGAGGCACTTAACTGAACTAGCCAGAAGCACAATTGCATGGGTTCTCCCTTTACCTTCTTAGTCGAACGTGTGGAACGTAAGAAGGCAAGCACAGGAGCCAGGCAACCAAACTATTGACCCAAGAGATAGTTCAGAACTAGTGCATACAATGCAATATCCAAGATGCCGAACACTCGACTGGACGTGGTGCCGAATTTAAAAGATGCGGTGCTGATGAGAAAATCAGTCCTTTGGTCCATAACCCAATTTGTATTAATGCTTGCACACCCAGTCGTTCGAAGAGCAGGAAAAGAAAAAGAAAAGGGGGCTAAGTAATTCAGATGCCCGGACACCATTAAGGATGTTCTTTTGTTTTCTATGAGCTCTGGACGTCTATCTGTACAATTACAACTGTTGAGGCTTTTATAGTAAATAAGAAAATTTTATAGAGAAATGTTTACACGGGGCCTTGATGCGTGGGTCGAAGCTTCAACTGTGCCCTGGTGCATGTATGCGCCTTTTCTTCTGCGAGGTGGAGGGGAGCGAATTGGACGTCTGTATAAAACGTCGTGTGCCGGCGAGGGGTGCCTTCGAGAGGGGCCTTCAGATGTAATCCAGCCGTTGTGGCTTGATACCTAGCGAGTCCGGAGTCCTGCTAGTTATCGTTCAAGGACAAATTTATATAACAGTTCGGTTGAGCCGTACACATGGTACTACAGGCCCACATGGCCACCCATGGTATCTTAAGCGCGAAGTTGTGTTCATGAGGCATGTAACGCGCGAGGAGGGCAGACGTACCATGGGGAGCGTATCCCTATTTGCGGCGAACACAAGCGGGTTCCCATGACGGGGATCGGGCGCGAGCCCGTTTAAGTGTATCTTTTGCCTTTACGGCGGGCTGATACCTTGGCCTACTGGCGACGGACTGGTCTTCGGCTGTGAGGGCCGCAATGTGTTATTCAGTCCGGAGTGAGTGCTTCATGTTGCCGTTTATCGTTATGATGTGTGTAGGGCCAGGTATCTTTAGCTTGAGGTAAGCATCATGTGGGACAACATTGAACTTGGCGAGCGTCGTTCGGTCGAGGAGGGCGTGATAGCCACTGCGAAATGGGGTGATATCGAAGATCAAGTCTTCGGATCGGAAGCTGTCCGGTGAGCCGAATACTACTTCTAGCGTTACATTGCCTGAGCATCGGGCCTCAACACCCGGAATGACCCCCTAGAAGGTGGTGTTGTTGGGTTTGATCCTCGATGGATCGATCCCCATTTTCCTCACTGTATCTCTGTAAATTAGATTGAGGCTGCTGTGTAACCCCCAAGATGCGTCTATATCTCCCACGTGTGGAGGCACGACTTAGAGGCATAACCGCATTTTGGTATGATCGCAAGAAGGGTCATCTTCACACAATCCCATGTAAATGAATAAGGAAGTAAAAAAGTTGGCTTACAATCGCCATATCACACAATGATCAAATTATTCATACATCATCCAGAGTACACACAAGGTCTGACTACGGACGGATCCAAAAAAAAAGAAGACAACCCCAATGCTAAATCCCGATATCGTCCCTACTGGGCACCACTACTGATCATCCGGAAAGGAAACATAGTAACAACCAAGGTCTTCGTCGAACTCCCACTTGAGCTCGGTGGCATCACCTGCATTGGTATCATCGGCACCTGCAAATGTATTTGTAGTGTGGGTTAGCCACGAGGACTCAACAATCTCAAAACCCGCGAGATCAAGACTATTGAAGCTTAAAGGTAGGATGTGGTTATAAGGTGGAGTTGCAGCAAGCACTAAGCGAATATGGTGGATAACATATGAGTACAAGAGTAAGATGAGAAACTACGCAACGGGCGCGGAGCTATAAGTGATCAAGAAGTGATCCCGAACTACTTACGTTCATACATAACCCAACCGTGTTCACTTCCCAAACTCCGTTAAAAAGATACCATCACGATTACACGCGCGGTTGGCGCATTTTAATTAAGTCAAGTGTCAAGTTCTCTACAACCGGATATTAAAAAATTCCCATCTACCACATAACCGCGGGCACGGTTCTCGAAAGTATAAACCGTACAGGGGTGTCCCAACTTAGCCCATGACAAGCTCATGATCCGCGGAGACAATCCACCATTGCGGGACCCTCCAATCATGCTTGGAATCCCGGTGCACAAGACAATTCGACAATGGTAAAACAAAAACAGCAAGACCGCCCGATGTGCCGACAAATCCTAATAGGAGTCGCACGTATATCGTTCTCAAGGAACACCAGATGGGCCAGATGTCGGGTTGGCTGAGACCCTGGTTGCCCAGGGGGCGCCGGACATCGCCCAGGTTGGACCAGCACTCAGAGGAACATTGTCCCGGGTTGTTGATTAAGAATCCTCGGGTTAATTACTCCCTATGCACATTTTAGTTGTTATTAGGCAAATGGTAAAACCAATGTTGTGCCTCGCTGGGAGAGTTTTATTCAAAGCGAACTATCAAGAGGGGCCCATAAACCCTCACCGTGTTAGGGACGCAAAATCAAGGAACATAACACCGGTATGACGCAAGGTTGTTAGAATCGCGATTCTGTTATACGATTCTACGACTTTACGATCCAAACTTAACCATATGATTCTATGATTTTAGTTCATAAAATCTACGTTTCTACGATCCTGGTAGTGAAGATTCTACGATTTACGATTCTACTATCAGAGCTCCGATCCGATTCAAAATCGCAATTCTGACAACCTTGGTATGACGGAAACTAAGGCGGCAAAAGTGGAACAAAACACCGAGCAAAAGGCCAAGCCTTCCACCATTTACCAAGTATATAGATGCATTAATTAAATATAAGAGATATTGTGATATCCCAACATATCCATGTTCCAACATGGAACATCCTGCACTGCACCTGCAACTAGCAACGCTATAAGAGGGGCTGAGCAAAAGCGGAAACATAGCCAAAGAACAGTTTGCTAGGAAGGTGGGTTAGAGGCTTGACATGGCAATATGGGAGGCTTGATAAACAAGTGGTAGGTAGCGTGACATAGCGATAGAGAGAACAACTAGCAAGCAAAGATAGAAGTGATATCGGGGGTAGTGATCATCTTGCCTGCAAAGTTCTCAGGGTTGTCGAAAGCTTGCTCCTTGTAAATGTACTCGACATGATCCTCATTCACAAACTCGTCTCCTGGCTCTACACAAAGCAAGAATAGAAGCAACTGAACAACAATCAATCACGGTGCAATGCGCAAGCAACATGGTGCAAGACATGGCATGGGATGCAAGATATGATGTGCAATGCATATGGGTACTCCGGAAGGGAAAAGATGATCATGGCATCAACTTGGTAAACCAAGCATGCCACTAGATAGTTTAGGATATTTCGGTCGAAATCGATATGAAGATCACCAAAAATGGATGCACGGTTTGCAAATGATGAGCAAAACAAGAACAATGCAAAACCGCGCTTAACAGCAACATAGCACTTAAGATGCATCATAAAAATATGCTACCGCTCCAACATAAAAAAATCGCATGGCAGTGAAGTACAGGTGAAGCTCTACAAATCATGAACACTGAGTTGCTGCTAGAACTCACTAGAACAAGTCTAAAACAGCATGGCAAGAATGCAAATGACAACAGTTTCACAGACTTCGTTAAAATACTGAACAAGACATGAACAACATCAGGTAGCAATGTTTAGAGCTAGTAAACTGCATGCTACAGGAACATATCATAGCAAACTTGAGAATGGCGTGCTAGTACTAAAGGGTAACCAACAGTAAGAAGACACATTTATGAAGCTAAACATAGCAAGAGCATGGTCATAAGGTGCATGTATCACTAGCAAAACACATGGCAAAAATGCACGTCCTGTTAACAGACTGACAACAATAATATTTAGCAAAATGAGAGGATGGTAATGACAAACTACAGTACCCCATAATTACAAACAAAGGCATGAATAGATAGAGCATAACATATTTTTCAAAACATCCTTACTGAACTTCATCAAAATATTCATGGATTCACTAGGGGCAACAAGTCAACATGACAACCCAAATTAACAGGAAAACACTTGGCAGAAAACGAAGTGGCTGGAATCAGCAACATCAAGTGGCCTACTTGGCATGCTTGTGCTAGTCACCACAAGGCACATAAAAATACAAGGATTGAACCACAGTAAAGATGGCATGAAGATGCTCCTAAAACATGTATACATGATGCTCAAAAGATGAACACACAAAATGCTATGAAAAAGACAAAACAACAAGTTATGATAGTATCCAATAGATAACATCATTTAGCACTTTTGCAACGAAGATTAGAGCATCAATATAGTCAGTAACATGCATGCAAATGAAACTACCATCTAGAGCACTCGCAGATCAACACGTTGACATATCATACACCCAAATCGGAGCAATATGCATGGAGTTATGACCTCAAGAACATGCACATAAAATGCTGGAATCTCATGACTTAGTGGAAAAACGACCTCGTGGGGAAGTGGACGAGGAGGACCCAGGACGAAGCGGTACAGCGCGGGCATAACGGTTGGTTCGCGGGATCCGGCGGATCTGGGACGGGGCTGTCCCGACGCGAGGTCAAGGACGGCCGCGGCGGCTCCAGAGAACGGAGGGCGGATCAGGGAGCCGACGGCGAGGCGAAACCGGCTAAAGGCAGCGGATCCGACCTCGGGGCCACTGGATCTGGCGAGGAGGGCGACGCAGTGGCGGGCTTCGGTGGCGGAGGAGCGGGGCGACGGGATGGCGAGCTCCGGCGAGGGGCCGGCGATGCCCGAGGCGGCGGGATCCGGCGCGGCGGCACACGGGCGGCGGATGGCTCAGTCAGGCCGGGCGGTCCCCGCCTGGGCCCGGCAGGCCAGAGATGATGGGAGGTGGCGTGCGCTGATGTGGCGCGCCCTAAGTGGCTGTGGAGGCGGCATGTGGCGATGAGGCGGGCGCCGATTTGCCGGGCGACGTGGCCGGCGGATGCGTCCAACGCGGACGGACGCGTCCGGTGGTGCGGGGAAGAGGAGGCTAGGGTTTCGTTCGCAATTTAGGGGGGAGAGGCCTATTTATAGGTAGAGGGAGTTAGGAGAGTCCAAATGAGGTGCGGTTTTCACCCACATGATCATGATCCAACAACCTCCAAATGGAACAAAATTTGACAGGCGGTCTACCGGTGATATACCCAGGCCACTCGAAAAATCTCGGCCCATTCCGAGAACGTTTTTCTCCCGCTCATGAAACAAGATCTGGAAGGTGCAATAGGTGCATGTGAGAGTGTTGGATTCTGAAACGGACAACGGGGAAAAAGACTGGATGCATGAGACGAACACGAATGGAAATGAGATGCACATGATGACATGAGATGAAATGCATGACATGAACAAAATACAAAATGAGGACAAACCCCAACCACGAAGGATATAACATACAACATTGCCGGAAATGGCAAGTGTTGGAGTTACAATTATGGAATGTTACATCCGGGATGTTACTACTCTCCACCACTACAAGAGGATCTCAACCCGAGATCTAGGACTGAAAGAACTCCAGATATTCAGAGCGGAGGTGATCCTTGCGATCCCAGGTAGCTTCTCGGTCCGAATTTGATCGACTTTGTTGCGTATTTTGCGCTCAGTTTGGTCAAGAATGGCAGCGGGATGCTCATTATAAGACAAGTCTTCTTGGAGGTCAACCTCTTTAAAGTTGATAGTGCGCTCGGGTGTCTTGAAGAACTTGTGAAGCTGTGACACGTGACACACATCGTGCACATTTGAGAAGTTGGACGGAAGCTCAAGCTGGTTGGCGAGGTCGCCTCTTTTCCAATGATCTTGAAAGGACCCACATATCTAGGTGGAAGCTTCCCTTTGATACCGAAGCATTGAGTGCCTTTCATTGGAGAGACGTGGAGGTAGACATGGTCTTCGATCTCGAAAGCCAAGTCATGGTGCTTGCTATCATAGTAACTCTTCTGGCGCGATTGCGCGACTTTGATATTTTCACGGATGACTTTACACATTCAGCTTCTGTGATCAAGTCATTGCCAAGAAGTTGGCGTTCACCCATCTCTAACCAATTGAGAGGAGTATGGCACTTTCTGCCATATAGAATTTCAAATGGGGCCTTGCCCAAACTTGCTTGGAAGCTATTATTGTAGGAGAACTCGGCATACGGGAGGCAAACTTCCCACTTCATACCGAAAGAGATGACACAACCTCTGAGCATGTCTTCGAGGATTTGGTTGACTCTCTCGACTTGGCCACTTGTTTGAGGATGGGACGCCATGCTGAAGCGAATGTTGGTGCCCATGGCCTCCTGGAAGGAGTCCCAGAACTTGGAAGTGAAAATGCTTCCACGGTCTAAAGAGATCAATTGTGAAATTCCGTGTGACAAGACAATTCTGGAGGTGTATAGCTCTGTCCACTGAGCTGTTGTGATAGATTCCTTGGTTGGGAGGAATTGAGCCACTTTTGCAAGCTTGTCGATGACAATGAAGATAGCATCATTCCCACGCTTGGACTTGGGAAGCCAGTGACAAAGTGCATTTCGATATGATCAAACTTCCATTCTGGAATGCAAGAGGTTGGAGGAGACCAGCTAGCCGTTGATGTTCTGCTTTCACCCGTCGACAGCCATCACATTCATTCACGAATTGAGCAATCGCTCGCTTCATTCGACTCCACCAATACGACTGCTTGAGGTCATGGTACATCTTCGAACTACCTGGATGGATGGAAAGAAGAGAATAGTGTGCTTCGTTCATTATGACCTTCCTTAGATCACCTTTAGGAACCACAATCCGGTCCTCGAAGAATAAGGTGTCCTTGTCATCTATGCGATAGCACTTGTATTTGGGTAAGCCCTTGGCAACACCATGTTTCACCTTCTTTACCATGGTATCAACGAGTTGTGCCTCACGAATTTGATCTTGCAAAGTTGGAGTGACTTGAAGGTTGGCAAGAAAACCTTGAGGAACAACTTGGAGGTTGAGCTTTCAAAATGCTTCGCAAAGATCCGGTTGGAAAGGATTGAGAATTAGACTGTTGCAATAAGCCTTTCTGCTCAAAGCATCTGCAATCACATTCGCCTTGCCTGGAGTGTACTCAATGATTGGATTGTACTCTTGAATCATTTTGACCCAACGAGTTTGCCGGAGGTTGAGGTTGGGTTGAGTGAAGATATATTTGAGCCTCTTGTAATCGGTGAAAATGTCCACTTGCCTTAACATATTAGAGATGTCTCCATGTTATTAACGCATGGACAACTGTCACCAACTCAAGATCGTGAGTGGGGTAGTTCCTTTCATTTGGCTTCAACTGTCGAGAAGTATAGGCCACAAATTTCTTCTCTTGCATTAACACAGCACAGAGACCTTGCAACAAGGCATCACAGAAAATTTCGTATGGCTTGGACTCATCTGGAGGAGTTAGAATAGGAGCTGTGACGAGTTTCTCTTTGAGAGTGTTGAAAGCAACGTCACACTCAGGAATCCAGGAGTACTTGACATGCTTTCGGAGGAGGTTGGAAAGAGGTTTAGCGATCTTTGAGAAATTGTCAACAAATCTTCGGCAATAGCTTGCAAGCCCAAGGAAACTACAGAGTTGCTTGACATTCTAAGGAGGCTCCCAGTTCACAATTGCAGAAACCTTTTCCGGATTAACATAAATGCCTTTGGCAGATATGATGTGGCCAAGGTAAAGAACTTCATCAAGCCAAAACTCACATTTGGAGAAGTTTGCATAGAATTGATACTCTCTGAGCTTGTCGAGCACCAATCGCAAATGTCTGGCATGATCCTTCTTATTCTTGGAGAACACCAAGATATCATCAAGATACACCAGGACGAATTCATTGGTGTAGGGGTTGAAGATGAAGTTCATCATGCGAGAGAAAGTTGGAGGGGCATTGACAAGCCCGAAAGACATGACAGTATATTCATAAGAACCAAAGCTTGTTCTGAATGATGTCTTAGGGATATCTTCTTCACGAATGTGAATCTGATGATAACCCATACAGAGGTCAAGCTTGGAAAACACCTTTGCACCTTTGAGTTGCTCGAATAAATCATCGATGTTGGGAAGTGGGTACTTATTCTTGATTGTCTTCTTGTTAAATGGGTGGTAATCGGCGCAAAGTCAGTCCGTGCCATCCTTCTTCTAGACAAAAAGAACACCACAACCCCACAGAGATGAACTTGGTCTGATCAGACCCAGGCGCTCTTGTACATCAAGTTGTTTCTTCAATTCTTTCAGCTCTTTTGGCCCAAGCTTGTATGGGCGCTTGCAAACGGGTTTTGTATCGGGCTCAAGATCAATAACGATCTCGACTGGCCGGTGAGGAGGCATACCCGGAAGCTCTTCTGTAAAGACATCTTGATACTCACAAAAAACATGAATCTAAGAAATTGCACCATCTCGCCTTTCTCATTGAGAGAGAACAACCGAATGATTTCATCACGAGTGGCAAAGATGATCACATCATCAGAAGGATGCGACAATTTAATCTCCTTGGCAACACAATCAAGAAAGGCCTTGTGCTCAGAAAGCCAATCCATGCCGAGGATGAGATCAATATCCGAGTCGCTGAGAACAATCGGGGAAGCCAGGATTTATAATTGCCCATCTTGATGGTGACATCCTGGACCACCTAGCTCGCGTGGATGAATAAACCCGGAGAAACAACTGATAACGGCATAGGCAAATCTTGAAAAACCAACTCATGCTTTGATGCAAAAGGTCTTGAGATGAAACAATGTGATGCACCAGTATCAAATAAAAATTTTGCGGGAATATCATTTAAGTGGGAGATTACCCATGATCACTTCTGAAGAATCCTCTGCTTGAGCTGAATTCATCATGTTCACCCTCACAGACTTGGGATTGTGCTTGACAACTGCATTGCTTGCTGACCGAATAGGAGGAGGAGGCGGAAGTCGCCTTTGGTTGAAGAAGTTGTTGGAATAGTGACCCTTCATACCACACTTGTGACAAGTGACCTCTGAAAGTGGACGGAAAGATGTAGGAGGACCACCTGTCCTCGGAGCATGAGTCTGATACTTGTTCTGATAGCCTGGGTTGGATGGGTGGGAAGATCCATGATACGTCTCCAACGTATCTATAATTTTTTATTGTTCCATGCTATTATATTATCTGTTTTGGATGTTAATGGGCTTATTTATACACTTTTATATTATTTTTGGGACTATCCTACTAACCCAAGGCCCACTACAAATTGTTGTATTTTTGCCTTCGGGAGAGTTAGTTTTGGAAAAAACGTGATCCAGGGGACTTGGAGTAGACGTCAAGAAAGAAACGAGGTGGCCACGAGGCAGGGAGGCGCGCTTGCCCCCTGGACGCGCCCCCACCCTCGTGGGACCCTCATAGCTCCACCGACCTACTTCTTCCTCCTATATATATATATATATATATATATATATATATATATATATATATATCCACATACCCCGAAAACATCCAGGAGCACCACGAAACCCTATTTCCACCGCCGCAACCTTCTGTACCCAAGAGATCCCATCTTGTGGCCTTTTCTGGAGCTCCGCCGGAGGGGGAATCGATCACGGAGGGCTTCTACATCAACACCATAGCATCTCCGATGATGTGTGAGTAGTTTACCACAGACCTTCGGGTCCATACTTATTAGCTAGATGGATTCTTCTCTCTCTTTAGATCTTAGTACAATGTTCTCCTCGATCTTCTTGGAGATATATTTGATGTAACTCTTTTGTGGTGTGTTTGTCGAGATCCGATGAATTGTGGGTTTATGATCAAGTTTATCTATGAAAAATATTTGATTTGTCCGTGAAATATTTTATGTATGATTGGTTATCTTTGCAAGTCTCTTTAAATTATCAGTTAGGTTTGGCCTACTTGATTGATCTTTCTTGGAGTGGGAGAAGTGCTTAGCTTTGGGTTCAATCTAGCGGTGTCCTTTCCCAGTGACAACTGGGCAGCAAGGCACGTATTGTATTGTTGCCATCGAGGATAAAAAGATGGGGTTTATATCATATTGCTTGAGTTTATAACTCTACATCATGTCATCTTGCCTAATGCGTTACTCTGTTCTTATGAACTTAATACTCTAGATGCATGCTGGATAGCGTTCGATGTGTGGAGTAATAGTACTTGATGCAGAATCGTTTCGGTCTACTTGTCGCGGATGAGATGCCTATATACATGATCATGCCTAGATATTCTCATAATTATGCACTTTTCTATCAATTGCTCGATAGTCATTTATTCACCCATCGTAATACTTATGCTATCTTGAGAGAAGCCACTAGTGAAACCTATGGCCCCCGGGTCTATCTTTTATCATATAAGTTTCCAATCTATTTTATTTTCAATCTTTACTTTCAATCTCTATCATAAAAATACCAAAATATTTATCTTATTATTATTATCTCTATCAGATCTCACTCTCGTAAGTGACCATGAAGGGATTGACAACCCCTTTATCACGTTGGTTGCGAGGTTCTTATTTGTTTGTGTAGGTACGAGGGACTTGCGTGTAGTCTCCTACTGGATTGATACCTTGGTTCTCAAAAACTGAGGGAAATACTTACGCTACTTTGCTTTATCACCCTTTCCTTTTCAAGGGAAAACCAACGCAGTGCTCAAGAGGTAACAAGAAGGATTTCTGGCGTCATTGTCGGGGAGGCTTACACCAAGTCAAGTCAAGATTTGATCTCCCAGCAACTAGCCATTTCTTGTGCCGTTGCCGGGGAGACCTACACACAAGTCAAGACATACCAAGTACCTATCACAAATTGTTATCCCTCGCATTACATTATTTTCCATTTGCCTCTCATTTTCCTCTCCCCCACTTCACCCTTGCCGTTTTATTCGCCCTCTTTTTCCCATTCGCCTCTTTTTGTTTGCCTCTTGCTGCCATCATGTCTAAAATTGGGGAGGTTATCATTGATAAGGATAGCGGTAATAACATGGAAAACCTTCATGCTTTTGTTGTCCTCATGAAGAACCAACTATTTTACACACTAAGAAGTTCCGGATTAGTAGTGGTAATATTATTGGAAAAGGAGTTATTCAAGATTTCTTTACTTGTGCCGGTGCTTTACCTACTATGGGAGGATTTATTCTCCATAGAACTAGTAGTTTTGCGGATACTATATCTTTGATCATAGTTGAACTTGAAAGGCAATTTATTCTTATGCACCGTTGCATCCAAAGGATTTTCTAGAATTCCCTAATATTGAGCACTCTTCTGTTAAGCGAGCTGCTACTATCTTTTTAGCTCATGATTTCAGATTTATAATGAAAGAAGCTAATGAAATTTTTGCGCATTATAGGGTGGACGCGGGCCGTCCTCCCATAGAAGCAATCCTTTTTTATCAAGAAGACATAACGCGCTTATGATCCTTAGATCATGTTGCTTTTAACGAAAACCTTAGAAAGAAGGTTCCTACCGATCTTCTTGTTGACAGTATTTCTGAACTTAATAATAATTTTGCCATAAAAAATAATGGGTTGGGTTTTTCCCTTGAACAAAGGCTCATGACTTTTGCCCAAAAGAATGCTTATAATGATGAATTGATTGTGCAATATGAGGGGCCAAAGGAGGAACCAATACCTCCCGAGCTTGATCTTGGGGACTTTTGTCCCATTAAATTTAGCCCTTTTGATTACTTTTGCTTGGCACAAAGAAAGCTTGCTGCTGAACGTAGGGAGTATGAGATGAGTTTTCGCGATCTACCTTATCATTATCATGCCAATACCTAGATTTATTCTTGCTTTTATGCCTAGCTAGGGGCATTAAACGATAGCGCTTGTTGGGAGGCAACCCAATTTTATTTTTGTTTCTTGCTTTTTGGTTCTGTTTAGTAATAAATAATTCGTCTAGCCTCTGTTTAGATGTGGTTTTATGCTTTTAACTAGGACATGGCCCGTGCTTTGCAACGGGAGAAAACAAAACACCAAACAACCTTCCCCATTCCTTCCCCTACCAAACCCTTATCTATGATTTTGTTCATAAATGCAAATAAAGAAAATATTACATAATCGGGTTTAGTGTTATGCTAATTTCCAACATTAGCTCAAAAAGTGTATATAATTCTACTACCCTTTTTTATGTGTGTGCATTTTTCTAAGCTACATACTAACTTTTTATGAAAAATCAATACTATTTTCCTATGACTTATCATTCTAAATTGTATTTATTAAATAAAGTTTTATTATCAAATTTAGATGCGAGAAACTGATTTCTTCTGGATAGTAGTTTTCTTTTGATCTTATTTAGAATTTATGATAGAGTTTGTCATATTTTGTGTGCAAGTTTGCCTATTAAAATTGTTTCTTAGTGCAACGAAATGTCTGATTCATCTTAACATCATCATAACCTCAGCATGCTATGACAACCGTGTAGATGTCTTAGCTTACAAATGAAATTTGGCGTATCTGATATTCAGTAAAGATAATGTATCCATCAAACAATGGGGCATTAGTTGTGACTTCGTTAGTTTACAAGCTTTACGACATACATAGACGATGTATGAGTACATATGTTTGGTTATGTACATATATATGCATACACGTGAAAAGATTTATTTCTTCGTCCATGCACAATTACACACTTTGGCTTGTTCGGATAGGTCCCATGTGAAAGGAATCATCATGCAAAAATTGAGTCCGCCATGTAGGCTTTCATTTGACATGTATGTGCAAAATTTTATTTTTAAAGATGTGTGTGCAAAGTTAGGTTCAAGATTGAGCCTCTATAACCCTCGTGGGCCCTCCCCTCTGCATATCCCTCTACTCCCATCCCTATCATGTTCCACTCAGAGATCTGGATTGGGAGTGAGCCGCACACTACAACTCCATTCTTTCCCACCACGCGTGCTCTCCAGTGAGCAGAGCAACACACCTCATCGGTCACCTCCTCTCGTCATCACCCCGTAGTCCGGCCACATTCGAACAACACGACCATAGGATCTCATGGGCGTCCCTCCTCTTACTTGTAACATCCCGAGTCCATTCTATCCTGAATCACTATGCAATGTTTGTTTATATTTTTTGCATTTGCATTTCATTATGCCATTAAATATTTCACACGATTTTTTTGAAGTAAATCCAAATGAGTTTGAGTTTAACTTATTCAATCTATGTGAAACTTTTCCTCTGATCTCTCCATAATCACTATTATAATGTTTTTTATTTTATTCCTGCATTTGCATTTCATCATGCCATTAAATATTTCACACCAAATTAAATCTATGAACATTCCATATAATGTATTTTATTTAATTGCTTTTCCAATTTCCATTGCAGCCTTCTCTGAAATCCCTTGCCTTTTCTACTTCAAGTCTGCCCCCAAAACTTTGTCCAAAATATTTTATCACTTTCTTAAGCTACACCAAAAACACTCCTAAAGCCTAGATCTAATTCAAACCCATTTGAAATAAATGCAAATGGGTTTGAATTTAACTTACCCAATTTGTGTGAAACTTCCTCTGCGGGACTAAGTATAAATCATGGACACCACAGGAAAAGTTTCATATTTGTACATGTGCCTCCATCATTGTCTCTTTTCGTATTCTGTAAATGGCAAAAGAGAGAAGAAAATGGGAAAGAGAGAGCCAATCAGCCCACTAAGGCCCAGCCGACACTTATCTTACCTCCGATCCCCACTCGTCTCCACTCCCTCGATCCCGTCCTCCCGATCCCCAGCGCCGCCACACAGAGGAGCGGGAGCCCCGCGCGCCGTGCCTCTGGTTCCACCCACCGGCGCGACCAACAGCGCCATGGTCGTTGCCGCCCTTTGCTATTCGACCTACCTCCCTCCTCCGGCCATCTCCGCCGCCAGGGCCCTCTCTGCACCTACCCCCGATCCCCACTCCTATGTTTCATCCCGCTAGCAACCAGCGCCATGGCCGTCCTTTGCTGTTCTCCTACCTCCTCTGACCTCAGGCCATGTCCGTCGCCATCTAAACCTATCCAACCTCCACTCCTCAGACATCCCGCCGACGACCAGTCACCGCCCTTTGTCGTTTGCACCAGACCCGCCTCCCTCCTTTGGCCATCTCGGGGCCGCCCTGCCTCTTCCCGATGCATGGAGCACATGCGTGCCCCCTGTCATCCCACCGGCGACCATCCACCACCCTTTGTCATTCTTGTTCTATGTTTGTTGACTCGGGATGCTAGTTGTTGATATTACAGACAATTTGCGTACGTATATAAATTGATATGATTCCGTGCAACCAATCGAGGTGGTATTATTAAACCCGAGTGAGGTAGAATACGTGAGCGTCGTGCGTGTAGAGGCCCAATGAGACGATATGGCACAGGCGGGAAGTTTAGTTGCAGCTCTTTAGCGAGATACCGATCATGTGGATGGACAAAATTTTCGTTACACCTCAGATCTTTCCCTAATAATAAAGCACAGGCGTCCCCAAATTAGTACCACCTCGTTTATATTATGATTTTGTTTGTACAAATCATAAAAGCGTATTATGACATGAGAAGAAAGCGCATTGTGATGGTGAACCCGACAAAGTCAATCCGTGCTTTATTATTAGGGAAATATTAGTGTTTTTGCCAAGTAAAACCTTTGGGAAGACTTGGGGAAAGTTTTAGCGATCTTGCTGTAAAAACAAAAACTTTAGTGCTCACGAGATTTGCTGCCATTTTTAATGGAGAGCGAGATTGGGTTGATTCTTTTTGCAGATGATTAATAGACAAATTCTTCATGTCCACCAATTTATTTCAGAATTTTTGGGGTTACAGAAGTACTCAAAACCTACATATTACTATAGACTGTTCTGTTTTTGACAGATTCTGTTTTTTGTGTGTTGTTTGCTTATTTTGATGCATCTATGGCTAGTATCGGAGGGTATGAACCATAGAGAAGTTGGAATACAGTAGGTTTAAAACCAATATAAATAAAGAATGAGTTCATTACAGCACCTTAAGTGGTGGTTTGTTTTCTTATACTAACGGAGCTCATGAGATTTTCTGTTGAGTTTTGTGTTGTGAAGTTTTCAAGTTTTGGGTAAAGATTTGATGGATTATGGAATAAGGAGTGGCAAGAGCCTAAGCTCGGGGATGCCCAAGGCACCCCAAGGTAAAATTCAAGTACAACCAAAATCCTAAGCTTGGGGATGCCCCGGAAGGCATCCCCTCTTTTGTCTTCTTCCATCGGTAACTTTACTTGAGGCTATATTTTTATTCACCACATAATATGTGTTTTGCTTGGAGCGTCTTGTATGATTTGAGTCTTTGATTTTTAGTTTACCACAATCATCCTTGCTAACACCTTTTGGAAGAGACACACATGAATTGGAATTTATTAGAATACTCTATGTGCTTCACTTATATCTTTTGAGCTAGATAATTTTGCTCTAGTGCTTCACTTATATCTTTTAGAGCATGGTGGTGGTTTTATTTCATAGAAATTATTGATCTCTCATGCTTCACTTATATTATTTTGAGAGTCCTTAAGAACAACATGGTAATTGGCTTTGGTTATGAAATTAGTCCTAATATGATAGGCATCCAAGATGGGTATAATAAAAACTATCATAGAAAGTGCATTGAATACTATGAGAAGTTTGATACTTGATAATTGTTTTGAGATATGAGGATGGTGATATTAAATTGTGCTATTTGAGTAGTTGTAAATTTGAGAAATACTTGTGTTGAAGATTGCAAGTCCCGTAGCATGCACGTATGGTAATCATTGTGTAACAAATTTGAAACATGAGGTGTTATTTGATTGTGTTCCTTATGAGTGGCGGTCGGGGACGAGCGATGGTCTTCTCCTACCAATCTATCCCCTAGGTGCATGCGCGTAGTGCTTGGTTTTTGACTAATTGTAGTTTTTTTACAAAAAGTATGTGAGTTCTTTATGACTAATGTTGAGTCCATGGATTATACGCATTCTCACCCTTCCATCATTGCTAGCCTCTCCGGTACCGTGCATTGCCCTTCCTCACCTCGAGAGTTGGTGCAAACTTTGCCGGTGCATCCAAACCCCGTGATATGATACTCTCTACCACACATAAACCTCCTTATATCTTCCTCAAAACAGCCATCATACCTACCTATTATGGCATTTCCATAGTCATTCCGAGATATATTGCCATGGAACTTTCCACCATTCCGTTCATCATGACACACATCATCATTGTCATATTGCCTTGCATGATCATGTAGTTGACATCGTATTTGTGGCAAAGCCACCATGCATAATTTATCATACATGTCACTCTTGATTCATTCCCGGTACACCGCCGGAGGCATTCATATAGAGTCATATTTTGTTCTAATATCGAGTTGTGATCATTGAGTTGTCAATAAACAGAAGTGTGATGATCATCATTAATAGAGCATTGTCCCCCAAAAAGGAAAGGCCCAAAAAAAGAAAAAAAGAAAATAAAAAAGGAATAAAAATGGACAATGTTATTATCCTCTTTTTCCACACTTGTGCTTCAAAGTAGCACCATGATCTTTATGATAGAGAGTCTCTTGATTTGTCACTTTCATATACTAGTGGGAATTTTTCATTATAGAACTTGGTTTGTATATTCCAACAATTGGCTTCCTCAAATGCCCTAGGTATTCGTGAGCAAGAAAGTTGGATGCACACCCACTTAGTTTCTTTTGTTGAGCTTTCATACATTTATAGCTCTAGTGCATCCGTTGCATGGCAATCCCTACTCCTTGCATTGACATCAATTGATGGGCATCTCCCTAGCCCGTTGATTAGCCGCGTCGATGTGAAACTTTCTCCTTTTTTCTCTTCTCCACATAACCCCCATCATCATATTCTATTCCACCCATAGTGTTATATCTGTGGCTCACGCTCATGTATTGCGTGAAAGCTGGAAAAAAGTTTGAGATTACTAAAGTATGAAACAATTGCTTGGCTTGTCATCGGGGTGGTGCATGATGAGAGCATTCTTGTGTGACAAAAATGGAGCAGGACCAAACTATATGATTTTGTAGGGATGAACTTTCTTTTGCCATGTTATTTCGAGAAGACATGATTGCTTAGTTAGTATGCTTGAAGTATTATTATTTTTATGTCAATATTAAACTTTTGTCTTGAATCTTTCGAAACTGAACATTCATGCACAATAAAGAAAATTACATTGAGAATTATGCTAGGTAGCCTTCCACATCAAAAATTCTATTTTTATCATTTACCTACTCGAGGACGAGCAGGAATTAAGCTTGGGGATGCTTGATAGGTCTCCAACGTATCTATAATTTTTGTTTGTTCCATGCTATTATATTATCTGTTTTGGGTGTTAATGGGCTTATTTATACATTTTTATATTATTTTTGGGACTAACCTACTAACCCAAGGCCCACTGCAAATTGCTGTTTTTTTGCCTATTTCAGTGTTTCGCAGAAAAGGAATATCAAACGGAATCCAAACGGAATGAAACCTTCGGGAGAGTTGTTCTTGGAAAAAACGTGATCCAAGGGACTTGAAGTAGTCATCAAGAAAGAAAAGAGGGGGCCACGAGGCAGGGAGGCGCGCCCCCAACCTCGTGGGCCCCTCGCAGCTCCATCGACCTACTTCCTCCTCCTATATATATCCACATACCCTGAAAACATCTCGGAGCACCACGTAACCCTATTTCCACCACCGCAACCTTCTGTACCCAAGATATCCCATCTTGGCGCCTTTTCCGGAGCTCCGCCGGAGGGGGAATCAATCACGGAGGGCTTCTACATCAACACCATAGCCTCTCCGATGATGTGTGAGTAGTTTACCACATACCTTCGAGTCCATAATTATTAGCTAGATGGCTTCTTCTCTCTCTTTGGATCTTAATACAATGTTCTCCTCGATCTTCTTGGAGATCTATTTGATGTAACTCTTTTTGCAGTGTGTTTGTCGAGATCCGATGAATTGTGGGTTTATAATCAAGTTTATCTATGAATAATATTTGATTCTTCTCTGAAATCTTTTATGTATGATTTGTTATCTTTGCAAGTCTCTTCGAATTATCAGTTTGGTTTGGCCTACTAGATTGACCTTTCTTGCAATGGGAGAAGTGCTTAGCTTTGGGTTCAATCTTGCGGTGTCCTTTCGCAGTGACAGCAGGGGCAGCAAGGCTTGTATTGTATTGTTGTCATCGAGGATAAAAAGATGGGTTTTATAGCATATTGCTTGAGTTTATCCCTCTAGATCATGTCATCTTGCCTAATGCGTTACTCTATTCTTATGAACTTAATACTCTAGATGCATGCTGGATGGCGGTCAATGTGTGGAGCAATAGTAGTAGATGCAGAATCGTTTCGGTCTACTTGTCGCGGACGTGATGCCTATATACATGATAATGCCTAGATATTCTCATAATTATGCACCTTTCTATCAATTGCTCGACAGTAATTTGTTCACCCACCGTAATACTTATGCTATCTTGAGAGAAGCCACTAGTGAAACCTATGGCCCCTGGGTCTATATTTTATCATATAAGTTTCCAATCTATTTCATTTTGCAATCTTTACTTTGAATCTATATCATAAAAATACCAAAAATATGTTTTTTATTATTATTATTATCTCTATCAAATCTCACTCTCGTAAGTGACCGTGAAGGGATTGACAACCCCTTTATCGCATTGGTTGTGAGGTTCTTATTTGTTTGTGTAGGTACGAGGAACTTGCGTGTAGTCTCCTATTGGATTGATACCTTGGTTCTCAAAAACTGAGGGAAATACTTGCACTACTTTGCTGCATCACCATTTCCTCTTCAAGGGAAAACCAACGCAGTGCTCAAGAGGTAGCAATCCACGACCACCTGAGTTCTTTTGCTGGTTGGGCTGATGAAACGGAGGAGGTGGAGGAAGCCAGAACTTCTGTTGCTTAGCTGCCACTTGAGAGGAAGAAGACGAGTAAACTGCATCCCTGATTCTCTTCTTTGAAGCCTCACACTTGAGGTGAGCAGCTTCTTGCTTGAGGGCCATGTTGTAGAACTGATCGAACTGAGTAGGCTCAACAAGAACGAGAACTAACGGCAGATCCTCTCTGAGGCCACCCCTGAAGTGATAGATCATGCTCTTTTCATTAGGAACGTCTTGCCTTGCGAAGCGAGCAAGCTTCTGAAACTGGATGTTGTGTTGATACACGAACATGCTTCCTTGCTTGAGATTGCGGAATTCCTCACACTTGCTCTCGACAACACTTGTTAGATTATGATGAGCTCGAAAGTCCCGGCAAAAGTCAGTCCAGGTAATCACTCGACCCCTTCTGGAATCTTTGTACTGCTAATACCAATCAGCTGCTTGGCCCTTGAGTTGAAAAGAGGCGAACTTGACATAGTCCTTAGGCCTGACATTGCTGCATTCAATGTGTGTGTTGATGTCCATGAGCCAATCATCTGCGTCCATGGCCTCAGCACAAGCGCTGAAAGACTTTGGCTGATTTGCAAGAAACTAGTTGAGGGTAGCAAACTGAGGCTAATTGTTGAATTGCCCTTGACCTTGATTTCCTTGGTTTCCTTGGCCTTGGTTGCGCTCTTGCAAGAGCTGCAAAAGCATTTGGGTATTGGCGTTGGTGGTCGCCATCACAGCTTGCCATGCCTCCAGAGGCGGAGGAGGTGGCGGAGGGTTGGACTGCTCTCCGTCAGTACATTGCGGATTCAGACGCCTTGGGGGAGCCATCCTGAAGAGGGCGACATCCGTTAGAACCATGATGATAGACAAGATGAATCAACAGATAGATATGTGCAAAGAAGTCTTCACAATAAAATTCAAATAGAGATTGAGCGAATGAATTCCAAAGTTAACATTACACGACCATTAAGGTGAGAAGCCACTTAGCCAAAGGTTGATGAATGAAACAACAAGGTACGACTAGAACGAATAAATTGTAAGGATCCCCCAATCCCATACCATTATCTGTCGGAAGAATAACTGAGAGCTACTAGAATTCCCACCTATTAACTCCCGAAAGTTTCTGGTTATGCAATCTAGTGTCGGGGATACAGGGAGGCACAATATATATCAAACAACTAACAAGCCATATGCTCCAACTGTATCCATCCGTCAACAGATAACCAAGAAAACTCCGAAAATCATGTACCTCAACCTTAGAAAAGCATCCGTTATACTAGTTGTGGCAATACTCCTGAACTCCCTCCCCAATACTGGGTGGCGTCAAGGTTATCTCACCACTAACTTCATAAAAGAGATTTTTGATGTCGGCGAACTCAGGTATTCCAGAACTGCAACGATAAAATTACGACGAGAACACCTTAGAGCTCAACTTCCCGGGACACAGCCACAGCCCCTAAATGTCAGGAGGCACCAAGAACAATGTTCACGTCACAAGAATATCAGAACGATCCCAAGATTTCCGCGTGATCCTAAATTTCTTTTTAGAGAAAATGAGGAGAGGAAAGTCAAAACATCTACGTCAGGAGTCCTCACCAGAGCGACGAAGGGGTAGAGGAGTAAAAAGAATCCTGTTCTCCAATATATATATATTCCTAAGACTCAAATAGTTTTATTCTAGACTCAACAACGTCAGCGGTTCGATCAAGGGGGGGGGGGCTCCTAAGTCGGGATGGCTCTGATACCAACTTGTAATGCCCAAGATGCGGCTATATCTCCCACGTGTTGAGGCACGACTTAGAGGCATAACCGCATTTTGGTATGATCGCAAGAAAGGTCATCTTCACACAATCCCATGTAAATGAACAAGTAAATAGTTGGCTTACAATCTCCATGTCACACAATGATCAAATTATTCATACATCATCCAGAGTACACACAAGGTCCGACTACGGATGGATTCAAAAGAAAAGAAGACAACCCCCATGCTAAATCCCGATCTTGTCCCTACTGGGCACCACTACTAATCATTCGGAAAGGAAACAAAGTAACGGCCAACGTCTTCACCGAACTACCACTTGAGCTCGGTGGCATTACCTGCATTGGTATCATCGGCACCTGTAGCTGTATCTGTAGTATCGGTGAGCCATGAGGATTCAGCAATCTCAAAACCCGCGAGATCAAGACTATTTAAGCTTAAAGGTAGGATGTGGTTATAAGGTGGAGTTGCAGCAAGCACTAAGCGAATATGGTGGCTAACATACGAGTACAAGAGTTAGATGAGAAACTACGCAACGGACGTGGAGCTAGAAGTGATCAAGAAGTGATCCTGAAAACTTATGTTCATACATAACCCAACAGTGTTCACTTCCCGAACTCTGTCGAAAAGGGACCATCACGGTTACACACACGGTTGGCACATTTTAATTAAGTCAAGTGTCAAGTTCTCTACAACCAGATATTAACAAATTCCCATCTACCACATAACTGCGGGCACGGGCTCTCGAAAGTATAAACCCTACAGGGGTGTCCCAACTTAGCCCATGACAAGCTCACGATCCGCGGAGACAATCCTCCATCACGGGACCCTCCGATCAGGCTCGGAATCCTGGTGCATAAGACATTTCGACAATGGTAAAACAAAACCAGCAAGGCCGCCCGATGTGACGATCCCGATAGGAGTCGCATGTATCTCGTTCTCAGGGAACACCGGATGGGCCAGACATTGGGTTGGCTGAGACCCTGGTTGCCCAGGGGGCGCCGGACATCGCCCAGGTTGGACCAGCACTCAGAGGAACATTGGCCCGGGTTGTTGATTAAGAATCCTCGGGTTAATTACTCCCTATGCATATTTTAGTTGTTATTAGGCAAATGGTAAAACCAATGTTGGGCCTTGCTGGGAGAGTTTTATTCAAAGCGAACTGTCAAGAGGGGCCCATAAACCCTCACCATGTTAGGGACACAAAATCAAGGAACATAACACCGGTATGAGGGAAACTAAGGCGGCAAGAGTGGAACAAAAGACCGAGAAAAAGGCCAAGCCTTCCACCCTTTACCAAGTATATAGATGCATTAATTAAACATAAGATATATTGTGATATCCCAACATATCCATGTCCCAACATGGAACATCCTGCACTGCACCTGCAACTAGCAACACTATAAGAGGGTCTGAGCAAAAGCGGTAACATAGCCAAACAACAGTTTGGTAGGAAGGTGGGTTAGAGGCTTGACATGGCAATATGGGAGACTTGATAAACAAGTGGTAGGTAGCACGACATAACGATAGAGCGAACAACTAGCAAGCAAAGATATAAGTGATATCGGGGGTAGTGATCATCTTGTCTGCAAAGTTCTCAGGGTTGTCGAAAGCTTGCTCCTCATAAACATACTCGACATGATCTCGTTCATGAACTCGTCTCTTAGATCTACTCAAAGCAAGAACACAAGCAATGGAACAACAATCAATTGCGGTGCAATGCACAAGCAACATGATGCAAGACATGCCATGGGGTGCAAGATATGATGTGCAATGCATATGGGTACTCCGGAAGGGAAAGGATGATCATGGCATCAACTTGGTAAACCAAGCATGCCATTGGATAGGTTAGGAGATTTTGGTCAAAAACGATATGAAGACCACCGGAAATGGATGCACGGTTTGCAAATGACGAGCAAAACAAGAACAATGCAAAACCGCGCTTAACAGCAACATAGCACTTAAGATGCATCATGAAAATATGCTACACAACTCCAACATAAAAACAGATCGCATAGCAGTGAAGTATAGGTGAAGCTCTACAAATCATGAACACTAAGATGCTGGTAGAACTCACTAGAACCAGTATAAAACAGCATGGCAAAAATGCAAATGACAACAGTTTCACAGACTTAGTGAAAATACTGAACATGGCATAAACAGCATCAGGTAGCAATGTTTAGAGCTAGTAAACTGCATGCCACTGGAACATATCATGGCAAACTTGAGCATGGCATGCTAGTACTAAAGGCAGTGAACAAAACATCCTTACTGAACTTGAGCCAAAGATGCACAGAAAAGATGGTAGCATCCATACAAACATGGCAAGTGATATGAATAGATCAGACTTGGTGGAAAAACATGGACCGGCAGAAGCAGATTCATGATAATAACTTTGCAAGCTCGTGCCACACACCATAAATTATTCCATGGCATAACAAAGCAACCAACAGTAAGAAGACACATTTATAAAGCTAAACATAGCAAGAGCATGGTCATAGGGTGCATGTATCACTAGCAAAACACATGGCAAAAATGCACGTCCTGTTAACATACTGACAACAATAATATTTAGCAAAATGAAAGCATGGTAATGACAAACTACAGTACCCCATAATTACAAACAAAGGCATGAATGGATAGAGCATAACGATATCTTCAAAACATCCTTACTGAACTTCATCAAAATATGCACGAATTCACTAGAGGCAACAAGTCAACATGGCAACCCAAAGTAACAGGCTTAGCAGAAAAAACTAAGTGGCTAAAATCAGCAACATCAAGTGGCCTACTTGGCATGCTTGTGCTAGTCACCACAGGGCACATAAAAACACAAGGATCGAACCACAGTAAATATGGCATGAAGATGCTCCTAAAACATGTAGACATGATGCTCAAAAGATGAACACACAAAATGCTATGAAAAAGACAAAACAACAAGTTATGATAGTCTCCAGCAGATAACATCATTTAGCACTTTCGCGGCGAAGATTAGAGCATCAATATGGATAGTAACATGCATGCAAATGACACTATCATCTAGATCACTCAGAGGTGAACATGTTGACATATCATACACCCAAATCGGAGCAATATACGTGGAGTTATGGTCTCAAGAACATGCACACAAAATGTTGGAATCTCAGGACTTAATGGAAAAACAACCTTGTGGGGAAGTGGACGAGGAGGACCCAGGACGAAGCGGTACGGTACGGGCACGACGTTTGGTTCACGGGATCCGGTGGATCTGGGACGGGGCTGTCCCGGCGTGAGGTCGAGGACGGCCGCGGCGGCTCCGGCGAACGGAGGGCACAGTAGGGAGCCGACGGCGAGGGGAGACCGGCCGGAGGTGGTAGATCCAGCCTCGGGGCCACCGGATCTGGCGAGGAGGGTGGCGCGGTGGCGGGCTTCGGCGCGGAGAATCGGGGCGATGGGATGGTGAGCTCTGGCGAGGGGCCGGCGATGCCCGAGGCGGCGGTGGGATCCGGCGCGGCAGTGCTGGATGGCGCGGTCGGGCCGGGCGGGCCCCGCCCGCGCCCGGTGGGCCGGAGATGGTGGGCGGCGGCACGCGCTGACGTGGCGTGCCCTGAGCGGCTGCGGAGGCGGCGGATGGCGACGTGGCGGGCGCCGATTGGCTGAACGACGTGGCCGGCGGACGTGTCCGGCGCAGACGGACGCGTTCGGCAGCGCGGGGAAGAGGAGGCTAGGGTTTCGTCCGCAATTTTGGAGGAAGAGGCCTATTTATAGGTAGAGGGATCTAGGAGAGTCCAAATGAGGTGCGGTTTTTGCCCACACGATCATGATCCAACGATGGAGAGCATGGAGGGGGTTTATATGGGCTAGTGGGCTGTTGTGAATGGGTGCTAGGCTGCAAAGAGAGAGGGGTTCGACAGTTAACGTGGTTAACCGTTGGGGCATCAAACGACCTCCAAATGGAACGGAATTTGACAGGCGGTCTACCGGTGATATACTAAGGCTACTCGACAATTCTCGGCCCATTCCAAGAATTTTTTTCTCCCACTCACGAAACAAGATCTGGAAGGTGCAATGGCTGCATGTGAGAGTGTCGGATTCTGAAACGGACATTGGGGAAAAAGACCAAATGCATGAGACGAACACGAATGCAAATGAGATGCACATGATGACATGAGATGAAATGCATGTCATGAACAAAATGTAAAACGAGGACAAAACCCAACCACGGAGGATATAACATATAACATTGCGGGAAACGGCAAGAGTTGTAGTTACAAATATGGAATGTTACATCAGGGACGTTACATGTTGCCTCCGTCCATTAGGAATCTCATGAGGTGGTGCCCATCGATAATGGGATCAAGTATCAGGGCCACCGATCCTCTATGACAGATACTGGTCGGATGGTCCTTGCGGTGAAAGGTGATTGGGCAAGCCGACCATGGGTTGAACTTAGGGGCTACGGGCTCAACGACGTACACATCCTGAAGCGCGCGCTTCCTGTCCTTCCTTGGTATATGGGTGGCATAGATCATATTCACCGTCTTGACCTTGGAGGGGGAGGATTTTTGGCCTCCACTATTCGGCCTGCGGGGCTGATGACCCACAAGTATAGGGGATCTATCATAGTCCTTTCGATAAGTAAGAGTGTGGAACCCAATGAGGAGCAGAAGGAAATGACAAGCGGTCAGCAAGGTATTCTCTACAAGCACTGAAATTATCGGTAACAGATAGTTTTGTGATAGGGTAAATTGTAACAGGTAGCAAGTAAATAAAGTAAACAAGGTGCAGCAAGGTATCTCAATTCTTTTTGTAGCAAAGGACAAGCCTGGACAAACTCTTTATAAAGCAAAGCGCTCCCGAGGACACATGGGAATTGTTGTCAAGCTAGTTTTCATCATGCTCATATGATTCGCATTCGTTACTTTGATAATTTGATATGTGGGCGGACTGGTGCTTGTGTGCTGCCCTTCCTTGGACAAGCCTCCCACTTATGATTAACCCCTCTCGCAAGCATCCACAACTACGAAAGAAGTATTAAGGTAAACCTAGCTAACCATAGCATGAAACATATGGATCCAAATCAGCCCCTTACAAAGCAATGCATAAACTAGGGTTTAAGCTTCTGTCACTCTAGCGACCCATCATCTACTTATTACTTCCCAATGCCTTCCCCTAGGCCCAAATAATGGTGAAGTGTCATGTAGTCGACGTTCACATAACACCACTAGAGGAAAGACAACATACATCTCATCAAAATATCGAACGAATACCAAATTCACATGATTAATTATAACAAGACTTCTCCCATGTCCTTAGGAACAAAAGTAACTACTCACAAAGCATATTGATAATCAAGATCAGAGGAGTATTAATTATCAGTAAGGATCTGAAAATATAATCTTCCACTAGATAAACTAACTAGCATCAACTACAAGGAGTAATTAACACTACTAGCAACCCGCAGGTACCAATCTAAGGTTTTGGGACCAAGATCGAATACAAGAGATGAAATAGGGTTTGATAGGAGATGGTGCTGGTGAATATGTTGATTGAGATTGACCCCCTCTCGATGAGAGGATCATTGGTGATGATGATGGCGATGATTTCCCTCTCCCGGAGGGATGTTTCCCTGGCAGAACAGCTCCGCCGAAGCCCTATATTGGTTCTGCCCAGGTTGTGCCTTGAGACGACGGCGCTTCGTCCCGAAAGCTTCTTCTTGATTTTTTTGAGGGTAAAAGACACCATATAGCCAAATATGGGCACCAAAGGCCTCCCAGGGGCCCACAATGTCGGGGGGCGCACCCAGGGGGGTAGGGTGCGCCGTCCACCCTTGTGGCTGGCTGGTGGCCCCCTCTGGTACTTTCTTTACCCAATATTTTTTATTTATTCCAAAAACATGCTCCGTGAAGTTTTAGGACTTTTGGAGTTGTGCAGAATAGGTCTCTAATATTTGTTCCTTTTCCTGCCCAGAATTCCAGCTACCGGCATTCTCCCTCTTCATGTAAACCTTGTAAAATAAGAGAGAATAGGCATAATTATTGTGATATAATGTGTAATAACAACCCATAATGCATTAAATATCAATATAAAAGCATGATGCAAAATGGACGTATCAGGGGCTCATATGGTCTTCGCTTCGTGGGCTTTTTTCCCAAGTCTTCGGCTGTGTGCTTGCCAGCTTGCTTTATCACCCAACAATTACAGTTGGTGTGGTTAGCAGGTTTCTCAGCGGTGCCATGAATTTAGCAGGGCATGTCCAGGATAGCGTCCAATTTAGCTGGCCCATCCTGATTTCCTTTAGAAGGCTTTTTCCATGACCTGAACTTCGGGTTACGGAATCCGACATTTACTGTTGTTTCATCGGTTTCGCCGTCGTTGTGGCAACGCTTGTTCTTGTTATGTCGTCGCTTTCCATTCCTATCCCGGACTTCAGAGGTGTCGGGGGCTTTGGGGTTGGTGCTTCTATGAGCCAACCAACTATCATCCCCGGCATAGAAACATGTCATGAGGGAGGTGAGCGTCGCCATTGTGTTCTGCTTGTCCTGGCCAAGCTGCCTTGCTAGCCATTCATCTCAGATACTGTGCCTGAAGGAGGTTGATGGAGTCCTAGATTAGGGGGTCCTCGGACAGCCGGACTATATCCTTCGGCCGGACTGTTGGACTATGAAGATACAAGATTGTAGACTTCATCCCGTGTCCGTGTGGGACTCTCCTATCTGTGGAAGGCAAGCTTGGCAATTCGGATATGTAGATCTCCTCCCTTGTAACCGACTCTGTGTAACCCTAGCCCCCTCCGGTGTCTATATAAACCGGAGGGTTTAGTCCATAGGACAACAAGAATCATAACCATAGCCTAGCTTCTAGGGTTTAGCCTCTACGATCTCGTGGTAGATCAACTCTTGTAATACTCATATCATCAATATCAATCAAGCAGGAAGTAGGGTATTACCTCCATCGAGAGGGCCCGAACCTGGGTAAACATTGTGTCCCCTGCCTCCTGTTACCATCCGCCTTAGACACATAGTTCGGGACCCCCTACCCGAGATCCGCCGGTTTTGACACTGGCATTGGTGCTTTCATTGAGAGTTCCACTGTGTAGTCACCATAAGGCTTGATGGATCCTTCGATCATCGGCGACGATGCGATCTAGGGTGAGGTTTTTCTCCCCGGACATATCTTCATATTCGGCGGTTTCGTACTGCGGGCCAACTCGCTTGGCCATCTGGAGCAGATTGAGAGCTACGCCCCTGGCCATCTGGTCAGGTTTGGAAGCTTGAACTATATGGCCGACATCCATGGAGACTTGATCTTCGACAGATTCGAGCCCATGTCAGGTGCGCCGCACAGTCACGACAAGCATGACTTAGCTCTACCGCCGGACGGTGTTCGGGAGATCACACCTGTGGCTACTCCGGCCCTCAATCCGTAGCATATTGTGCCATCCGAGGACGGGTGAATGGACCCCGCCACGGAGGCCGCACACTCAGCAACGATAGAGCCGAATACTGACTTCACTTCCTACGAGACCTGTGTTGCCGGACCCTTGGATTCGTCCCCGGCCACAGGCTCCGAACCACCTGCGTCCATGCCTATCGAATCTGATTGGGCACTGATCATGGAGTTTACCTCCGCGGATATCTTTCAGCACTCGCCCTTGGGTGACGTGCTAAATTCATTGAGGTCTCTCTCCTTGTCAGGAGACCCTTGGCCGAACTATGTCCGGCTTGAGTGGGAAGCGGACGACGAAGAAACTCATTCCGCACCCACCACCCACTTAATAGCCAATGTCGATGACCTAACCGACATGCTTGATTTCGACTCCGAAGACATCGACGGTATGGACGACGATGCAGGAGAGGAACAAGAACCACCGTCCACAGGGCGCTGGACAGCCACTTCATCACACAATATATACATGGTCGATACACCCAAAGAAAACAATGGCGAGGAACGGAAGCATGCAGCGGAGGATAATTCCCCCGAGAAGCAACCAAAGCGGCGACGTAGGCGCCGCTCCGAATCTCGCCTCGGCAAAAACAGCGATAACAGTGCAAGAAAGAATAATACCCCGGTCGACTCCAAAGCAAGCGACGACCACATGGACCCAGCGACAGAGCAGGATGAACCAGCGAACGACAAACATAGTACGGAGCCGCTGTCTGATCACGGTGACGCCGAGGGTAAAGCTCATCAACCTGTCTCCGGAGAGGAGAACAGTCCGGACGATGATGTACACATCATCTCGGAAAGGAACTTGGAGCAAGAGGACCTCCATAGAAGGCTTATTGCCACCGCGAGGAGTCTGAAGAAGTAGAAGCAAAGGCTTAAGGCTGCACAAAATACAGTCAACATTAGATGGAACAAAGTGCTCGACACTGAAGAAAAGTACGGGGGAAGCCGCCACACAAAGAGCTATCCAAAGTGCAAGCTACTGCCCGAATTCGATGACGAGGCTTTAGAGCCTATACAGCCAAAGATTAAAGCGGCCGATCAGCCGGATCGACCACCCCGTGGCCGCGATAGGGCGGCTAACGATGCCGCACATAAGTCAGCACATGATTTACGTGAGGACTTGCACCAAAAAGCCGGTATGACCAGGTCCATCTACGGATCTAGGAAGCGCGCTCCGACACAGAATCAAAACCGAACACTACAACCATCAGAATGCCATGAGACATCCAAATACAGGGGTGCCATGCACCCCCTATGCTTCACCAATGAGGTTCTGGATCACGAATTTCCAGAAGGATTCAAACCCGTGAACATAGAGGCATACGACGGAACGACAGACCCTAGGGTCTGGATTGAGGACTTTATCCTACATATCCACATGGCTCGTGGAGATGATCTCCATGCCATCAAATACTTACCCCTCAAGTTGAAAGGACCAGCTCGGCACTGGCTGAAGAGCCTCCCCGAAAACTCAATTGGAAGTTGGGAAGAGCTCGAAGATGCTTTTAGGGCTAATATTCAAGGGACCTATGTCCGACCTCCGGATGCAAACGATTTAAGTCATATAATTCAATAGCCTGGAGAGTTAGCCCGAAAGCTTTGGAACAGATTCCTCACTAAGAAGAATCAAATCGTCGACTGCCCAGACAACGAAGCCTTAGCAGCTTTCAAACATAGTGTTCGGGACGAATGGCTCGCCAGACACCTCAGCCAGGAAAAACCGAGGAAAATGGAAGCCCTAACAAGCCTTATGACCCGCTTTTGCGCGGGCGAAGACAGCTGACTGGCCCGTAGCGGCACCACTGACCTAGGAACATCCGAAGTCAGGGATGGCAACAGAAAACCACGACGAAATAAAAGCAAGCGTCGAAACAATGAAGACAGCCCAGACAACACGGCGGTAAACGTCAGATTTAGGGGCTCTCGGCCCGGTCAACGGCAAATGCCACTCAAAGGCAGCAGAGATGGACCGTCCAACCTAAACAAGATTCTAGAGAGATTATGTCAGATTCATGGCACCTCCGACAAACCGGCAAATCACACCAACAGAGAATGCTGGGTCTTCAACCAGGCCGGCAAGCTAAATGCCGAACACAAGGGGGGAGACACCAAGCGAAGATGAGGATGAGCCTCGCCAGCCGAACACTGGGGAACAGAAAAAATTCCCACCAGAGGTAAAAACAATGAACATGATTCATGTAACGAGGAGGAGCAAACGCGCACTCCGAGACGTATGCGCCGTAAAGCCCGTCACCCCCAAGTTCAACACTTGGTCGGCCTGCCCGGTCACTTTTGATTGCAGGGATCACCCAACTAGTATCCGGCACAGAGGATCGACTGCCTTGGTACTAGACCCAATAATTGACGGATACCATCTCACCTGAGTCCTTATGGACGGTGACAGTAATGTTAATCTGATATATCAGGACACCATCTACAAAATGGAGATAGACCCGACAAGAATCAGCCAGAGAAATACTACCTTTAAAGGAGTAATACCAGGCACAGAGGCCCGCTGCATGGGCTATCTAGTACTAGAGGTTGTATTTGGTTCTCCCGACAACTTCCGAAGTGAAAAGTTATCCTTCGACATCGCTCTGTTCCGAAGTGGCTATCAAGCACTACTCGGAAGAACGGCCTTTGCTCGTTTTAATGCAATACCGCATTACGCTTATCTTAAGCTTAAGATGCCTCGTCCACGTGGCATCATCATAGTCAGTGAAAACACAGAACGATCCTTACATGCGGAAGAACGTGTGGCGGCTTTAGCAGCCGAACACTAAACGCCCTCTCCAACCATAATAAATGATCGGTCGTCAAGACCGCGAACACGGCTAGACGAGTCTGACGCACCACTAGCTATAATAGCTCAAATAAACCTAAGACTGGGTCGATGGATATACCCCCATAGGTAGGGCTAGGGGCTTCCCACATGTAAAAAGGACTATAGTTCGGCTCGATCTTATTTAGATTGAATTTTAATGGTTTATTAAGAATAACCAATTTTTCGCACGAAAACTTTCAGCTGGGCTTTTCTCTCTTACAGATGACCATCGTGCTACACCCTTCCAGGATACGGCATAATGGAGACACAGGCGCAGATGTGCAGCAGGGCCCCGTTCAAAGGTTTCTTTTTAGATTAAGACCCTGTGCAAACCTTTTTTACTGTCTGTTGTTGCTTCACACCATCAGGATACTCAACATAACCAAGAGGGATGCTGGCGTTGTTGACATTTTGTCACGTCAGACTAATGCACGTACCCAGAAATTCAAGGCTTATTATCAAGGGTGTTACTCAGCCTAGTATACGTTGTAAAGACCGAATACCTTAGGGAGTGTTCGGCATCGCGAGTTTGGCCTTATATGCATCAGCTCCGAATCATGTCTTTGGTCAATAGTTGGGTTTTCCTGGCTCCCGTGTTTTGCTACCTTACATTCCGCTTTATTGGCTCCGGGAGAACTACTGCGATTGTGCCCTGGTTCATCTGGATGAGCACCTCAGTAGAGAAAGCCGAAAACTGACTGTCATGATAAAGCGCGAGATTGGTCAACCACTCAAGGACTTAGTGGAATCTTCGCGATTCCTTCGCACTAACAAAGGACCGGTTTCCCGATCATGTATGTACACGCTCCGTATTCGGATAAGCGCGGAAGTACCAGGGGCTATATAGTAGGCCTGGTGTCAAACTCTTATGGCTAAGTGAAAGTGTTAAAGCAATATAGTCCGATTGCCTTGTGCGCCGCGCTATCACCTCCTTAATGGACCAAGACGTTGGATCAAGTGTGAATACGCGCTTTTCTCAACACCCCCGCATTATATGCGTGTGGGCTGAAGCCGACAACATCAAACTTTCACGTTATATACATACATAAAATGGCTGCACAGGAGGCATCACAATACTTTCAGGCAAAAGTATAAACACAACCTTTATAATCCAAATAGAATTGTTTTTACAATTGGGATACATGTCACTCAAACATGACACTCTTCGAGCATTAAGCCTCTATTAAACGAGCGCCTTCTAGGACTTCTTCAAAATAGTGCTCGGACGAGACCTAGCCTACGGCCGGACCCCGGGTTGCAATAGCGATGGCCTCCATCTCTGCCCAGTATGTCTTAACATGGGAAAGAGCCATCCGCGCACAACACCAAGGAATCGTTTCACTAAACCGAAATAACTATTCGGCCTTGGTCCTTCCGGCCAAAGATGATCCATGACAGACCTCATGGCAAGCCCGGACAACCTATGGAGCTCAGCCCAGTCGGCCATTTGCTCATTTAACAGCAGCGGACGCGTTGGAGCACTGAACTGCGACCAGAACAACTTCTCCACTTCGTGATCTTTTTGATCTTTGAAAAACGCAGTCGCATCAGCAGCACTCATCGCCAAGTCCGAATACGCGTCTGCAGCACTCCATAATTGATCCAGAGGGGCATACTTCGGATCTCCGAACTTCGTCCGCAACAAAAAGGGCTTCCCAGCCGTGATATCCCCGGCTTGACGAAGCTCCTCCTTCGCCGCTCTGATTTTAGAGCGGGTCTCCTTGGCTGCTACCATGGCTTTCTCCAGGTCCGCCGCTTTCGCTCGCCTTTCCTTTTCAAGAAGCTCATACCGGTCGGCGGCATCCTTCAGCTCAACGCCCATCTTGGCTATTTTATCTTCGCTCTGGCGACGAGTAGCCCATTCGGCTCTTAACTCTTCGGCCGCCTTTAGGGCAGCTGCATCACTTCTACTGGCTTGTTCCTTGGCTCGGGCAAGCTCTGCCCGAAGGATTTCCACGGCGGCAGCTCCACCTACAGTCACATCATGTTATAGACTAGCATCATGCTCCTCTTAATATCTGCTGACCACCAGAGAATACATACCCTGTGCCTTGTCAAGCCACTTGTTCACAAGCACGATGTCGGCATCCGCCGTATCAAGCTGCCGCCTCAGTTCGGCAAACTCACCAGTCCGGCCAGCCACTGGACACTCAGCCGCCTGCACATGTGAGCAGCATGATCATTACCTAGGACTATGATCCTCTGTTTGCCTCCTCTGGACAGCAAACAGAGTCTCAGGGGCTACTATCTGTATAGAGCACACCTAGCGTGTGTGGTACCGTCAAAAAATTTATATATTACTTTGCGTACCTCAAAGCCTCTTAGCAGGCTCGTAAAAGCTTCATGCAACCCACTTTTGGCGGATGAGATCCTCTCAACCACCGTACCCATTAAAGTACGATGCTCCTCCGAGATAGCTGCTTGCTCCAGAAGACCCATCAGTACGTCCGGTTGTGCACCGGACAATCCCAGACTCTTTCTGTTGCTCTCCGTAGGAGACGAATATTCCGGACTTTAGGTGGCCGAAGGGTTACCTTCCGGCCTTGGCGGGTCAGGAGAAACCCTCCGTGACGACACCTCAGGGTCGTCCGCCCCAGGAGGCGGGGAGGCAGGGGGAGGTGTTTCTCTCTCCATCATCTCCGGAAGAAGATCACTCGAAGACGAACTCTGTTGAGAAGGGCTATGAGCCGGACTGCAAGGTATATGTCTCGGTTATTGTCCTTGGAGATAAAGCGGGATATATTTACCAAAAGTACTCTTCATTCACTTACATCTCGGTGGAGGGTTGGCCCCCTTGCGGGCACTGTGCGGTAAGGACGCCCTCCGGGGCAGGCCCCCTGGCGAAGGTTTCTTCCCTCGTTTGGAAACCTTCATTTCCAGGTCTTCAGGGGCGGTCCTTTTCCTTCCTTGGGGAGAGGGGATTCTAGATTCTTCTCCCCGATTATCCTCCTTCGCGGAGACACTAATTCCCCCGGTTTGGATGAGTAATGCGTGAGGCCCGCTTTCGGCTTCTTTATCTCTCCCCTTATCTTCCCCTGATGGCACTTGATAAAGTGTGTGCTCAAGCATCCTGGCTAGTACAAGATTTGGTGAGCCTTCGGGAAGGGGGGCCGAACAACTGATCATCTTCGCCTTTCTTATCCAGTCCTGGCCAAGAGCAATTTTTCAGAATGATATTATGACAAATGAAAAGACGACGTGTTCGGCCGCAGAATTGCTTACATGGGTATCTGGACGATTGCAGTTTAGACCCGCATCCTCGGTGGTGTCCGGACACTTTATTCATGATCCGAAGAACAACATACATCCCTTCGAGCGTCATGCCAAAGAATTGCTTAATAGTTAGTGGTCCTTCCGAGTTGAACTCCCACATACGGAGAGATCGACGTTGGCATGGTAGGACCCGACGAACTAGCATAACTTGTATTACCTTGACGAGACTGACATCCCTCCTGAGGAGATCTCGGATGCGACTCTACAATGTCGGCACGTCATTAACTGGCCCCTAGTCCAGCCCCTTGTTGACCCATGATGCAAGTTGTGGTGGGGAGCCTGAACGGAAGGCGGGGGCAGCCACCCACTTAGTACTTCGGGGAGCTGTGATGTAAAACCACTCCCGCTGCGATAAGTTGGACACCTTCGGGAAGGAACCCTTTGGCCATGGAGCATCGACGCCTTTGCTTATTATGGCACCTCCGCATTCTGCGTGTCACCCCTCGATCATCTCCGGCTTCACATTGAAGGTCTTGAGCCATAAGCCGAAGTGTGGGGTGATGCAGAGGAAGGCCTCACACACGACGATAAATGACGAGATGTGAAGGATGGAATCTGGGGCTAAATCATGGAAATTGAGCCCGTAATAGAACATAAGCCCTCTAATAAAGGGATCAAGACTAAAGCCTAGCCCTCGGAGGAAGTGGGAAACAAATACGACACTCTCGTTGGGTTCGGGAGTGGGGATGACCTGCCCTTGAGCAGGCAGCCTGTGCGAGATTTCGGCGGTCAAATACTTGGATTCCCTTAGCTTCTTGATGTCCCCGTCTGTAACAGAGGAGGCCATCCACCGGCCTCGAAGGTTGGGTCTGGACATTGTTGAAGGTCCGTGGAGCTTAGCCTGAACCTTGGGTGTTGGGGCTCGAGGTGGGGGAGGGGAAGGATTGAGCGCGAGAAGAAAAGGACAAGCCTTGGCCCCTTTATAAAGAGGATGAATATCAAGCGTCCTTCGTGTGGCCGTTCGGAACTTACCTAAAATCGAGGAGTCATACCAGCAGGCGTGGTTGCGTTACCCACACCCGTATTGATGAGAATCCCGTGATAAGGGGACACGGTCTCTGCTTCGACAAGACGTGCCAAGAAAACCGCCTCGCAATATGTGCAGTAGCTGCTTGAGAAAAATGGTTTGAATAAAGACCGGGCCGTAGCGTGATGTCACGTTATAAAAGGTTGTCAGCAGATTAGATTTCTGGAATAATATACTCTCTACAGTGGTATGTGGAATTTGTTTTGTAGAGATGGACACGGTCCTTGTGTTCAAAATCTTCTATGTAGTATTCGGAGAAGGAACCCACCTTGCAATGCCGAAGACAATCTGCATGCCGGACTCATCGTCATTGAAGTCTGGTTCAGGGGCTACTGAGGGAGTCCTGGATTAGGGGGTCCTCGGACAGCCGGACTATATCCTTCGGCCAGACTGTTGGACTATGAAGATACAAGATTGAAGACTTCATCCCATGTCCGGGTGGGACTCTCCTTTGGGTGGAAGGCAAGCTTGGCAATTCGGATATGTAGATCTCCTCCCTTGTAACCGACTCTGTGTAACCCTAGCCCCCATCCAATGTCTATATAAATCGGAGGGTTTAGTCCGTAGGACAACAACAATCATAATCATAGGATAGCTTCTAGGGTTTAGCCTCTATGATCTCGTGGTAGATCAACTCTTGTAATACTCATATCATCAAGATCAATCAAGAAGGAAGTAGGGTAGTACCTCCATCGAGAGGGCCTGAACCTGGGTAAACATTGTGTCCCCCGCCTTGAAGGAAATATGCCCTAGAGGCAATAATAAAGTTATTATTTATTTCCTTATATCATGATAAATGTTTATTATTCATGCTAGAATTGTATTAACCGGAAACATAATACATGTGTGAATACATAGACAAACAGAGTGTCACTAGTATGCCTCTACTTGACTAGCTCGTTAATCAAAGATGGTTATGTTTCCTAACCATGGACAAAGAGTTGTTATTTTATTAATGGGATCACATCATTAGATGAATGATCTGATTGACCTGACCCATTCCATTAGCTTAGCACCCGATCGTTTAGTATGTTGCTATTGCTTTCTTCATGACTTATACATGTTCCTATGACTATGAGATTATGCAACTCCCGTTTACCGGAGGAACACTTTGGGTACTACCAAATGTCACAATGTAACTGGGTGATTATAAAGGAGTACTACATGTGTCTCCAAAAGTAGATGTTGGGTTGGCGTATTTCGAGATTAGGATTTGTCACTCCGATTGTCGGAGAGGTATCTCTGGGCCCTCTCGGTAATACACATCACATAAGCCTTGCAAGCATAATAACTAAAGATGTTAGTTATGAGATGATGTATTATGGAACGAGTAAAGAGACTTGCCAGTAACGAGATTGAACTAGGTATTGGATACCGACGATCGAATCTCGGGCAAGTAACATACCGATGACAAAGGGAACAACGTATGTTGTTATGCGTCTGACCGATAAAGATCTTCGTAGAATATGTAGGAGCCAATATGGGCATCCAGGTCCCGCTATTGGTTATTGACCGGAGACGTGTCTCGGTCATGTCTACATTGTTCTCGAACCGTAGGGTCCGCACGCTTAACGTTACGATGACAGTTATTATGAGTTTATGCATTTTGATGTACCGAAGGTAGTTCGGAGTCCCGGATGTGATCACGGACATGACGAGGAGTCTCGAAATGGTCGAGACATAAAGATTGATATATTGGAAGCCTATGTTTGGACATCGGAAGTGTTCCGGGTGAAATCGGGATTTTACCGGATTACTGGGAGGGTTACCGGAACCCCCCGGGAGCCAAATGGGCCTACATGGGCCATTGTGGAAAGGTGAAAGGGGCTGCCAAGGAGGCTGCGCGTCTCCCCCCTCCCCTAGTCCTATTAGGAGTAGGAGAGGTGGCCGGCCACCTCTCTCTCTTTCCCTCTCTCTTTTTCCCAAGGATTCCTAGTTGGAATAGGATTGGGGGGGGGGGAGTCCTACTCCCGGTAGGAGTAGGACTCCTCCTGCGCCTCCCTCCTTTGGCCGGCCAGCCTCCCCCCTTCATCCTTTATATACGGGGGCAGGGGACACCCCAAGACACACAAGTTGATCCTTGAGATCGTTCCTTAGCCGTGTGCGGTGCCCCCTGCCACCAAATTCCACCTCGATCATACCGTTGTAGTGCTTAGGCGAAGCCCTGCGTCGGTAGTACATTAAGATTGTCACCACGCCGTCGTGCTGACGGAACTCCTCCCCAAAGCTTTGCTGGATCGGAGCCCGGGGATCGTCATCGAGCTGTACGTGTGCTAAGAACTCGGAGGTGCCGGAGTAACGGTGCTTGGATCGGTCGGATCGGGAAGAAGACGTACGACTACTTCCTCTATGTTGTGTGATCGCTTCCGCAGTCGGTCTGCGTTGGTACGTAGACAACACTCTCCCCCTCGTTGCTGTGCATCACCATGATCTTGCGTGTGCGTAGGAAAATTTTGAAATTACTACGTTCCCCAACAGTGGCATCCGAGCCTAGGTTTTATGGTTTGATGTTATATGCACGAGTAGAACACAAGTGAGTTGTGGGCGATATAAGTCATACTGCCTACCAGCATGTCATACATTGGTTCGGCGGTATTGTTGGATGAAGCGGCCCGGACCGACATTACGTGTATGCTTACGCGAGACCGGTTTCCCCGACGTGCTTTGCACATAGGTGACTTGCGGGTGACTGTTTCTCCAACTTTAGTTGAACCGAGTGTGGCTACGCCCAGTCCTTGCGAAGGTTAAAACGGAGTCTATTTGACAAACTATCGTTGTGGTTTTGATGCGTAGGTAAGATTGGTTCTTGCTAAGCCCATAGCAGCCACGTAAAATTTGCAACAACAAAGTAGAGGACGTCTAACTTGTTTTTGCAGGGCATGTTGTGATGTGATATGATCAAAACGTGATGAGATATAAGTTGTTGTATGAGATGATCATGTTTTGTTATCGGCAACTGGCAAAAGCCTTATGGTTGTCTTCTTATTGCATAAGATGCAAGCGCCAAATAATTGCTTTACTTTATCGCTATGCGATAGCAATAGTTGCAAGAGCAATAGTTGGCGAGACGACCATGTGACGACACATTGATATAGATCAAGGTGATGGAGATCATGGTGTCATGCCGGTGACGATAGAAATCATGACGGTACTTCGGAGATGGAGATCACAAGCACAAGATGATGATGGCCATATCATATCACTTATATTGATTGCATGTGATGTTTATCTTTTTTATGCATCTTATCTTGCTTTGATTGACGGTAGTATTATAAGATGATCTCTCACTAATTATCAAGAAGTGTTCTCCCTGAGTATGCACCGTTGCGAAAGTTCTTCGTGCTGAGACACCACGTGATGATCGGGTGTGATAGGTTCTACGTTCAAATACAACGGGTGCAAAACAGTTGCACACGCGGAATACTCAGGTTATACTTGACAAGCCAAGCATATACAGATATGGCCTCGGAACACGGAGACCGAAAGGTCGAGCGTGAATCATATAGTAGATATGATCAACATAACGATGTTCACCATTGAAAACTACTTCGTCTCACGTGATGATCGGTTATGGTTTAGTTGATTTGGATCACGTGATCACTTAGAGGATTAGAGGGATATCTATCTAAGTGGGAGTTCTTAAGTAATATGATTAATTGAACTTAAATTTATCATGAACTTAGTCCTGGTAGTATTTTGCAAATTATGTTGTAGATCAATAGCTCGCGTTGTTGCTTCCCTGTGTTTTATTTTGATATGTTCCTAGAGAAAATTATGTTGAAAGATGTTAGTAGCAATGATGCGGATTGGATCCGTGATCTGAGGTTTATCCTCATTGCTGCACAGAAAAAATATGTCCTTGATGCACCGCTAGGTGACAGACCTATTGCAGGAGCAGATGCAGACATTATGAACGTTTGGCTACCTCAATATGATGACTACTTGATAGTTTAGTGCACCATGCTTAACAGTTTAGAATCGGGACTTCAAAGACGTTTTGAACGTCATGGACCATATGAGATGTTCCAGGAGTAGAAGTTAATATTTCAAGCAAATACCCAAGTTGAGATATATGAAGTCTCCAACAAGTTCTATAGCTAAAAGATGGAGGAGAATCGCTCAACAAGTGAGCATGTGCTCAGATTGTCTGGGTACTACAATTGCTTGAATCAAGTGGGAGTTAATCTTCCAGATAAGATAGTTATTGACAGAATTCTCTAGTCACCATCACCAAGTTAGTAGAACTTCGTGATGAACTATAATATGCAAGGGATAACGGATACAACTCCCAAGCTCTTCATGATGATGAAATCAACGAAGGTAGAAATCAAGAAAAACATCAAGTGTTGATGGTTGACAAGACCACTAGTTTCAAGAAAAGGGCAAAGGGAAGAAGGGGAACTTCAAGAAGAACGGCAAGCAAGTTGCTACTCAAGTGAAGAAGCCCAAGTCTGATCCTAAGCCTGAGACTAAGTGCTTCTACTGCAAAGGGACTGGTCACTGGAAGCGGAACTACCCCAAGTGATTGGCGGATAAGAAGGATGGCAAAGTGAACATAAGTATATTTGATATACATGTTATTGATGTGTACTTTACTAGTGTTTATAGCAACCCCTCAGTATTTGATGCTGGTTCAGTTGCTAAGAGTAGTAACTCGAAACGGGAGTTGCAGAATGAACAGAGACTAGTTAAGGGTGAAGTGACGATGTGTGTTGGAAGTGGTTCCAAGATTGATATGATCATCATCGCACACTCCCCTATACTTTCGGGATTAGTGTTGAACTTAAATAAGTGTTATTTGGTTTTTGCGTTGAGCATGAATATGATTTGATCATGTTTATTGCAATACGGTTATTCATTAAAGTCAGAGAATAATTGTTGTTCTGTTTACATGAATAAAACCTTCGATGGTCATACACCCAATGAAACAAGTTCATTGGATCTCGATCGTAGTGATACACATATTCATAATATTGAAACCAAAAGATGCAAAGTTAATAATGATAGTGCAACTTATTTGTGGCACTGCCGTTTAGGTCATATCGGTGTAAAGCGCATGAAGAAACTCCATACTGATGGGCTTTTGGAACCACTTGATTATGAATCACTTGGTACTTGCAAACCATGCCTTATGGGCAATATGACTAAAACGCCGTTCTCCGGAACAATGAAGCAAGCAACAAATTTGTTGGAAATCATAAATACTGATGTATGTGGTCCGATGAATATTAAGGCTTACAGCAGGTATCATTATTTTCTGACCTTCACAAGATGATTTGAGCAGATATGGGGATATCTACTTGATGAAACATAAGTCTGAAACACTTGAACAGTTCAAAGAATTTCAGAGTGAAGTGGAAAATCATCGTGACAAGAAAATAAAAGTTTCTATGATATGATCGCAGAGGAATATTTGAGTTACGAGTTTGGTCTTCAGTTAAAACAATGTGAAATAGTTTCACTACTCACGCCACCTGGAACACCACAGCATAATGGTGTGTCTGAACGTCATAACCATACTTTATTGGATATAGTGCAATCTATGATGTTTCTTACCGATTTACCACTATCGTTTTGGGGTTATGCATTAGAGATAGCTGCATTCACGTTAAATAGGGCACCATCTAAATCCGTTGAGACGACACCGTGTGAACTATGGTTTGGCAAGAAACCTAAGCTGTCGTTTCTTAAAGTTTGGGGTTGCGATGCTTATATGAAAAAGTTTCATCCTGATAAGCTCAAACTCAAATCGGAGAAGTGCGTCTTCATAGGATATCCAAAGGAAACTATTGGATACACCTTCTATCACAGATCCGAAGGCAAGACTTTTGTTGCTAAAATTCGGAAACTTTCTGGAGAAGGAGTTTCTCTTGAAAGAAGTGAGTGGGAGGAAAGTAGAAAACTTGATAAGGTAATTGTACCTTCTACCTTATTGGAAAGTAGTTCATCACAAAAATCTGTTCTTGTGACTACTACACCAATTAGTGAGGAAGCTAATGATGATGATCATGTAACTTCAGATCAAGTTACTACCGAATCTCATAGGTAAACCAGAGTGAGATCCGCACCAGAGTGGTACGGTAATCCTGTTCTGGAGGTCATGTTATTTGACCATGACGAACCTACGAACTATGAGGAAGCGATGATGAGCCCAGATTCCGCGAAATGGTTTGAGGCCATGAAATCTGAGATATGATCCATGTATGTGAACAAAGTTTGGACTTTGGTTGACTTGCCCGATGATCGGCAAGCAATTGAGAATAAATGGATCTTCAAGAGGAAGACGGACGCTGATAGTAGTGTTACTATCTACAAAGCTAGAATTGTCGCAAAAGGTTTTCAACAAGTTCAAGGTGTTGACTACGATGAGAACTTCTCACTCTTATCTATGCTTGAGTCTGTCCGAATCATGTTAGTAATTGCCGCATTTTATGAAATCTGGCAAATGGATAAACAAAACTGCATTCCTTAATGGATTTATTAAAGAAGAGTTGTATATGATGCAATAGAAGGTTTTGTCAATCCGAAAGGTGCTAACAAAATGTGCAAGCTCCAGCGATCCATCTGTGGACTGGTGCAAGCATCTCGGAGTTGGAATATACGCTTTGATGAGTTGATCAAAGCATATAGTTTTATATAGACTTGCGGTGAAGCTTGTATTTACAAGAAAGTGAGTGGGAGCACTACAACATTTCTGATAAGTATATGTGAATGACATATTGTTTTTCGGAAATAATGTAGAATTATTCTGTAAAGCATAAAGGAGTGTTTGAAAGGAGTTTTTCAAAGAAAGACTTTGGTGAAGCTGCTTACATATTGAGCTTCAAGATCTATAGAGATAGATCAAGACGCTTGATAAGTTTTTTCAATGAGTACATACCTTGACAAGATTTTGAAGTAGTTCAAAATGGAGCAGTCAAAGAAAGAGTTCTTGCCTGTATTATAAGGTGTGAAGTTGAGTAAGACTCAAAGCCCGACCACGGCAGAGGATAGAAAGAGAATGAAAAGTCATTCCCTATGCCATGGCCATAGGTTCTATGAAGTATGTCATGCTGTATACCAGATCTATTGTATACCCTGCACTGATTTGGCAAGGGAGTACAATAGTGATCTAGGAGTAGATCACTGGACAGCGGCCAGAATAATCCTTAGTGAAATAAGGATATGTTTCTCGATTATGGACGTGATAAAAAGGTTCGTCGTAAAGGGTTACGCCGATGCAAGTTTTGACACTAATCTAGATGACTCTAAGTCTCGGTTTAGATACATATTGAAAGTGGGAGCAATTAGCTAGAGTAGCTCCATGCAGAGCATTGTTGACATAGAAATTTGCAAAATACATGTGGATCTGAATGTGGCAGACCCGTTGACTAAGATTCTCTCACAAGCAAAACATGATCACACCTTAGTACTCTTTGGGTGTTAATCACATAGCAATGTGAACTAGATTACTGAATCTAGTAAACCCTTTGGGTGTTGGTCACATGGCGATGTGAACTATGGGTGTTAATCACATGATGATGTGAACTATCGATGTTAATCACATGGTGATGTGATCTAGATTATTGACTCTAGTGCAAGTGGGAGACTGAAGGAAATATGCCCTAGAGGCAATAATAAAGTTATTATTTATTTCCTTATATCATGATAAATATTTATTATTCATGCTAGAATTGTATTAACCGGAAACATAATACATGTGTGAATACATAGACAAACAGAGTGTCACTAGTATGCCTCTACTTGACTAGCTCGTTAATCAAAGATGGTTATGTTTCCTAACCATGGACAAAGAGTTGTCATTTGATTAATGGGATCACATCATTAGATGAATGATCTGATTGACATGACCCATTCCATTAGCTTAGCACCCGATCGTTTAGTATGTTGCTATTGCTTTCTTCATGACTTATACATGTTCCTATGACTATGAGATTATGCAACTCCCGTTTACCGGAGGAACACTTTGGGTACTACCAAATGTCACAACGTAACTGGGTGATTATAAAGGAGTACTACAGGTGTCTCCAAAAGTAGATGTTGGGTTGGCGTATTTCGAGATTAGGATTTGTCACTCCGATTGTCGGAGAGGTATCTCTGGGCCCTCTCGGTAATACACATCACATAAGCCTTGCAAGCATAATAACTAAAGATGTTAGTTATGAGATGATGTATTACGGAACGAGTAAAGAGACTTGCCAGTAACGAGATTGAACTAGGTATTGGATACCGACGATCGAATCTCGGGCAAGTAACATGCCGATGACAAAGGGAACAACGTATGTTGTTATGCGGTCTGACCGATAAAGATCTTCGTAGAATATGTAGGAGCCAATATGGGCATCCAGGTCCCGCTATTGGTTATTGACCGGAGACATGTCTCGGTCATGTCTACATTGTTCTCGAACCGTAGGGTCCACACGCTTAACGTTACGATGACAGTTATTATGAGTTTATGCATTTTGATGTACCGAAGGTAGTTCGGAGTCCCGGATGTGATCACGGACATGACGAGGAGTCTCGAAATGGTCGAGACATAAAGATTGATATATTGGAAGCCTATGTTTGGCCATCGGAAGTGTTCCGGGTGAAATCGGGATTTTACTGGATTACCGGGAGGGTTACCGGAACCCCCCGAGAGCCAAATGGGCCTACATGGGCCATTGTGGAAAGGTGAAAGGGGCTGCCAAGGAGGGCTGCACGCCTCCCCCCTCCCCTAGTCCTATTAGGACTAGGAGAGGTGGCCGGCCACCTCTCTCTCTTTCCCTCTCTCTTTTTCCCAAGGATTCCTAGTTGGAATAGGATTGGGGGGGGGGGAGTCCTACTCCCGGTAGGAGTAGGACTCCTCCTGCGTCTCCCTCCTTTGGCCAGCCAGCCTCCCCCCTTAATCCTTTATATACGGGGGCACGGGAGACCCCAAGACACACAAGTTGATCCTTGAGATCGTTCCTTAGCCGTGTGCGGTGCCCCCTGCCACCAAATTCCACCTCGATCATACCGTTGTAGTGCTTAGGCGAAGCCCTGCGTCGGTAGTACATTAAGATCGTCACCACGCCGTCGTGCTGACGGAACTCCTCCCCGAAGCTTTGCTGGATCGGAGCCCGGGGATCGTCATCGAGCTGTACGTGTGCTAAGAACTCGGAGGTGCCAGAGTAACGGTGCTTGGATTGGTCGGATCGGGAAGAAGACGTACGACTACTTCCTCTACGTTGTGTGATCGCTTCCGCAGACAGTCTGCGTTGGTACATAGACAACACTCTCCCCCTCGTTGCTGTGCATCACCATGATCTTGCGTGTGCGTAGGAAAATTTTGAAATTATTACGTTCCCCAACACGCCTCCTGTTACCATCCGCCTTAGATGCACAGTTCGGGACCCCCTACCCGAGATCTGCCGGTTTTGACACCAACAGAGGCTATGGCTTCGGCATCCGTACAGTCGACGATTTGATTCTTCTTGGTCAAAAACTGGTTCCAGAATTGTTGGACTGACTCAGTGGGCTGCTGGATTACGTGGCTCAGGTCGTCGGTGTCCGGAGGCCGGACATAAGTACCCTGAAAATTGGCTCGAAAAGTGTCCTCGAGCTCCTCCCGGCATCCTATGGAGTCTTTAGGGAGGCTATTTAACTAGTGTCGAGCCATACCTTTGAGCTTTAATGGTACATATTTGATGGCGTGAAGGTCGTCGCCTCGTGCCATGTGGATGTGTAGTCGGAAGTCTTCTATCCATATGACCCGCTCCGTCGTTCTGTCATAGGGCTTGATATTTACGGGATTGAATCCCTCCCTGAATTGGTGCTGCATCACTCTATCCGTGAAGCACAGAGGGTGAGAGGCGCCCCTAACTCGGGCTAGATCTCATCGGAGACCATCTGTCATCCGGGCTCGCTGTTGTTCCCGGGATCTGTCATTTCGTTCTAGCCAAGATCGGTAACTGTCTTGTCGAACAGGAGAATTTTCGTTGGGTCCGTAAATGGACCTTGTCAGACCTGCGCAGGCATCTAGGTCGTGTCATAGGTCGTACTCGTAGGTAGGCCGAACTGGCTCCTTGCCTGGACGGCGAGGTGCAGCGAGAGGTTGTTCGGTTTTATCGGCTGGCCTATCCCGTCCTCGAGGGGGATGGTCCGGCTGGTCTGCCTGAGTGTGCCATCTGGGTGCTGGCTCCATGGCCTCATTGTCAAACTGCAGCAGAAGGTTTCGCATGGGCTAACTCTTGGTCTGCCGCTCGTTGCCATACCCTTCTTCGACAACTAGCACTTTAGTCCATCTGTCATTGAGGGTATCTTGCTCAGCCTTTATTCTCTGTTGCTTTTTCTTCAAGATACGCACGGTGGCAATGAGATGCTGTTTGAACCACTCTTCGGGGACGATGAAATCATGTTCGCCTAAAGTTACCTTCTCTTCGAAGGGGGGGAGGTAGTTGCTGTCTTCGGAGTCGCCAAGGTCTTCTAGGTTGAGCGGGTCTTCCTCCTCATGATTGGCTTGAGGTTGCTTGTCGGCGCCATGGTCTCCGAGGTTGTCCACGTTATCCAGAGTGTCGTTCTCTCCGGTGTCCGTGTTGCTCGCATTGCTACGATGTGCCTTGGAGCGATGGCGCTGTCTGCGGCGCCTGTGCGGCGCATCACTGGGTTTGCCGCTATCCTTCCTGGGGGTGCCTTCATCCTTCGAAGTGTCCACCATATAAATGTCGTAAGTGGACGTGGCTGTCCACTGGCTGGTGACAGGGGGTGCGGCATCGGCATTGGGGGTTGCTCCGCTTTCCTCATCCATGGAGTAGGCATTTTCTGAAGTGTAGTCCAATATGTCGGTTAAGTCCTTGACTATGGCCACGAGTTGGGTGGTGGGTGGGACACAAAATTCCATGAGGTAAGCCTCAATGGGTTGTTGAATGCAAGCCGTGGGCGGGTTCTCCCGAATAGCCATCGTCTGGATTCGGTCCAATGCATGGTAATTTGCTTAAATAATCCTAATATGCTAGGTGTTCAAGATTAATATTTTTTTCTTATGAGTGTTTTGAATACTAAGAGAAGTTTGATGCTTGATGATTGTTTTGAGATATGGAGGTAATAATATCAAAGTCGTGCTAGTTGAGTAGTTGTGAATTTGAGAAATGCTTGTGTTGAAGTTTGCAAGTCCTGTAGCATGCACGTATGGTAAACGTTATGTAACAAATTTGAAACATGAGGTGTTATTTGATTGTCTTCCTTATGAGTGACGGTCGGGGACGAGCGATGGTCTTTTCCTACCAATCTATCCCCATAGGAGCATGCGCGTAGTGCTTTGGTTTTTGATGACTTTAGATTTTTCCAATAAGTATGTGAGTTCTTTATGACTAATGTTGAGTCGATGGATTATATGCACTCTCACCCTTCCATCATTGCTAGCACCTTCGGTACCGTGCATTGCCCTTTCTCACATTGAGAGTTGGTGCAAACTTCGTTGGTGCATCCAAACCACGTGACATGATACGCTCTTGCACACATAAACCTCCTTATATCTTCCTCAAAACAGCCACCATACCTACCTATTATGGCATTTCCATAGCCATTCCGAAATATATTGCCATGCAACTTTCCACCATTCCGTTTATCATGACACATTCATCATTGTCATATTGCTTAGCATGATCATGTAGTTTACATAGTATTTGTGGCAAAGCCATCGTTCATAATTTTCATACATGTCACTCTTGGTTCATTGCATATCCCGGTACACCGCCGGAGGCATTCATATAGAGTCATATCTTGTTCTAAATATCAAGTTGTAATTCTTGAGTTGTAAATAAATAGAAGTGTGATGACCATCATTCATAGAGCATTGTCCCAAATAAAAAAAAGGAGAAAGGCCACAAAAAAGGCCAAATAAAAAAAGAAAAGAAAATATATAAAGAAGGGACAATGCTACTATCCTTTTTCCACACTTGTGCTTCAAAGTAGCACCATAATCTTCATGATAGAGAGTCTTTTGTTTTGTCACTTTCATATACTAGTGGGAATTTTTCATTATAGAACTTGGCTTGTATATTCTAACAATGGGCCTCCTCAAGTGCCCTAGGTCTTCGTGAGCAAGCAAGTTGGATGCACACCCACTTAGTTTCTTTTGTTGAGCTTTCATACATTTATAGCTCTAGTGCATCCGTTGCATGGCAATCCCTACTCCTTGCATTAACATCAATCGATGGGCATCTCTATAGCTCATTGATTAGCCTCATTGATGTGAGACTATCTTTTTTTTCTTCTCCACATAACCCCCATCATATTCTATTCCACCCATAGTGCTATATCCATGGCTCGTGCTCATGTATTGCATGAAGGTTTATAGGTTTGGGATCACTAAAATATGAAACAATTGTTTGGCTTGTCATCGGGGTTGTGCATGATGAGAGCATTCTTGTGTGACGAAAATGGAGCATGACTAAACTATATGATTTTGTAGGGATGAACTTTCTCTGGCCATGTTATTTTGAGAGGACATAATTGCTTAGTTAGTATGCTTGAAGTATTATTATTTTTATGTCAATATGAACTTTTATCTTGAATCTTTCGGATATGAATATTCATACCACAATTAAGAAGAATTACATTAAAATTATGCCAAGTAGCACTCTGCATCAAAAATTCTGTTTTTATCATTTACCTACTCGAGGACGACAAGGAATTACGCTTGGGGATGCTTGATACGTCTCCAACGTATCTATAATTTTTTATTGCTCCATGCTATATTATCTACTGTTTTGGACATTATTGGGCTTTATTATCCACTTTTATTTTATTTTTGGGACTAACCTATTAACCGGAGGCCCAACCCAGAATTGTTGTTTTTCGCCTATTTTAGGGTTTCGAAGAAAAGGAATATCAAATGGAGTCCAAACGGAATGAAACCTTCGGGAACGTGATTTTCTCACCGAACATGATCCAGGAGACTTGGACCCTACGTCAAGACACAAAGGAGGAGGCCACGAGGTAGGGGCGCGCCTGCCCCCCCCCCAAGCGTGCCCTCCACCCTCGTGGGCCCCCTGTTGCTCCACCGACATACTCCTTCCTCCTATATATACCTACGTACCCCAAACGATCAGATACGGAGCCAAAACCCTAATTCCACCGTCGCAACTTTCTGTATCCATGAGATCCCATCCTGGGCCTGTTCCGGAGCTCCGGCGAAGGAGGTATCCATCACGGAGGGCTTCTACATCATCACCATAGCCCCTCCGATGAAATGTGAGTAGTTCACCTCAGACCTACGGGTCCATACTTATTAGCTAGATGGCTTCTTCTCTCTTTTTGGATCTCAATACAATGTTCTCCCCCTCTCTTGTGGAGATCTATTTGATGTAACCTTCTTTTGCGGTGTGTTTGTTGAGCCTGATGAATTGTGGGTTTATGATCAAGTCTATCTATGAACAATATTTGAATCTTCTCTGAATTCTTTTATGTATGATTGGTTATCTTTGCAAGTCTCTTCGAATTATCAGTTTGGTTTGGCCTACTAGATTGATCTTTCTTGCAATGGGAGAAGTGCTTAGCTTTGGGTTCAATCTTGCGGTGTCCTTTCCCAGTGACAGTAGGGGCAGCAAGGCACGTATTTTATTGTTGCCATCGAGGATAACAAGATGGGGTTTTCATCATATTGCATATGTTTATCCCTCTACATCATGTCATCTTGCTTAAGGCGTTACTCTGTTTTCATGAACTTAATACTCTAGATGCATGCTGGATAGCGGTCGATGAGTGGAGTAATAGTAGTAGATGCAGGCAGGAGTCGGTCTACTTGTCTCGGACGTGATTCCTATATACTTGATCATGCCTCGATATTCTCATAACTATGCTCAATTCTGTCAATTGCTCAACAGTAATTCGTTCACCCACCGTAGAACACTTATGCTCTTGAGAGAAGCCACTAGTGAAACCTATGGGCCCCGGGTCTATCTTCATAATATTAATCTTCTAATACTTTGCTTTTATTTTACTTTGCATCTTTATCATAAAAATACCAACAATATTATCTGATCATATCTATCAGATCTCACTCTCGTAAGTGGCCGTGTAGGGATTGACAACCCCTTAACACGTTGGTTGCAAGGATTTATTTGTTTTGTGCAGGTAAGAGGGACTCGCGCATGGCCTCCTACTGGATTGATACCTTGGTTCTCAAAAACTGAGGGAAATACTTACCCTACTCTACTGCATCATCCCTTCCTCTTCGGGGAAAAACCAACGCAGTGCTCAAGAGGTAGCAAGAAGGATTTCTGGCGCTGTTGCCAGGGAATCTACGCAAAAGTCAATATACCAAGTACCCATCACAATCCCTATCTCCCGCATTACATTATTTGCCATTTGCCTCTCATTGTCCTCTGCCCCACGTCCCCCTTGCCGTTTTATTTGCCCTCTCTTTCCCTATCCTCCCTCTCTTTCCCGTTTGCCTCTTTTTGCCCGCTTGCTTTTTGTTTGCTTGTGTGTTGGATTGTCTGCTTGTCTCGATGGATCTACCCCGATTTGGTGATCTTCACCTTAAAAGGTTAGAAGAAATCGAAAACAACGTTAGGAGTTTTATGGTCTTGCAATTCGAGCATAATAATTTCTTTAGAAACGAGCTTAAGGAACAAAAAGGTTTTATGAGTTTTATGAATAAAGAGCTTGATGATATGTCTAAAGAATTTGATGGTTTAAGATCCCAAATTGGTCGTCTTGAGAAATTGACTGCTGAAATTTCGGATAAGCAGGCTACCTTAGTTAATAAGATGGCCGCTAAACCGGATCCCTATGAAAATAAAGATGAAGATCTAAAAGTTATTGATGTGTCCCCTATTAAATCTTTGTTTTGCAATATTAATCTTAATAATGATGGGACTTAATATGATCCACCTTTACCTAGAAGGCGTTCCAAGAATTCAAAGTTTTTAGATCTTGATGCTAAAATTGATGAAAGTCGGATCGAAGAAATTAAAACCCTAGATGTTGCTAAACCCGCTATTTTGGATTTCAAGGAATTTAATTATGAAAATTTCTCTTTGATTGATTCTCTTTCCTTGTTGCAATCTGTGCTAAATTCTCTTCACGCTTATAGTCAAAATAAAGCATTCACTAAACATATCGTTGATGCCTTGATGCAATCTTATGAAGAAAAACTTGAATTGGAAGTTTCTATCCCTAGAAAACTTTATGACGAGTGGGAACCAACTTGTGACGCCCGGATAATCATGCTACAGTAATCTCACGCTAATCATGCCACGTCACCTCAGTTACTGTTGCTAATCTATCGTTAGGTCAAAACCGGTCCAAAATTCAAATTCAAAGTTTGGTAAATAATAACAGTTTTCAAAAATTAAAACAAAAATGTTCGGTGGTTGCCGAATAATGCATAGGTAATTATGGTGGAGAAACCACACTTTTATAAAATGTTTAAATAATATAAAATGAATTAAACAGTAACAAAACCAATTACTTAAAAGCTTTTAAAATATTAAACACTTACAAATTATTTTATTTTAGGCCCTAATTTAATTGTGGTGGTGGCATATTGTTAATACTAATTTAGGTACAACTAATGTGTTTTATAAAACTAAGCTATTTGAATTATAAACTTAAAATAGAAAAGAAAAGAAAATAAGAAAAAGGGAAAGACTAGAACAAGAAAAAAAATAAAAGGAACCCCCCCTCATCTGGGCCTCGGCCCAGCATGCCGATGGGTCGCCAGGCCGGCCCACCCAGTCCACCTTATCCCCACAACCCCCCCCCCCCTCGCAACCCTAATCCCCACTGCCCCCCACTCGCTCTCCCCCTCCTCCCCGATCCAGATCGGATCGAGGGGGGAACGCACCACCCCGCCTCCCTGACGACCGCGCCACCCCTCGCCGTTGGACGCCGCCGCCCGGAGCCCGCGCCACCTCGCCGGCCTCCTCCTCCTCCCCACGCCGGACCTCCCCGCCCTCCTCTCCAGCCATGCTCGGTGCCCGACGCCGCACTTCGCCTGGCCCCGCCGCCGCCGAACCTCCACCACGCCTAACGCCGCCCCTGCCTCCTCCCAGGCGCCCCCCCACTCGACTGGATCGGGGAGGGACCAGATCCCGCGCCGGCCGAACGCACCTCGACGCCGGCGCCCATCCCCTGCGTCTTCGCCCGTCGTCGCCGGCCTGCCTCCCCATCGCCGCCTCATCCTCGACGTCCACCCCGAGCCCCACTGCCCGTGCCCTACTGCTCCCCTGTGAGCTCCCCTCCCTCTCTCTGCCATGGCCGCGCCCTCCCCCCTCGACCGCTCTGCCGCGCGCGCGCCCAGCCGCCACGACCCGCCCGCGCGCCTTGCTCGCCCCGCACTGCCTCACACGCGCGGTGGCCGCGTCCGGCTGCGCTCGTCACCCCCGCGCGCGCCCACCTGCCGCTGCTGGCTCCCCGCGACCGCCGTGCGCGGCCCCGCCTCAGACCGGCCATGCTCCGGCACTGCCATGGCCGCTCCTCGGCGTCCTGGCCTCCTGCCGCTGGCCACCGTGCCGCCCCGCGCCTCCCCGCAGCTGCATCTGCTACTGCTGCTGCCGTCCCTGGCCTTGTCTCCAACCGCCGCCCCGCGCTCGCCGTCGTTGCCCGGTGCAGCCTCCCTGCGTCGCCCCCCCCCCATCTCACCGACCTCGCCGCGGCGCCCGGCAGGCTCCCCCGTCGCCAGTGGCCTCGCCTGCGTCTGGGCGTAGTGCCCCTCGGGCACGGGTGCCCGCCCGTTAACCCGCACGCCCGATAGGCCCATAGGGCCAATGACATGTGGGGCCCGACCCCCTAGAATGTTTTAATAAAAAAATATAAAAAAATAAAATAAAAATATAGATAAAAATAAATAATTAATAAATAATATAATTAATTAACTAATTAGTTAACCTAATTAATTATGATTAAATTAACTAATTAGGATTAATTAACCTAATGTTAATTAATCTAATCAACTACTGTTAATTAGTTAATTAACTAGTATGACAGTGGGGCCCACCCCCTTAATTAATTTTGATTAGTTTAATTAATCTGTTTAATTAAAATGTGTCACTGACCAGTGGGACCCACTGGTCAGGTTGACCAAGTCAACGCCGTGTTGACTGCTGACATCATGCTGACGTCATCATGACATCAGCAGGCACTATTCTGGATAATGTTTAATTAAATTAATTAAATAAATCCTAAAAATGATTTAAATCTTTTAAAATTAATATAAAATAAACCGTAGCTCGGATGAAAAAACTTTGTACATGAAAGTTGCTCAGAACGACGAGACGAACCCGGATACGCAGCCCGTTCGTCCGCCACGCATCCCTAGCATAGCGAACACGCAACTTTCCCCCTCCGGCTCCTCCGCCCGAAAACGCGAAACACCGGGGATACTTCCCCGGATGTTATCCCCCTTCACCGGTATCATCTACTACCGCGTTAGGGCACCCCTAACGCCGTTACTTGACATGTCATGCATCACTATGCATATGCTTGCTTAAATATTTATTGTTTCTCCCCCCTCTCTCGATAGCTACCGAGACCGACGCCGCTGCTACCCAGTACGACTACGGAGTTGACGACCCCTCTCTCTTGCCAGAGTAACCAGGCAAGCCCCCCCCCCCCTTGATCACCAGATATCGCCTACTCTCCTCTATACTACTTGCATTAGAGTAGTGTAGCATGTTACTACTTTCGTTATTCCTATCCTGATGCATAGCCTGTCCTTGTTACTACTGTTGATACCTTTACCTGCAATCCTACTTGCTTAGTATAGGATGCTAGTTTATCATCAGTGGCCCTACATTCTTGTCCGTCTGCCATGCTATACTATCGGGCCGTGATCACTCGGGAGGTGATCACGGGTATATACTGTATACTTTATACATGATACATGTGGTGCCTAAAGACGGGTAGGCTCGTAGGAGCACCCGCGAGTGGATCTTTGAGGCGGAGCGACAGGGCAGGTTCCGACCACCTAGGAGAGAGGTGGGCCTGGCCCTGGTCGGTGTTCGCGGATACTTAACACGCTTAACGAGATCTGGGTATTTGATCTGAGTCTGGCCATTTGGTCTATACGCACTAACCATCTATGTGGGAGCAGTTATGGGTATCCCGGCGTCGTGGTATCAGCCGAAGCCTTTGTGATGTCAGCGACTGAGTGGCGCGCGCCGGATTGGACTGGAAAGCCACTAGGCTAGGTCTGCTTCCGGCCGCGTACGCAACGTGCAGGTGTGCAAAGGGCGATGGGCCCAGACCCCTGCGCCATAGGATTTAGACCGGCGTGCTGGCCTCTCTGTTGTGCCTAGGTAGGGCTGCGACGTGTTGATCTTCCGAGGCCGGGCATGACCCAGAAAAGTGTGTCCGGCCAAATGGGATCGAGCGTGTTGGGGTATGTGGTGCACCCCTGCAGGGAAGTTTATCTATTCGAATAGCCGTGTCCCTCGGTAAAAGGACGACCCGGAGTTGTACTTTGACCTTATGACAACTAGAACCGGATACTTAATAAAACACACCCTTCCAAGTGCCAGATACAACCGGTGATCGCTCTCTCTCAGGGCGACAAGGAGAGGATCATCGGTTAGGATTATGCTATGCGATGCTACTTGGAGGACTTCAGTCTACTCTCTTCTACATGCTGCAAGACGGAGGCTGCCAGAAGCGTAGTCTTCGACAGGATTAGTTACCCCCCTCTTATTCTGGCATTCTGCAGTTCAGTCCACATATGATACCCTTATTCCATTTGATACCCATGCATATGTAGTATAGCTCCTTGCTTGCGAGTACTTTGGATGAGTACTCACGGTTGCTTTCTCCCTCTTTTCCCTCTATCCCTTCTACCTGGTTGTCGCAACCAGATGTTGGAGCCCAGGAGCCAGACGCCACCGTCGACGACGACTCCTACTACACCGGAGGTGCCTACTACTACGTGCTGCCCGCTGACGACGACCAGGAGTAGTTTAGGAGGATCCCAGGCAGGAGGCATGCGCCTCTTTCGATCTGTATCCCAGTTTGTGCTAGCCATCTTATGGCAACTTGTTTAACTTATGTCTGTACTCAGATATTGTTGCTTCCGCTGACTCGTCTATGATCGAGCTCTTGTATTCGAGCCTTCGAGGCCCCTGGCTTGTAATATGATGCTTGTATGACTTATTTTATTTGTAGAGTTGTGTTGTGATATCTTCCCGTGAGTCCCTGATCTTGATCGTACACGTTTGCGTGTATGATTAGTGTATGATTAAATCGGGGGCGTCACAAGTTGGTATCAGAGCCGACTGCCTGTAGGAATCCCCCTTCCAAACTCCTTGGCCGAAGTTGAGTCTAGACATTACAAAACTTTTACTAACATGGCTGTGCGGCTTACGGGCCCACGTCGCCATCTGGGTGGTATTAGAATCTTTTATTCCTCGCCTTTATTCTGGGACCCTGATCTCACTTCTATTCGGGTTAAATGGTTTTGCTAACTCTGACTCTAGGATCTCGTAAATACTTTCTCCCGGATAGCCCCTTCGTTCCAGATGATGGCCTGCTTCACCGGAAGATTCCGAAGATACTCTTTGCTATTCCTCTCGAGACTTTGTGCCCATCACTTTTGCTATTCCCGACCACCGATAAATCCTTATGGATAACTACTTACACTTGCCATTCATACGATCATCCCCCATTGATCTTGTTATTACAAGATACCCCGAAGTCTTCTCTATTGTTCCGAGAATACTTTGTGCCTACTGCCTAGCAGTTCCTTGCCACATGAATACCCCTTCAATTAAATCCTCGCACTTGTCGAGTATCCACTCATCCCCAGTTGTTCATGTGTTTCACAATGGTCTTCGAAATACTATTCGATCCTCCAAAAATCCTTAGTAGCTTATTGCTCTGCAATACTTGCCTGCTTGCATTATGGATGCTTTCCACATGTCTGGCAATATTCGTTAGTATCCTTAGGCATCGTCTTTTTGATCCTATTGATTCAACATGAGTGCGAATGCACGCAATCATCAGTTGATCCTTTTAAGTTATCTTTCTGGCTCAGACGTTATTTTAAAACATGAGCTGGATCTCGACCAATCAAATTGCTGTCGATTGTACCCTTAAGGCTATTCAACTTATCCATCCCTAATCAGAGCATTGCTTCTGATCCCTTGTCTTGGAATTGATAATTCCTTTGCATTTGAGCCTTGAATTAGTCAGCTGTTTCTAAAGTCTTATCTCCTTGCATTGTTTCTCCCTCTGGTTGAGTACCGATGCTCACACCAGATCCCTTGAGGACCACCAGATCATTTGCTGGATTTTATCCGACAGCGTCCTTCATATTCAATAAGTCTGTGAGCCTCTCCTCGGATACATAATACATTTGGTAAATTGTATCCTCTGCTTTCTCAAACATGCTCTACTATCGAGCTTGTGTTATTTATTCTTGAAATTTGTGGTATATACTCCTAAGATGCCCTGATGGGTTGAACCTATGCCTTCTCTAAACTGTGTGAACTCGAAAGTTTTCACGAGCCATACACTTCTGGTATTTTGCCAAATAAAATTTCAACACCACAACTTCTTCGAAAGTGAGAAGTGAATGAAAGGTTATGCATTGGAGAATTGGGAGTCGACCTTGAGCCTTTGCGTTCATGCCCATGGACCCGATGTGAAACTTATCATCGAAGCTTCTTGTAAATGATATTACTTCCCTTGGTATAAGTTCATCTTATATCTGGGATCCGGCCTTTTACAATCGTGGTTCCGACCATGTTCTCTTTTAAATACCATTTTCGATGCAAGTGTAAGCACTTGTCTCATGTGGATCAATACCTCGGTCCAACCTCTACTTTGATCCGTCTTCGAGTATTACCCCCCTGGTATCTCGAGATTATCTTGAAACTGCATAACTTCTTATGAGTTCTTCATCAAGTACTACATTCTCACTGATTACAGTTTTCATGGGCTCTGAGTTATTAAACACTCAAAGACACCGATAACTGAACCGAGTCTACCCTACGGTTCAGCAACTCTTGATAATCTTCTTTAAGTCCGAGTTTGTACTCGATCATGTCATTCCTAGCCTGATCGGCTATATCATTATCGTGCTAAATTTTAACTATGCTGCCTGGTCCTTAATCCCGGAGCACAACTTTCGATGATGAGCTAAGCTTACGTCGATCTTCCTCGTCGTATCAATTCACCTTGAACAACAAGCTTGATTTCAAGTTTGTGCCCTACCCATGGTTCCAATAACCTTCCGCTTCATCATTCCTTTGATTTGATGTTGTCACTGGTTGATTACATCTTGAAATCTCTCGACCAATGTGCCGTGAAGATCATCAACCTTATGAGGTCTTCCTGGATATCAATTGAATTCATGATGAGAAATACCATCCCTGCCCCCGATGAATTGTATTATCATCGGCCACTTTATTGCCTTCCCTCCAACACAAACTTATTCGTGTTTTGAGTTATACCTTGAGGTCCTTGCTATACAGCATTTGTTCTTCTTTACCTTGGAATGTTACCACCTTTTATGTCAAGAATGTCGTGGTAATTTTACCACCTCTTGAGAATTCTTGATATAGTAATATCTCTCGCCTTTTGCGTTCATCTCTTGGTCTCCGTATTGTTTCTAACCGGAATACCGACTAATGGTCTGTGTTGTGCAAATTCTAAACTTCTAGCAACCCTATTGCTTGAAGTTATTGGTCTACAGTTTCATTCTAAGTCTATTGATTATTGAATCATCATTCAAACATTGATCGTGCTACCTAGTCCAGATTCCTGGGTGCACCCTTCTATCATTGTTCAGTTGTGTATGTTTCCCTCGAGCATACATCATTATGACATTTGATCCGACAAATGATATTTCCTTGTTCACATAATTGTGGAAATCAATCCTTTGGAAATCTCGATGATTTGTTGTTGAGCCTATCAGCCACCTCCTCATCCTCTCCTTGGTTTACTGATGACCTCTTGTTTCAGAGCTCACTTACATAGATCACTTCTGAGAATCTCACAATGTCATCTCGTCAAATTGTGTTGCACCTTTTCTTCTCAGGCATCCCGAGTCTGAGGTATCCTGACACCAATCAAATCTGAATCTCGGTCAGATATGATGGTTGGAACATATTTCCAAGAGTTTTGATGTTGGTCCTGTGATGACCCGGTAACATGATGTCATGCCTAGCACCCCCCCCCCCCCCGGCTGGAGGACCTATCATTATAGTTTCCTTTTTAACAAGGTTAACCATTCTTCCATGAGGAAATCGTAAAACTTATCTTATAAGTTGTTCCCGATGGATCCTTTGTGTATCCAAAATCCGACCTTTTCTTGAAAACCATGTCAATGCTATCTCGAAGCATGTCGGTGGTGCTCCGGTTTTCAACAAGAACATTTGAAGCCCAATGCTAAATGTTACTTGCTCAATTATCCAAACATCGTGGCATCGGTAATGTCATGAAATTTCTCTCCCCTTTCCTAAAGAGTTTTCTACCTTCTATCCGGTCTCGGATATCATGCTCTGTTTGTCCTTGGGAAGGATATACCCCTGAAATATGTGTTTAAACACATTTTCCTTTCCATTCTTCTGTTAAATCTGATAATCATATTTTCCTTTCCATTGTTCTGTTTAACCTTCTTGAGGTTTATATGATCTAAGCAGTAATACGTCACTGCTTTTATAAGCACCTCGGCGTACAACTCTGTCAGTAAGACCCTGTTACTATTGTTGTTGACATTCCGGTAACCACCGATGAACAAGAACTTTGCCTATTGGTCCGCCTCATTTCAACGAGCAGGAAAATGGTTCTCTTCGTCCCTCGCCCTTGGTACCGACATTGTTGCCAACATAAATGATAGGCTACCCTCTGACATGTCTTGCTATCACGACCGTGCAAGATATCAACGCTTTACCTACTTTTAACCACATGGTGGGCCCATAACCCACAGTTACACAGGATCGAAACCTGACCCTCCTATACACCCCCGGTTTCCAAATTTAATTCCTCGCACTTGGCCTCGTTTGTGATTCACGAGCCACCTTCCGAGAAATCATCGATTCTGGTATTAAACACAATACCTATACCGTTGCCTTGTTTCAGGCAACGAAGATTGTCTATCCGTTTCAAACTTCTTATGGTACCTTCTTACTTTGCTCTCGATGTGTTTTAATTGTTCAACTCGAGAGATACTCTTATGATCATTCGTGGGATACCCCCTAAATGAATTTCCCTTATAACATTCAATTGTTGTAAAGCAGCCCCTTACCTATTCATAAGTACGATGGAGTTCCTCGAAGAAAGGACGACAACTTCATCATGATACATTGGAATAAAGAACTGAAGACATCAACGAAGGGAATTAACTTCTTCGAGAAGATCCATTAGCATATCGTAACCAGAACTTTCCCCTTACTCCCCTCTTAAATCTCGGGACGAGATTTCTTGTAGTGGAGGAGAATTGTGACGCCCGAATAATCATGCTACAGTAATCTCACGCTAATCATGCCACGTCACCTCAGTTACTGTTGCTAATCTATCGTTAGGTCAAAACCGGTCCAAAATTCAAATTCAAAGTTTGGTAAATAATAACAGTTTTCAAAAATTAAAACAAAAATGTTCGGTGGTTGCCGAATAATGCATAGGTAATTATGGTGGAGAAACCACACTTTTATAAAATGTTTAAATAATCTAAAATGAATTAAACAGTAACAAAACCAATTACTTAAAAGCTTTTAAAATATTAAACACTTACAAATTATTTTATTTTAGGCCCTAATTTAATTGTGGTGGTGGCATATTGTTAATACTAATTTAGGTACAACTAATGTGTTTTATAAAACTAAGCTATTTGAATTATAAACTTAAAATAGAAAAGAAAAGAAAATAAGAAAAAGGGAAAGACTAGAACAAGAAAAAAAATAAAAGGAACCCCCCCTCATCTGGGCCTCGGCCCAGCATGCCGATGGGTCGCCAGGCCGGCCCACCCAGTCCACCTTATCCCCACAACCCCCCCCCCCCCTCGCAACCCTAATCCCCACTGCCCCCCACTCGCTCTCCCCCTCCTCCCCGATCCAGATCGGATCGAGGGGGGAACGCACGACCCCGCCTCCCTGACGACCGCGCCACCCCTCGCCGTTGGACGCCGCCGCCCGGAGCCCGCGCCACCTCGCCGGCCTCCTCCTCCCCACGCCGGACCTCCCCGCCCTCCTCTCCAGCCATGCTCGGTGCCCGACGCCGCACTTCGCCTGGCCCCGCCGCCGCCGAACCTCCACCACGCCTAACGCCGCCCCTGCCTCCTCCCAGGCGCCCCCCCACTCGACTGGATCGGGGAGGGACCAGATCCCGCGCCGGCCGAACGCACCTCGACGCCGGCGCCCATCCCCTGCGTCTTCGCCCGTCGTCGCCGGCCTGCCTCCCCATCGCCGCCTCATCCTCGACGTCCACCCCGAGCCCCACTGCCCGTGCCCTACTGCTCCCCTGTGAGCTCCCCTCCCTCTCTCTGCCATGGCCGCGCCCTCCCCCCTCGACCGCTCTGCCGCGCGCGCCCAGCCGCCACGACCCGCCCGCGCGCCTTGCTCGCCCCGCACCGCCTCACACGCGCGGTGGCCGCGTCCGGCTGCGCTCGTCGCCCCCGCGCGCGCCCACCTGCCGCTGCTGGCTCCCCGCGACCGCCGTGCGCGGCCCCGCCTCAGACCGGCCATGCTCCGGCACTGCCATGGCCGCTCCTCGGCGTCCTGGCCTCCTGCCGCTGGCCACCGTGCCGCCCCGCGCCTCCCCGCAGCTGCATATGCTACTGCTGCTGCCGTCCCTGGCCTTGTCTCCAACCGCCGCCCCGCGCTCGCCGTCGTTGCCCGGTGCAGCCTCCCTGCGTCGCCCCCCCCCATCTCACCGACCTCGCCGCGGCGCCCGGCAGGCTCCCCCGTCGCCTGTGGCCTCGCCTGCGTCTGGGCGTAGTGCCCCTCGGGCACGGGTGCCCGCCCGTTAACCCGCACGCCCGATAGGCCCATAGGGCCAATGACATGTGGGGCCCGACCCCCTAGAATGTTTTAATAAAAAAATATAAAATAAATAAAATAAAAATATAGATAAAAATAAATAAATAATAAATAGTATAATTAATTAACTAATTAATTATGATTAAATTAACTAATTAAGATTAATTAACCTAATGTTAATTAATCTAATCAACTACTGTTAATTAGTTAATTAACTAGTATGACAGTGGGGCCCACCCCCTTAATTAATTTTGATTAGTTTAATTAATCTGTTTAATTAAAATGTGTCACTGACCAGTGGGACCCACTGGTCAGGTTGACCAACTCAACGCCGTGTTGACTGCTGACATCATGCTGACGTCATCATGACATCAGCAGGCACTATTCTGGATAATGTTTAATTAAATTAATTAAATAAATCCTAAAAATGATTTAAATCTTTTAAAATTAATATAAAATAAACCGTAGCTCGGATGAAAAAACTTTGTACATGAAAGTTGCTCAGAACGACGAGACGAACCCGGATACGCAGCCCGTTCGTCCGCCACGCATCCCTAGCATAGCGAACACGCAACTTTCCCCCTCCGGCTCCTCCGCCCGAAAACGCGAAACACCGGGGATACTTCCCCGGATGTTATCCCCCTTCACCGGTATCATCTACTACCGCGTTAGGGCACCCCTAACGCCGTTACTTGACATGGCATGCATCACTATGCATATGCTTGCTTAAATATTTATTGTTTCTCCCCCCTCTCTCGATAGCTACCGAGACCGACGCCGCTGCTACCCAGTACGACTACGGAGTTGACGACCCCTCTCTCTTGCCAGAGTAACCAGGCAAGCCCCCCCCCCTTGATCACCAGATATCGCCTACTTTCCTCTATACTACTTGCATTAGAGTAGTGTAGCATGTTACTACTTTCGTTATTCCTATCCTGATGCATAGCCTGTCCTTGTTACTACTGTTGATACCTTTACCTGCAATCCTACTTGCTTAGTATAGGATGCTAGTTTATCATCAGTGGCCCTACATTCTTGTCCGTCTGCCATGCTATACTATCGGGCCGTGATCACTCGGGAGGTGATCACGGGTATATACTGTATACTTTATACATGATACATGTGGTGCCTAAAGACGGGTAGGCTCGTAGGAGCACCCGCGAGTGGATCTTTGAGGCGGAGCGACAGGGCAGGTTCCGACCACCTAGGAGAGAGGTGGGCCTGGCCCTGGTCGGTGTTCGCGGATACTTAACACGCTTAACGAGATCTGGGTATTTGATCTGAGTCTGGCCATTTGGTCTATACGCACTAACCATCTATGTGGGAGCAGTTATGGGTATCCCGGCGTCGTGGTATCAGCCGAAGCCTTTGTGATGTCAGCGACTGAGTGGCGCGCGCCGGATTGGACTGGAAAGCCACTAGGCTAGGTCTGCTTCCGGCCGCGTACGCAACGTGCAGGTGTGCAAAGGGCGATGGGCCCAGACCCCTGCGCCATAGGATTTAGACCGGCGTGCTGGCCTCTCTGTTGTGCCTAGGTAGGGCTGCGACGTGTTGATCTTCCGAGGCCGGGCATGACCCAGAAAAGTGTGTCCGGCCAAATGGGATCGAGCGTGTTGGGGTATGTGGTGCACCCCTGCAGGGAAGTTTATCTATTCGAATAGCCGTGTCCCTCGGTAAAAGGACGACCCGGAGTTGTACTTTGACCTTATGACAACTAGAACCGGATACTTAATAAAACACACCCTTCCAAGTGCCAGATACAACCGGTGATCGCTCTCTCTCAGGGCGACGAGGAGAGGATCATCGGTTAGGATTATGCTATGCGATGCTACTTGGAGGACTTCAGTCTACTCTCTTCTACATGCTGCAAGACGGAGGCTGCCAGAAGCGTAGTCTTCGACAGGATTAGTTACCCCCCTCTTATTCTGGCATTCTGCAGTTCAGTCCACATATGATACCCTTATTCCATTTGATACCCATGCATATGTAGTATAGCTCCTTGCTTGCGAGTACTTTGGATGAGTACTCACGGTTGCTTTCTCCCTCTTTTCCCTCTATCCCTTCTACCTGGTTGTCGCAACCAGATGTTGGAGCCCAGGAGCCAGACGCCACCGTCGACGACGACTCCTACTACACCGGAGGTGCCTACTACTACGTGTTGCCCGCTGACGACGACCAGGAGAAGTTTAGGAGGATCCCAGGCAGGAGGCCTGCGCCTCTTTCGATCTGTATCCCAATTTGTGCTAGCCATCTTATGGCAACTTGTTTAACTTATGTCTGTACTCAGATATTGTTGCTTCCGCTGACTCGTCTATGATCGAGCTCTTGTATTCGAGCCTTCGAGGCCCCTGGCTTGTAATATGATGCTTGTATGACTTATTTTATTTGTAGAGTTGTGTTGTGATATCTTCCCGTGAGTCCCTGATCTTGATCGTACACGTTTGCGTGTATGATTAGTGTACGATTAAATCGGGGGCGTCACACAACTATTAAAATTAAGATCAACGATCATGAGTTTTATGCTTTATGTGATTTGGGTGCTAGTGTTTCCACGATTCCAAAGACTTTGTGCGATTTGTTAGGTTTCCGTGATTTTGATGATTGCTCTCTAAACTTGCATCTTGCGGATTCCACTATTAAGAAACATATGGGAAGAATTAATGATGTTCTTATTGTTGCAAATAGGAATTATGTACCCGTAGATTTTATTGTTCTTGACATAGATTGCAATCCTTCATGTCCTATTATTCTTGGTAGACCTTTCCTTAGAACGATTGGTGCAATTATCGGTATGAAGGAAGGAAATATTAGATTCCAATTTCCGTTAAGGAAAGGCATGGAACACTTTCCTAGAAATAAAATTAAATTACCTTATGAATCTATTATGAGAGCCACTTATGGATTGCCTACCAAAGATGGCAATACCTAGATCTATCCTTGCTTTTTACGTCTAGCTAGGGGCGTTAAACGATAGCGCTTGTTGGGAGGCAACCCAATTTTATTTTTATTCCTTTCTTTTTGCTCCTGTTTAGTAATAAATAATTTATCTAGCCTCTGTTTAGGTTGTGTTTTTTGTGTTTAATTAGTGTTTGTGCCAAGTAGAACCATTGGGAAGACTTGGGGAAATTCTTGATATCTTGCTGTAAAAAACAGAAACTGTAGCGCTCACGAGAACTGCTGCCATTTTTATTTGGAAGGTGATATTTAGTTAATTATTTTTGCATATGATTAATAGATAAATTCCTCACGTCCAGAAATTAATTTTAGAATTTTTGGGATTCCATATCTTGTTCTAGCTACAGATTACTACAGACTGTTCTGTTTTTGACATATTCTGTTTTTCGTGTGTTGTTTGCTTATTTTGATGAATCTATGGCAAGTAAAATAGTTTATAAACCATAGAGAAGTTGGAATGCTGTAGGTTTAACACCAATATAAATAAAGAATGATTTCATTACAGTACCTTGAAGTGTGCTTTTCTTTTCTTTCGCTAACGGAGCTCACGAGATTTTCTACTTTAAGTTTTGTGTTGTGAAGTTTTCGAGTTTTGGGTAAAGATTTGATGGACTATGCAACAAGGAGTGGCAAGAGCCTAAGCTTGGGGATGCCCATGGCACCCCCAATATAATCTAAGGACACCTAAAAGCGAAATCTTGGGGATGCCCCGGAAGGCATCCCGTCTTTTCGTCTACTTCTATCGGTAACTTTACTTGGAGCTATATTTTTATTCACCACATGATATGTGTTTTGCTTGCAGCGTCTGGTATGATTTGAGTATTTGATTTTTAGTTTACCACAATCATCCTTTCTGTACACACCTTTTGAGAGAGCCATACATGATTTGGAATTTGTTAGAATACTCTATGTTCTTTGCTTATATCATTTGAGTTATATAGTTTTGCTCTAGTACTTCACTTATATCTTTTAGAGCACGGTGGTGGATTTCTTTTATAGAAACTATTGATCTCTCATGCTTCACTTAGATTATTTTGAGAGTCTTAAATAGCATGGTAATTTGCTTAAATAATCCTAATATGCTAGGTGTTCAAGATTAATTTTTTTTCTTATGAGTGTTTTGAATACTAAGAGAAGTTTGATGCTTGATGATTGTTTTGAGATATGGAGGTAATAATATCAAAGTCGTGCTAGTTGAGTAGTTGTGAATTTGAGAAATGCTTGTGTTGAAGTTTGCAACTCCTGTAGCATGCACGTATGGTAAACGTTATGTAACAAATTTGAAACATGAGGTGTTATTTGATTGTCTTCCTAATGAGTGACGGTCGGGGACGAGCGATGGTCTTTTCCTACCAATCTATCCCCCTAGGAGCATGCACGTAGTGCTTTGGTTTTTGATGACTTGTAGATTTTTGCAATAAGTATGTGAGTTCTTTATGACTAATGTTGAGTCCATGGATTATACGCACTCTCACCCTTCCATCATTGCTAGCCTCTTCGGTATTGTGCATTGCCCTTTCTCACATTGAGAGTTGGTGCAAACTTCGCTGGTGCATCCAAACCCCGTGATATGATAGGCTTTTTCACACATAAACATCCTTATAGCTTCCTCAAAACAGCCACCATACCTACCTATTATGGCATTTCCATAGCCATTCCGAGATATATTGCCATGCAACTTTCCAACATTCCATTTATCATGACACATTCATCATTGTCATATTGCTTAGCATGATCATGTAGTTGACATAGTATTTGTGGCAAATCCACCGTTCATAAGTTTCATACATGTCACTCTTGGTTCATTGCATATCCCGGTACACCGCTGGAGGCATTCATATAGAGTCATATCTTGTTCTAAGTATCGAGTTGTAATTCTTGAGTTGTAAATAAATAGAAGTGTGATGACCATCATTCATAGAGCATTGTCCCAAATAAAAAAAGGAGAAAGGCCACAAAAAAAAGGCTGAATAAAAAAAGAAAAGAAAATATATAAAGAAGGGACAGTCCTACTATCCTTTTTTCCACACTTGTGCTTCAAAGTAGCACCATAATCTTCATGATAGAGAGTCTTTTGTTTTGTCACTTTCATATACTAGTGGGAATTTTTCATTATAGAACTTGGATTGTATATTCAACAATGGGCCTCCTCAAGTGCCCTAGGTCTTCGCGAGCAAGCAAGTTGGACACACACACACACACACTTAGTTTCTTTTGTTGAGCTTTCATACATTTATAGCTCTAGTGCATCCGTTGCATGGCAATCCCTACTCCTTGCATTAACATCTTTTGATGGGCATCTCCATAGCTCATCGATTTTCCTCGTTGATGTGAGACTATCTCTTTTTTTGTCTTCTCCACATAACCCCCATCATATTCTATTCCACCCATAGTGCTATATTTATGGCTCCCGCTCATGTATTGCGTGAAGGTTTATAGGTTTGACATCACTAAAGTATGAAACAATTGCTTGGATTGTCATCGAGGTTGTGCATGATGAGAGCATTCTTGTGTGACGAAAATGGAGCATGACTAAATTATATGATTTTGTAGGGATGAACTTTCTTTGGCCATGTTATTTTGAGAGGACATAATTGCTTAGTTAGTATGCTTGAAGTATTATTATTTTTATGTCAATATGAACTTTTATCTTGAATCTTTTGGATCTAAATATTCATACCACAATTAAGAAAAATTACATTAAAATTATGCCAAGTAGCACTCCGCATCAAAAATTCTGTTTTTATCATTTACCTACTCGAGGACGAGCAGGAATTAAGCTTGGGATGTTTGATACGTCTCCAACGTATCTATAATTTTTGATTGCTCCATGCTATATTATCTACCGTTTTGGACATTATTGGGCTTTATTATCCACTTTTATATTATTTTTGGGACTAACCTATTAACCGGAGGCCCAGCGCAGAATTGCTGTTTTTTGCCTATTTTAGGGTTTCGAAGAAAAGGAATATAAAACGGAGTCCAAACGGAGTGAAACCTTCGGCAACGTGATTTTCTCACCGAACATGATCCAGGAGACATGGACCCTACGTCAAGACACAAAGGAGGAGGCCACAAGGTAGGGGGCGCGCCTACCCCACCCCCCCCCCGCACCCTCCGCCCTCGTTGGCCCTCTATTGCTCCACCGACGTACTCCTTCCTCCTATATATACCTACGCACCCCCAAACGATCAGATACAGAGCCAAAACCCTAATTCCACCGCCGCAACTTTCTGTATCCACGAGATCCCATCTTGGGGCCTGTTCTGAAGCTCCGACAGAGGAGGTATCCATCACGGAGGGCTTTTACATCATCACCATAGCCCCTCCGATGAAATGTGAGTAGTTCACCTCAGACCTACGGGTCCATAGTTATTAGCTAGATGGCTTCTTCTCTCTTTTTGGATCTCAATACAATGTTCTCCCCCTTTCTTGTGGAGATCTATTCGATGTAACCTTCTTTTTGTGGTGTGTTTGTTGAGACCAATGAATTGTTGGTTTATGACCAAGTCTATCTATGAACAATATTTGAATCTTCTCTGAATTCTTTTATGTATGATTGGTTATCTTTGCAAGTTTCTTCGAATTATCAGTTTGGTTTGGCCTACTAGATTGATCTTTCTTGCAATGGGAGAAGTTCTTAGGTGGAAGATTTGGTGGATCCCAGTTTTCAATTTGGATTTTAGTAATTTGGTCATCATATGCATCCATATTTTGAGCATTTTGAATTTGGTTTATTCGGACACTTTGATCCTAGAAGACCTTAAACAACTCAAGGACCATGTGAGAGAGTTGGAGGTTTCATAATATTCCATTTTGATTGTTTCAAAGTTGGTAATTTGGATCAAAGTGATTTTTTATTTGAAATTATTTTTCCTAATTATTTCCAAATAAATAAAAAATAATGAGAGAGGATAATATGACTTCTTCAAAGCAGAGGAAATAATGGTTTATTTTGGATTTTCCTTGCGGCGAAATTAGTTTAAAAAATCTGCGTGCCGACTGGGCCGGCCCGGCCGAAGCCAGGCCAAGGCCCAGCTCCACCGACCGCCTTCCCCATGTCGCTGCCCTGTCCTCGCAGGACTCCGGCTAGGAGTCCGGGTCGGACTCTGCCCCGCCGCCGTGGCCCCTTGCCCAAGCCGCCACCGCCCCCCTCTTTATATAGCCACTGCCACCCTCCTCCTCAACCCACTCTGCCACCCCAAGCCGCTGTTGCCATCGCCACCGCATCCCGTCATGCTGCGTCGCCACCAGCTCGCCTCGTCGCCCTTGCCGCCGTCGCCACCTCGCTTTACCGCTGCCCGCATGTAACGCCCTTGATGCGGCTATATCTCCCACGTGTCGAGGCACGACTTAGAGGCATAACCGCATTGAAAGCAATGTCGCAAGTCGGGAAATCATCACACATCCCATGTACATAAATAAGATAAAGGGGAGGTACATAGTTGGCTTCACTCGCCACGTCACATCAAAGTACATAAATAACATCCATCATACAAATCACACATGGCCCGACTACGGCGCCAAAATAGAAAAGACCCCCAACATGCGACAAGGCCCTGAATCTAACCCCGAATAGGCATCACTACTGATCATCAGGAAAAGACACATAGTAACGCTGAGAGTCCTCGTCGTACTCCCACTTGAGCTCGAGCGCGCGATCTGGAGCTGTATCATCCGTTCCTGCATCTGGTGTAATAGTAATCTGTGAGCCACAGGGACTCAGCAATCTCGTACCCTCGCGATCAAGACTATTTAAGCTTAATAGGTAGGAAGGGGGTAATGTATAAGTGGAGCTGCAGCAAGCGACTAGCATATATGGTGGCTAACTTATGCGCAAAAGAGAGTGAGAAGAGGAGGCAAAGCACGAGCGAGAAACTAGTGAGCAACCTGCGCAAACATAACTCCAACACCGTGTACACTTCCCGGACTCCGCCGAGAAGAGGCCATCACGGCAACACACTCAGTTGATTTGTTTTAATTAATTAAGGTTCAAGTTATCTACAACCGGACATTAACAAATTCCCATCTGCCCATAACCGCGGGCACGGCTTTCGAAAGATCAATCCCTGCAGGGGGGTCCCAACTTAGCCCATGACAAGCTCTCACGGTCAACGAAGGAATAGACCTCCACCCAAGACACACCGATCAGACTCGGTATCTCTGTACAACAAGATGATTCGACAGGTCAAAACAAGTCCAGCAACACTGTCCGAATGTGCCGACAAATCCCGATAGGAGCTGCACATATCTCGTTCTCAGGGCACACTCAGATGAGCCATACGTCGGGTAGGCCAGCCCAGAGTTGCCCCTGGTAGCCCCGGACATCGCTCGGTGGGACCAACACTCAGAGGAGCACTGGCCCCGGGGGGTTAAAATAAGATGACCCTCGGGCTCCGGAAACCCAAGGGAAAAAGAGGCTAGGTGGCAAATGGTAAAACCAATGTTGGGCATTGCTGGAAAAGCTTTAATCAAGGCGAACTATCAAGGGGTTCCCATTATAGCCCAACCGCGTAAGGGATGCAACAATCCGGGAACATAACACCGATATGACGGAAACTAGGGCGGCATGAGTGGAACAAAACACTAGGCGAGAGGCCGAGCCTTCCACCCTTTACCAAGTATATAGATGCATTAAGATAACATAGCAATATAATGATATCCCAACAAGTAAATAAATGTTCCAACAAGGAATGGCTCCAATCTTCACCTGCAACTAGCAACGCTATAAGAAGGGGCTGAGCAAAGCGGTAACATAGCCAATCAATGGTTTGCTAGGACAATGGTGGGTTAGAGGCTCAATCATGGCAATTGGGAGGCTGACAAGAAAGTGGTAGGCATCGTAGCAATGGCATAGCAAAAGAGCAAGCAAACTAGCATAGCAAAGATAGTAGTGATTTCGAGGGTATGATCATCTTGCCTGCACAGTTGTCAGAGTTGACTGGATCCTCAAAAGCAAACTCAACGGGCTCCTCGTTAGCGAACTCGTCTCCCGGCTCTACCCAACAACACAAACAAGCAACAAGTATCCAATCAACCACGTGCAAGGGCAACCAATAATATGCAAAGATGGTATGCTATGCGGGATGCGATGCGGGATGCAAAATGCAAAACGTGACAGGAAAAGCATGAACCTGGCCTCAACTTGGATAACCAAGTGTGACACTGGATAGAGGGGAAGAAATCCCCTGAAAACGATATAAAGATCATAGGAATCGGAGCTACGGTTTGGAAATGGCAAGCGTTTTACGAAACGAACCGATCTGCGATTTACAGCAACTAGGCTCCTAAATGCAACGAAATGAACATGCTACAGCCACCAAACATGAAAACAAAATACATGGCAGGGATGTACACATGATGCTTAACAAATAACTAGGACTGATCCATAGGCAAATTCATCCATTAAGGGGTTCAAACAAGCATGGCAAAACTGAATAAGCAAAACAGATTTCAGACTTTGTGAAATTAGCACTAGTCTGAAATTTCAGACCACGATGCTCTCTTCGGAGCAGCAAAACAACATGAAACATAACCTGAACATGGCAAGTAAGAGCATGGAATGGAGCTACTCAACAAGCTTAACAAAACACCCAAAGTGACCTGGGGCCAAAAGGGTACACAAAATACTCTAACGAGCACACGAACATAGATGAAACACAATCAGTTTTCAGACTTTGTGAAAACTGAGACATGCTGAAATTATAACGTACGGAGGCATGTAAACGAGCTCGATGCAGTCACTACGGTGCAAGTCATGGCAAGGCAAGCATATATCCATAAAGAAGGCACAAAATTCTAGGTAGATATGGCAAGAACAATGGCATAGCATGCACGAGTCACTAACAATAGCACCGGCAAAATCGCAAAAGAGTTCATGATCTGCCCAAATTAACAACGATGCAAAAGTTGAGCTCGATTGACTCAACCTAGGGTGCTCCAACATAACAAGTAAAGACATGGATGGATATAGCACAACAAGATTAACAAATGTCCCTTACTGATCATACTCAAAAGGGGCACGGATCACTAGGAAACAAGCCGAACATATGGCATCATGAACTAAAACATCCCAGACTGTGAAAATCACTAAGTCCCTAAAAACAGATTACTCAGGTGCCCCTCTTTGCAAGCTTGCACAAGTCACCACACACATCCTAAAAATGCATGGGTGGCACATCTAGAAAGAAGACAAAATGCTTAACAATTCATCCCAAAGGGGCACAGGCATATCATGCACACAATAATCATAGCAAAAATGACAAAAGTCAATGATGAGCTAACGGATCTGCAATTTAACTCATGATGCCTCCTTCTAACAGCATTTTGGGCATCAAGATGAACTCAAATGCAAATGATACAATGTAATGAAATGATGTACTCGTCGATGCGAAGATTTTAATATATCATATGGCCACAACGGAGCTACGGACGCGGAGATACGAGCAGTCAAAGTTTGTATAAAAATCAGGAGGAGAGGGGAAAAGTCAACCGCATAGATCTAGGGTTCCTCGCGGCGCGCGAACCGAGGCCGGATCTGAGCTCGCCGGAGTTCGTGCTCCTGTTCACCAGCGGCGACGGGAGAGGAGGCCGACGGCTTGATCCGAGTGGAGGGGCGGCGGTGTGGGGCTCCGGCGACGAGGAGAGGCCGGGCGGCGTGGTCGGCGGCGTCCGGCGCGGTGGCGCGCGGCGGACGGGCGAGGCAACGGCCGGCCGAGGCGGCGGCTATGGCGGCCGGAGGTGGCGATGGCGGCGAAGGGCAGCGGCGGGAGCGGATCGGCGATGGGGAAGAAACCGCGGGGCGGCGCGGGCGGATCTGGCCCGGTGGCGGCTCGAGCGGGGGCCGCGCGCGGGCCTCCCGGGCCGGCTGTCAGCGGCGGCGGGCGTGGCCACGTGGCGCGACGCCAGTGGCTGCGGGCGGCGGCGGAGAAGCGTCCAGCCGAGTCGTACAATGTCCGGCCGGTCGCGGAGATGTTTTTTTAGGGTTTTGGACGGGGGAAGAAGAGATCCGAAGGAGGGGGTATTTATAGGCGTAGAGGGAGCTAGGAGTGTCCAAATGAGGTGCGGTTTTCGCCCACGCGATCGTGATCGAACGACCGAGACGATGGAGCAGAGTTTGGTGGGTTATGGGCCAAATTGGAGGGGTGTTGGGATGCAACACACACGAGGCCTTTTCGGTCCCTCGGTTAACCGTTGGAGTATCAAACGAAGTCCAAATGGCCCGAAACTTGACAGGCTGTCTACCGGTAGTAAACCAAGGCCGCATGGAAAGTCTCGGTCCAATCCGGAAATGTTTAGTCCCCACACACGAAAGAAAGTTAGAAATGACCACCGGAGGAGAACGAAGCGCCGGAAAGCAAAACGGACAACGGGGAAAATGCTCGAATGCATGAGATGAACATGTATGCAAATGCAATGCACGTGATGACATGATATGAGATGAACGAAAACGAAAACAACACACGGAGACAAAGACCCGGACCCGAGGAATAAATATAACTTAATGCCGTAAACGGCAAGAGTTGGAGTACAAATTGGGAAAGTTATATCTGGGGCGTTACACCGCACCGCCGCCCGCCGCTGCCGACGCCGCCCTCACCGGAGTAGTCGCACCACCGCCGGTTCTCCTTCCCTAACTGATATAAAATCACTAAAATCTGTCCGTTTTTTTAAGTTTGGTTTTATTTTATTAGATTGGTTTATTATTTAGGTTATATTATTTAGTGAACGTTCACCTGATTCATTCTGTTAACGAACGAATTCGTTCGTTAGTTTCTGTTAGCGAACGTTCATTCGTTGGGTTTTTCTTTATAGTTTAATTTTCGGCCAAGGACCTATCCGTAATTATTTATCATCATGATTAGTCCCTGATCTTCAAACCCTCACTACTATTTGCTCGTTTATCCAAATCCAGTGAAAAAAAGCCAATTTCTTCGTCTTGATCCCCTCTGTCCTAATAAACAACTTGAACATGATTTTGAAAATTTAAAATTTGATTTCAAGAAGATTTGAATTTGAACTTTCTTTTGATCGTAGTTTGAGTTTTGTAACTCCGATTCGAGTGATTCTTTTTGCAAATCGAAGCTCTTCACTTGAACTTTCTGTTTAGATCTTTGTCTTTTGGTTTTACCTTTGCATCTTATGCTCGAGTGCTTATGTATGCTATTTTTTGTTCATGATAGTGTTTCCGGAGTGCGAGGCTTGCTACTACGAATCTCTTGGGTTTTCGATCGTCAGCAAGGCAAGTAACACTTTGACCATATCCCCTATTTACCCAGTTTTATGCATTAGTTTCAAACCCTCAAACATTGCATGAGTAGGATTTTGATAAACATGTGGGTATTGGGAAGTAGTTGATGAGGTAGGAACCTATTGTCTTATATCAAATCCCGGGTATTATTAGCGTTATTCTTGCACTACTTTGCTATGCTCGTAGACGTGGATTGGTATGTGAGATTCATGAAAGATGTGAGAGTTGTTTATAACTAAGGGAAACTTAAGGTGGTTACTTTAATACACATCTGGGTGGATTGGTTGCAGGCACCTGGGGAATCCAGTGTTGTCCTAGGAGATCCCGGGGTACCCGTGTGATCATCCTAAGGAATACCACCCAGGCTCAAAGGGATCATAAGATTATTCATGCTAGAAACTTTTGTGTGCAGCCACAAGCCACTATGGGCTCTTACATAGTTGAGTAAGTTGTGCGAATCCTTTCCATGATAGGCTAACAGATGTACGAGAATTGTAGGTGTACCGGCCTATCTATCGGTTAAGGGGACCTCTTCGGAAAGACTGTGTCTTGGTCATCCGTTTCTCAAACATCATGCAGTGCAAGAAATACAACGGAGATCTAGTCTTGTGGGTAAAAGTGCGCAAACGTCTGCATAGTGTATAAACTAATCATGGTTAGCCGTGTCCCCGATTATGGACATCTTGAGTATCTGGTATTTGAATTATTGTTTTGATCTCATCACTTTACTTAATGAATTTGTTGGGTTATTAATGTTAATTTGGGATTGAGTTGGGGGTACCTTCTCAATAATGTCATCAAACTTTGTAGTTAAATAAAATGTATTCCTTTGTTGGAGGAAAAAATTAGCTTTATGCAAATGATAACCATAGAGCCTCCACCAGCCAAATATGCATGTAGTGAGAGTTGTTATTTGTTCATTGCTCTATAGTGTTATCTTGCCAGCATATTCCATGTGCTGACCTACACGGCTGCAACGTATCATGTTGCAGAGTTTTTGGACGAAGAGTAAGGTGCGATAGGTCATTGTCATGCACTCAGTTTTGTCGTGGAGTTGGATGGTCTCAGTTATCCTCGAAGCTTCCGCAGTTATCTTATTTAGATGGCCTTCAGCCATATTAATGTAATAATTACGCTTTTGAGACACTTGTTGTAATAAGTGTGTGATTGAACTCTGCAATAAATCCTCTAGTACTGTGTGTGTCAGCAATACTGATCCAAGGATGACACTTAAGCATAGAGACTATGGTCCATTGGTATCGGGTCGCTACAAGATGGTATCAGAGCACACGCTGACTATAGGACGCGACCACTAGGAAAAGCCACAGGATACTCTTCTCTACTCATTTCTAACTCTTCTCCATTTCAACTCTATAGATGGCGGACCAAACGAACAAGTTCACTCAACCAGATGATGACACCCCTTTCGAACGAAACTTGAAGGAAGTCACTAGGTACCTAAACATCAGCATACCAAGCTTCACCAGAACCTTCACCGCCACTTTACCAGAAGAGGAGCGCTGGACGATTCAAGTTCGTGTTCTAGGAAGAACGTCCACGCCATGCTCCAACCTGGAGTCTAGGAAAGAGCATGGCCGCCCACATCGCCATTGGACGCATAGGCAAGGTGTACAACAAGGATCTTAAGGACACCACCTACCAGATATGTGGACGTCGAGATGAGCAATGGGAGATGATTCGCACCAGGAAGGATAAATCCGTTGCACCCTACATACAGGAGTTGAACTAGCACATTCGATGCTACGAGAACTAGATATGCACGAACATGATAGACAGGAAGAAGGTGATGACCCGGAACGTAGAGCTAGAGGAAGAACTCAAGTCTACGTGCGATGGATATGAAGAAGTAATTGTTGTACTACAGGAGCAGAATGAAGACCTGAATAAGAAGCTAGGAATATTCATGGGGGGTCCTGAACCTGGAGTGGACATTCGTTCAGAAGATAACATCATACTAGACGACATAGACTCCAACCCCGATAGCGATGATGATCATGAAGACGAAGCTGGAGCAGATATCATGGAGTCTTCCACCGATCAAAATTTCTAGTCGACCACCACATTATCATTAGAATTCTTCCATGTGTATAGTAATAGTCCGTGAGATTTTATAACGGTAGCTTAGATTGATTTATGAATCATGTTTGAATTGAGTGGTGTGAAATGAATGTGTTTGTCTCATATGCATGTGGGTAGTGAAATCTCTCTTTAGACCTCACTCTATTCTGATCACACCCCTCTAAACCTATCAGATGCCTCCGAGACGTGACCCCGCATTCGCCTTTCCACCGGAGCTCACTCAGTTGATCCAACAATAGAATGCCTTGATGCAATTGCTAGTCCAGAACCAAGGCGACAACAAAAACAACAACAATCCACCACCACCACCTCCAGTCAACAACTTAGCCCATTTTCTAAGGTTGAATCCGCCGGTGTTCTCTAGTAGCACCGACCCGATTGTTGCTGATGACTGGCTCTGCAAGATTGGAAGGGAGCTGACCACCGCAGGTTGCACAGATGCTGAGAAGGTGCGCTTTACCGCACATCAACTTGATGGACCCGCAGCCTCATGGTGGGAGAACTACACAACCACTTTCCCCGTGGCCAATGTTACTTGGGATCAATTCCAGCAGGCCTTCCGCACTACACATGTCTCAACTGGAGCTATGAGGATGAAGAAGTGTGAGCTCGGCAACTTACGCCAGGGAAATCCTACTTTAGCTCATTACGTGGATGAGTTCAGTAAGTTAGCTCGCTACGCCCCAGATGATGTGGCCACATATGCCGCGAAGCAGGAGAAGTTTACGGAGGGGCTGAATGACGAGCTGAGTATGCAGTTGATCGGGGCAACATTCACCAACTATCAGGAGCTGGTAGATAGGGCTCTTATGATTGAAGGCAAGCAACAGCAGATAGAGAACGGCAAACGTAAGTATGGACAAGGGAAGTACATCTCTGGACCTCATGTCACATCCCTAGTTCTGGTATGACCTAGACTAGCTAGTCATGTGTGCATCAAGTTTAAATTTCATTTAAATTTGAAATGGGGATTTGTGAAACCCTCAAAAATCATTTCTGGAAATAACCCAGATAAAAATTGCTCCAAAAAGGTCCAAGAAAATGTTCATGTTGCTCTCTGAAAATATTGGTCAGAGGTAAAATTCAAACAAATATTTTCAGGAGCTCATAAATATTTATTTTTGGCCATTTGTATTAATCCAGTAATTATTTGCTTTGGATATATATATATATATAATATATTTCCAAAAATTCTGTTAATTGGTGAGGAGTTTTAGAGCAATCCAAATAGTTCCTACAAAAATTGACATAAGTCAATAAGTTGATTTAGTATTTTACTAAATCAGAACAAATGTCTGAAAAATAGAAAAGAAAAAAATGGAAAAACTTACCTAGCGCTTACCCGCATCCCATTTGGCGCCTCAGCTAGCAGCATTGTGTGGCCCAGCTAGACCAGCCCACCAGCGCCGTCGTCCTCCTCGCGCCAGTCGGCCAGGCGTGTGGCCGGCGCATGCCCACGGCCATGCCGCCACGCCACCTGCCTGCCTGTCCTCCCCCTTGTCACTTGGATGCCCCGCGCGACGCCACGCGCCGCCCTGCACCTCTCTCACTCTCTCTCGTTCTCCCTCCTCACCTGGATCCCTCTTTCTAGACCCGCCAGGGCGCTGCCGTCGCCGCCGCTCGCCGTTGCCGTAGCTACCGCCTCCCCATGCCCTCTCCTCGCGCCCAGAAGCTCCGCCATGTCTCCATCTACCTATCTGTCGAGCCGCACGACGCGGGAAGCCCAGGAGAGCCGCCGTCGCCGTCGTCTTCATCTCTGGCCACTGGACATCGTCTTCGCTGCCCTGCCACCTCCAGTGTGTCCCTGAGCTCGCTGACGACGCCATCAAGATGGTTGTGAGCTTCTGCTCCGTTCCCCTCTCTCCGTTTCTCCGTTCTCGCGCCGTAGCCCCGATCCCCACCACGGCCGTAGCTTCTCGCCGCTGTCCATGTCACCGCCGTCGCTCAAGCCACTGCAGCCCGCAACTGCACGCGTCATTGTGTTCCTGGTGACGCCAGGAGGCCGTAGAGCCTCTCTGCTCGCTTCCCCATGCACCACAGCACCTCACCGCACTTGGCCGTGCTCCGGCCGCCATCGTGAGCTCTGCTTCGGCGAGCTCCGACCACCCCACGATCTCCCGCATGTTCCACTCGATGCGCGTGAGCCTGGGCTTCGCGTAGGTGGTCTCCGCTGCCCGAATGGTCGCCGGAGGGCGAACCCCGTGCCCCTCCGCCTTGTTCGGCCTCGCCGACGGCTAAACACCGGCGGGGTTGACCGGTTTGACCTCGCCGGCCCGTCAGGTGGGCCCCGTGGGTCAGATGATTAGCTTAAGGCTAATCACCGTTTAGCTAATTAACCCTTGACACTGACATGTGGGCCCCGCCCAGCTAATTTGTAGTTAGGTTAGAATTAGTGTTAACTAACCCTGTTAGTTAATTGTGACACCGACGTGTGGACCCCAGATGTTAGGTTTGACCTGGTCAGCGCCGTTGGCCTGCTGACACAGGCATGACGCAATGCTGACGCAGTTATTCTTTTCTGGTATTCAAACAAATCAGGAAATTCCAGAAATTGTTATAAACTTTAAAAATTCATAAAAGTTCAACCGTAGCTCAGATTGAAATAATTTATATATGACAAATTATCAGAAAAATCCAATCTATCCAACTGTACTAGTTTCATGCATGAGAAACCAACTTATACCTACTGTATAAGTGAAAACATATAAATGTCAATTATAAGAGCTTATTTTGGAGATGCATTTGAACCTTTGGTCTTCAACCAAATGAATGCTAGCTGCATTAGCTCAAACAACATCACATATTCATGCCATGTTCATGCATCATATTGTAGCATATGCTTGTGTATTGATTGCCAACATCGTTCCTTCTCGATAGGTCTTGCTCCGGAGAGTGTTCCAGAGTACCTGTCTGTGAAGAAGTGCCCCTCTATTGATCTACCAAGCAAGCAAAACCCCCTTGTTCATTCCAATACAATCCCACTCTCTCGCTCCTGCTCTCTTTTATTGCATTTGGACAACAACGATTCAACTGCTACTTTATGCTGCGGTAGTTGAACCCATTCCTCTGCATGACCTGTCATTGCCACAGTAAATAGTTGAAACCCACTAGCATGTGTAGGAGTTGGTTGAGCCATGTTGTGTTGCTACCATGCCATGCCTACTATTGCTTAGAGTTGTGTCAGGTCTGATTCATTGGGAATGGATTGGAGTGTTATGATATGTTCTGATGCTGAGAGTTAAGTGTGTGAACACGATTTGGTAAAGGTAGCGGTGAGAGGCCATGTAGGAGTATATGCTGGGTTGTCTCACTGGTACCGTCCCTAAGAACTGAGTTATGTGTATGTTGTCCAATGACTAGCTACTACCACACACTGGGTTCCGGTAACTTGACCCCTCTCGACTTATTAATCAACTTGATCTCTGTCCAGGAGTCGCAACTAGTTTCTGGTGTTTGTAGGTAGTGCTATTTTTCTACCGAGTGGCACCCGGTAGGGCAGACTTGGGACAGACTAGGCACCGTGGCCGGGTATACCAAGCGTCGCCCATTTGGTGGGCTTGGGAACCCTGTACACATCATTTGGGGCCGTGAGCGAAACCCCGGCCGGATCTCCTTGCGGATGGAACCCGAATAGGCGATAAACCTGGACTAGAGTCTTGCGTGGTTAGTCAGGTCGTGGCTGACACCCTCGCCAGGCTTCCGCTTGAAGGTTTCTCAGATACATGACATGTACATGGCGGTAAGTGGCGAGAGCGTGTGTGAAGAAGTACACCCATGCATGGTTAACATGATCTATTCGAATAGCCGGGTCCGCGGTTATTGACTTCTTGGATGCTTACGTGGTACATAGACAACTTCAGGTGGATACTCTAAAATGCTCAAGACAAGTGTGAGTGCTATGGATGGCCTTCTCGTAGGGAGATGGGAATGAATCCATAGTAGTGTATTGGTGTGGTGATTAGTGGACTCGTGTGCGCTTTCTCACCTCAAAGAGGTTACTTGTAGTCGTCAAACAGGATAGCCACTGAGTCAAAGCTGGCTTGCTGCAACTAAACCCCATATTGCCTTCTTGATACTAATGCATGTATGATAGGATCTGGTGTAAGTCTTGCTGAGTACCTTCGTACTCACGTTTGCTTAATTTGTGTTTTGCAGATGAGACATATGTCTCACTAGTAGTTCCGCTTGGACTTCGACGAGTAGGTTGTTACCTCAGCTACGATCTTGTACCCCTGGGAGGGACTTGTAGATAGTCAGGCTTCTCAGCCTTTTTCATTTGTAGATGTCTGGACTCATACATGTAATGCTTCTGTTGCTTGTATGATCTGAATGATGGGTCATGAGGCCCTTGTTTGTATTAAATGCTATGTGGCTCTTCTGGGCCTTTATCTATATGAGTTTGAGTTATGTTGTGATGCCATGTTGTACAACACATACTTGCATGTTATGCGTACGTGTGACGTGTATTTCTATGTGTGGGATCTGACAACCTAGTTGTCTATCCTTGGTAGCCTATCTTATGGGAAAATGTAGTCTAGTGCTTCCACTGCGCCATGGTAGTCTGCTACAGCCCGGATTACCGGAGTCCTGTCAGCCCAGTTGCTACTGCTCTGGAACACTTAGACTTGTTGGCATGTGTCCTTCGATCCTGTGTCTGTCCCTTTGGGGAAATGTCACGTGGTGTCTTTTGGAGTCCTGCTAGCCCAGTTGCTACAGCCCGAATTCACTCGCTGATGACCGACAAGTTCATTGCTAAGTCATGTATGCCTGTCCCTGTAAGTTAGTGCCACTTTGGGTTCACGACTAGTCATGTCGGCCCGGGTTCTCTGTAATATGGATGCTAGTGACACTATCATATACGTGAGCAAAAGGCGCAACCGGTCCCGGGCCAGGTAAGGTGGCACCTGTGGGAATACCGTGCGTGAGGCCACAAAGTGATATGATGTGTTACATGCTAGATCAATGAGACTTAGGATCGGGGTCCCTACAGCTCAGCAGAAGCCTCATTTTACCCTGAACTCGGGAGGACATGCCCATCATAACCATGGAGGCCATTCTCGCAATGTAGGAAGTTCACATAACCACAATGGCCCTAAGAATGGAAATGGGAATGGAGGAAACAATAGTCAGAGCCGTTCCAACCCGACAGCACCCCCCAAGAAGGATCTGAGCCGTGTTACCTGTTTCAAGTGCGGGAAGACTGGACACTATGCCAATGTTGTTCTGAGGCAAAGAATGATAACGAAAATGGAAGCTCTGGAAAGAAGCCCAACCTTTCACCAGAGGGTAGGTGGACCACGTCAATGTGGAGGAAGTTGAAGAGCAGCCCGATAAAGTTGTTGGTAAGTTTTTGATTAAGTCATTTACATCTATTGTCCTTTTTGACACTGGTGCATCGCATTCATACATATCAAGGGGATTTGTGGATAAGTTTTAAGTTACCCACCGTAGCCCTAAAGACACCTATGTTAGTAAGCTCACCTGGAGAGGAGTACATGGCTAGCAGAGGATGTTTTCAGTTGCGAATGACCATAGGTAGGCAACTTTTCCCCTCAGACCTAATAATTTTGGAGTCGCAAGGATTGGAGGTGATACTAGGCATGGACTGGCTATAGATGTTTGGAGGAAATATCGATTATGCTAGTAAGTCAATTATCCTCACCACCCTAGAAGGAAAAAAGATCAAGTATGTGTCTAGGCATGTGCCAAGGAGGACTCAAGTGAATTCACTTTCGGGAGTTGTTCAGGAGGAAGTGCCGGTTGTGAAGGATTATCCCGACGTATTCCCGGAGGAACTACTAGGCATGCCACCAGATCGAGATATAGAATTTTTGATAGAGCTGTTACCAGGCACCGGACCAATATCAAAGAGACCGTATTGGATGCCCGCAAATGATATGGAGGAGATTAAGAAATAGATTAAGGAGTTATTGGAGAAAGGTTATATTTGACCAAGCTCGTCACCGTGGGGAGCCCTAGTGCTCTTAGTTGAGAAGAAGGATGGATCTTTGAGAATGGTTGTGGATTATCGTGCACTGAATGAGGTGACGATCAAGAACAAATACCCACTATCGATGATCAATGATTTGTTTGACCAGCTGCAGGGAGCTAAAGTATTCTCCAAGATCGATCTTCGATCAGAATACCACCAGCTGGAGATCCGTGAACAGGATATACCTAAGACAACTTTTACCACAAGGCACGGGCTATGTGAGTACACTCTCATGTCTTTTGATTTGACTAACGCCCCTACCTAATTTATGAGTATGATGAGTAAGGTGTTCATGGAGTTCTTGGATAAGTTTGTTGTGGTGTTCATTGATGATATATTGGTATACAAGAAGAATGAAGAAGAACACAAAGAACATTTGCACTTAGTTCTCGAGAAGCTCAGGGAACATCAGCTATATGCCAAGTTTAGCAAATGTGACTTTTGGTTGAAGGAAGTTGGTTTTCTCGGACATGTTATATCAGGAGAAGGCATAGCAGTAGACCCTTCCAAGGTTCAGTCTATCACTGAGTGGTTGGCACCCACCTCAGTTGGAGACATACACAGTTTTCTTGGACTCGCAGGATATTACTGGAGATTCATTGAGAATTTTTCCAGGATTGCGAAGCCCATGATGGAGTTATTGAAGAAGGATACCTGTCGGCGTTCTGGGAACGGGGGTCCCCAGACTTGCCTGCCTGCAGCCTGCGGCGTGGCTCAAAAGGGGGCCCAGCACGGCCCATCTTCACCAACACAAACCCAAGACCCTCGCAAGGGGCCAAGCCTCGCAGGGCGGACGACGTGGAGCTTCCTCAGGCATGGCCTCGTCAGGCTAGCTCATGAGGAGGCGGAGAGATCAAGGCGGGGTACCTCACGAGATGCCCGTGACGCAAGCCATGACGACTCAGGGAGCCAGGCGAGTGCCAGCCCGCGCAGCGTCCTCCTTTCCTCTTTGGTGCAAAGGGGGCAAGCGCAGCCGCGGAGTACCGATGCATTAGGCAAAGCTTGCCATTTCGGTGCAACGAGACCAGGACCAGGAGGACTACGAGGCGGGGGTCACTATGGAGCCCAAGACGGCGTCACTGCCAGAGCTTTGTGCAGGCGAAGACTACTTCTGTCAGGATAGCCAATACTTGCTGTCCCGCTTCAAATTAGCCCGCCATTGTTGGCTCCGTTCCCGCTTGATTTTTGGGAAGAGGACCAGGGCCTCTATAAATAGGACCAGCCACCCACATAGCAAGGGGGGCTGGGATCAGTTGGAAGTGGAGAGAGAGAGAGAGAGAGAGAGAAAGGTGACTGAACTCCTCCCAGCAGTTCATCGCCTCAGCCAAGAAAAGACCCTCGCGAGGCTGTTCTTCCTTGTATTGTTCATCATCATTATCCCAAGAGGCAATCCACCACACCACACACTGGAGTAGGGTATTACACCACAACGGTGGCCCGAACCAGTATAAACCCTGTGTCTCTTGTGTTGTTCTTTCCGTAGTTTAGATCCTAGCATGGTGGAGGGGTGCAGGTAGGTAGGAGGCGAAATCTCCGCGCTCACCCCAGTGTTCGAACCTCAAGGGTCTGCCGGAACCCGAAATTCGACATTTGGCATGCCAGGTAGGGGTGCGCCGGAGTTTTCTCTTCCGCCACCGCCACGGCCTGCCCGCGATGAGCCGCGCGTCGCCCGCTCCGGCCGCCGGTGCCAGCACGGGCGCCAGAGGGCTCCGAGCCCGGGCCCCAGCCCTGCAGCGGGTACAGTGGCCGGACAAGCTCAAGCCAACAACGCTGCCGCGCTATGGCGGCGCGACAGATCCGCTGGCCTTCTCGCCGGGGAGCAAGAAGGCCCTCCTCAAAGCAGGAGGTAACGTTAGGGTTGCGGCCAACTGGCTCCCTATGGCCTTCACCGGCGCCCCGCGCACATGGCTGCTCCACCCACCGGCAGCCCCCATGGCCTCCCGGGAAGAGCCCCGCAACCTCTTCCCCGCCCATCGCGCTACACCAACACCCTCGGTTGTCGCAGCCCTCCTGGGCGGCTCGCAGGTGCCGCCCACAAGTCACCACGTCAAGCCATTCATCCGCTGGGTCAGCGCCGCTTCCACGCGGCAGGGGGCTCCCCTGGATCGGGCGGCGCCCGAAACCGGCCTGACCTTCAGCTCGGAGGACCACCCCTCCAACTCGGCCTGCTCGGGTGCGCTCCCCATGCTGTGCACCCCCACCATCTGCCAGGTGGTCGTCACCAGAACACTCGTTGATGGCGGAGCAGGCCTCAGCATGCTCTCGGTCGAGGCCTTGAATCTCCTCTGCATACCCCAGGAACGGCTGCGACCCAGCCGGCCCTTCTCAGGCATTGGGGGCGGATCGTCCAGCTCCTTGGGACAGATCCGGCTCCCAGTAACCTTCGGCACCTACGACAACTTCCGCACGGAGCTGGTCGACTTCGACATCGCCCCCATCGGCCTCCCCTACAATGCCATCCTCGGCTATCGGGCGCTGGCCTAGTTCATGGTCGCGACGCACCCGGCGTACAACCTCATTAAGATGCCCGGGAGCAGCGGTGTCCTCACCGTGCACGGGGACACCGGGGACGCTCTGCGGGTGCTCAAGCTCGTCTTCAAGACAGCGGCGTCGGCACTGCCCGCCGACTTGGAGGCCCCCGAGCCCAAGGGAGCTGCGCCCGCCAAGAAGAAACAGTTGTTCACCCAAGACAAGGCAGAAACCAAGCAGATACCCGTCGATGAGGACGGGTCCACCAACGCCACTTTCACCATAGGCACCCACCTCAAACCCAAGCAGGAGGAGGCCCTGGTCGGGTTCCTACGCGCAAACAAGAAGGTATTCGCTTGGGAGCCAGACCAGTTGGCAGGGATCCCCAGGAGTGTAATCGAACATCACCTCAACATGGGCCCCAACGTGCGCCCCGTGAAGCAGAAGGCCAGGCGGCAGTCCATAGAAAAGCAGGCCTTCATCGTCCAAGAGACCCGCAAATTAGAGGCCGCAGGGGTCATTCGCGAGGTCCGATACCCAGATTGGTTGGCCAACCCTATCGTTGTGCCAAAGAAGGGGGGAGGAACGCATGTGTGTCGACTTCACCAACCTCAACAAAGCGTGCTCGCAAGATCCGTTCCCACTCCCCCGCATCGACCAGATCGTTGATTCCACTGCGGAATGCGACCTGTTATGCTTCCTAGATGCCTTCTCTGGGTATCACCAGATCAAGATGGCGGTCGAAGACGTTGAGAAGACAGCCTTCCTAACCCCGTGTGGGGTGTACTGCTACACATGCATGCCATTCAGGCTGCGTAACACAGGGGCGACCTTTCAGCGGCTGATGCACATCACCTTGGGCCCGCAGCTCGGGAAGAATGTTGAAGCTTATGTCGATGACATTGTGGTAAAGTCTCGGGAGGCCAGAACCTTGATACAAGACCTGGAGGAAACCTTAGCGAGCCTCAACGCAGTGAACCTACGGCTCAACCCAGAGAAGTGCGTGTTCGGAGTCCCCTCGGGCAAGCTCTTGGGTTTCCTCATGTCCCACCGAGGCATCGAGGCTAACCCAGAGAAGGTCAAGGCAGTGGAAGACATGAACCCGCCAAAGACCCTCAGAGAAATGCAGAAGCTCACGGGGCGCGTGACCACGCTAAGGCGCTTCATCTCCAAGTTGGGGGAGCGAGCGCTACCCTTCTTCCAGCTAATGAAGAAAAAGGGGCCCTTCGAGTGGACTGAAGAGGCCGACAAGGCGTTCCAGGATCTGAAGAGATACCTGACTAGTCCACCGGTCATGGTGGCTCCGCGCCCTCAAGAGCCCCTGGTGCTTTACCTCGCCGCCACTCCCTACTCCACCAGCGCAGCCTTGGTGGCAGTCAGAGAGGAGCGTCGAATCAAAACCGCGGCAGCGGCCCGGGACAAGGCGGAACTAGAACGAGGAAGGCCCACAGAAACCGCCACAACGGCTGAGGAGGATCAGCCGCCGCAAAGGGGCGCACCGGAGGCAGAAGAGGCCCCTCTCCCAGATGGCCAGTCTCAGGAGGCCTCATTGCCTCAAGAGGCGCCAAGGTCTCTGAAGGGAGCCACCAGCACTGACGCACTCCACCTCGTTGAGCACCCAGTGTACTTCGTCAGCACAGTGTTGCGGGATGCAAGGGCGCGGTACCCCATGCCTCAGAAACTCCTCCTCGCGCTACTGGTGGCCTCGTGCAAACTGCGGCACTATTTTCAGGGTCACCCCATCAAGGTCGTCTCGTCATACCCCCTGGAGAGAGTGCTCAGGAGCCCCAATTCAGCTGGAAGGGTTGCTGAATGGAACATAGAACTGCAAGCATTTCAGCTCGAATTCAGCACGACCAGAGTCATCAAGGGAGCAGCGTTGGCGGATTTCGTGGCAGAATGGACGGAGGCGCCAGGCCTCAAGGCTGACGAGGATCGGTCCCTATCCCCGGGAAGCGAGGCGCCAGAAGGCTGGGTCATGCACTTTGGTGGGGCGTTCTCCAGGCATGGCGCTAGGGCTGGGGCGGTGTTTATATCGCCCACTCAGGACAAGCTCTATTACGCTGTGCAGCTCTGTTTCCAGCAAGGTGAAAAGGTCTCCAACAACATAGCGGAGTATGAAGGTTTAATAGCGGGCTTGAAGGCCGCAACTGCCCTGGGGGTGAAACGCCTCACCGTCAAGGGCGATTCGCAGATCCTTGTCAATGTCTCCAACAAGGTGTACGAGCCGAAGGATGAGCACATGGAAGCCTACCTTGCAAAGTCCGCAGGATGGAGAAGCAATTCTGGGGGTTGGAGTTGCAGCATGTGCCCCGTGGCACCAATCAGGAGGCCGACGACATCGCCAAACGTGCGTCCAGACGGTTACCTCAGGAGCCTGGCATTTTCGAGGAACGGCTCTTCAAGCCCTCAGCCCTGCCGTCATTATCAAACACGTCTCAGCCCCGGGAGGAGCTCCCCCAGCCACCTGCCTCAGGAGCTCCGACCTGTGGCCCGGCCTCAGGAGCACGCCTACTCCTGACGATGGAACCTCAGGAGGGATGTTGGATCGCGGAGCTCCAGAGCTACTTAACGCAAGGGACCCTGCCGGAGAAGGAGGAGGAAGCGGAGCGAGTGGCACGCCTGGCCACGACATACTGCATCAAAGACGGAGAGCTCTACCGGAAGCGACCAAGCGATGTATCCCTGCGCTGCATCTCTAGGGAGCAAGGGAAGGAACTACTGGAAGATATACACGGCGGAGACTGCGGACATCATTCATCATCACGGACCCTCGTCGGCAAGGCATTCTGCAGTGGGTTTTATTGGCCCACCGCGCTCAATGACGCCGTGGAACTAGTGAAAGCTTGTGAAGCCTACCAGTTCCACGCCAAGCAGATCCATCAGCCAGCAGGAGGCTTGCAGACTATCCCCCTTTCGTGGCCATTCGCAGTCTGGGGGCTGGACATCTTGGGCCCGTTTCCTCGGGCCCCAGGGGGCTACCGCTACCTTTACGTTGCTGTGGACAAGTTCACCAAGTGGGCTGAAGTAGAGGCTGTCCGCACCATTCCCGCGGGTTCCGCGGTCAAGTTCATCAAGGGCATCGTGAGCCAGTTCGGGGTGCCGAATCGCATCATCACGAACAACGGTTCGAAGTTCACCAGTAACCTCTTCAAAACATACTGTGCTAACCTTGGAACACAGATATGCTACGCTTCAGTGGCGCACCCCCGAAGCAACGGCCAGGCCGAGCGAGCCAATGCGGAGGTCCTGAGGGGCCTCAAGACCAGGACGCTCAAGAAGAAGCTGGAGGCCTACGGCAGAGGTTGGTATGACAAACTTTAGTCCATGCTATGGTCCATCCGCACCATCGCGACCAAGCCGACTGGAGAGACCCCGTTCTTCCTGGTCTACGGAGCGGAAGCGGTCCTCCCTCACGAGGTCAGACGTCTCTCCGCGCGGGTCCTGGCATTCGACGAGGCGCAGCAGGATGCCATGCGGGGGATGGACCTCGTGCTGGGGGAGGAACGCCGCCGAGAAGCCGCGCTGCAAGCGGCGAGATACCAACAAGCGCTGCGGTGATATCACTGCCGCAACATCCGCCCCAGGACTCTTGAGGTAGGAGACCTCGTGCTCAGGTGGGTTCTCTGCAGGGAGGGACTGCACAAGCTCTCTCCCATGTGGGAGGGCCCGTTCAAGGTTGTTCATGTTTCCAGGCCTGGCTCTGCGCGCTTGGAGACTCAGGAGGGAGTGCCGGTCCAGAATGCATGGAACATCCAGCACCTCCGGAGGTTCTACCCCTAAAAAGGCCCAGAGCCTGTGAAGCAAGGCGAATGCCTGTGAAGCTATCGCGTTTTGGAAAAGGCCCAGAGCCTGTGAAGCAAGGCGAATGTCTGTGAAGCTATCGCGTTTTGGAAAAGGCCCACGGCCCGTGAAGCAAGGCGAATGCCTGTGAAGCTATCGCGTTTTGGAAAAGGCCCAGAGCCTGTGAAGCAAGGCGAATGCCTGTGAAGCTATCGTGTTTTGGAAAAGGCCCAGAGCCTGTGAAGCAAGGCGAATGCCTGTGAAGCTATCGCGTTTTGGAAAAGTCCCAGAGCCTGTGAAGCAAGGCGAATGCCTGTTAAGCTATCGCGTTTTGGAAAAGGCCCAGAGCCTGTGAAGCAACGCGAATGCCTGTGAAGCTATCGCGTTTTGGAAAAGGCCCAGAGCCTGTGAAGCAAGGCGAATGCCTGTGAAGCTATCGCGTTTTGGAAAAGGCCCAGAGCCTGTGAAGCAAGGCGAATGCCTGTGAAGCTATTGCGTTTTGGAAAAGGCCCGGAGCCTGTGAAGAAGGCGAATGCCTGTGAAGCTATCGCGTTTTGGAAAAGGCCCGGAGCCTGTGAAGAAGGCCAACGCCTATGAAGCTCGTCGCCCGTGACACTCTCACATAATAATGAGTTGGGGCTGTACACGCCCCGAAGTCTTAGGAGCGCCGGCCTTAGGCCCTGGGGCTCCCTCCCACGCCCAGTGGCAGCACTTAGCTCCGCGCTGGTGAGAAGACGTCGAAGACTAGACTAGGTGCCGGACGTGGCTTTTCATTTGCTTTCCGCAGTTGGCTTGTTCCTTCTCATTCGAAGTTTTATTGAAGTTGTTGCCGTCTTTGGCTTGTGGTTCTTCGGCTTTTCATTCTCCTGCCTCGATTTCTCTTGTGCAAGGCCTCGCGAGGGAGGCAGCCGAGCGCCCTCGCGAGTGTTCCTATCCTAGTCATTCAAAGGGCTCGCGACCTGGGCCGCTTGCAGGAGCACCCCTCCAGTCCGTGCCCCTCGGGCACCGCGACACAAACACAGGGCCTGGGTCGGTCGGCCCCACGGCCGGGGCCGGGAACTATCCACGCGCGGGCATGTAGCCGGAAGGTACGATAAAGAAAGCAAAACAATGATTAACAGCAATAACCCATACACGCCCCCGCGGGGCTCCACACTACTGTCCTTTTACGCAGGAAAAAGGAGAACAAAGAGCAAATCTGGTGCAGCTCGGCTCACACCGGCCCGCAGGGAAGCCCGAGCTGCCTCCGGAGCTCAGGCGGACTCCCTCACGCGCTTCACCAGGGCGTGATGGCAGGCGGACACGCTACCACCTCCCAAGCAGATACGATGGCGTGGAGGCTGACCGCGGCCACCACTATAAGAGTCACCGCCTGAAGAAGAACCGGATAAGCTTGAGGAACCCTGAGCACCGCCAGCCCCGCGAGCGCCGTCCTCTCCATCGCCGGAGCTGGGTTCCTAGCCGCGGTCGTTGCCCTCGGGGCAACACCCTGCGCGGCGACCATCTTCCCCAAACACCCTCACGTAGAGGGTGGCATCGCCATCGAACCTGAAGTGTAGGGTGCACCGACGGCCCAGGCCACGCGCGCGGGCAAACGTCTGCCAACCGCAGGCCAGGACCAGGCTCTCGGCTGCGGAGACCTCCAGTGAAACCCATGAAGCCCGGCTGCAGCAGCCGTCGGCCTGAAGCCAGAGGCCGCCTGGGGCGCCGGTCGGGAGATCGCCAAGGAGGAAGCGAGGAAGTGGAAGCCGGGTGCTAGTCGGCTCCGCCGACCACACGACAAACTCCGGCAGCACCTCTGCAGCGCGAAAGCGCGGCATAGGGGGACGCACAGCCGGAGCACACCCCCGGCCGCAGCAATCCGCCCGCCATCGTGCTGGAAAGCGTCTCCGCGGCCGCGGGGAGCTGCCGTGGTAGCCACAGGATGTTTGCGGGGGCGCCCTCGGCCGCGCTTGGGCGGGGGAGAGGCATGCTCAGCCTGGGAAGCCTTCCCCTTCTCTACGGCCGAGAACCTCCTCGACGGGGCCATGAAGAAGAAGGAGAAGCAAGGGGAGATGAACTGGAAGGGCACGCCTCGATCAGTACTTGTAGCTAGTGAGGGCAAACCGACGGCCCCCACGATCGCAGGTAATCATGACCCGCTTTGCATGCAGGGGATTGTCCAATCCGTGCAGTTGCCGAGGCGCCATGGGGAAGTGGAGACGCCCACGTCCAATCAACCGCCACGCGGCGCCCAAGCCACAGGCTGTTAGGGCCCGCGGCGCTTCGCTCTTGCCCTTTCGCCTCCCTGCACGGCCAAGTCCGGGCGCACCTTGGGCTCGGTGGCTACTGTCGGTGTTCTGGGAACGGGGGTCCCCACACTTGCCTACCTACGGCCTGCGGCGTGGCTCAAAAGGGGGCCCAGCACGGCCCATCTTCACCAACACAAACCCAAGACCCTCGCGAGGGGCCAAGCCTCGCGGGGCGGATGACGCGGAGCTTCCTCAGGCACGGCCTCGTCAGGCTGGCTCATGACAAGGTGGAGAGATCAAGGTGGGGTACCTCACGAGATGCCCGTGACGCAAGCCATGACGACTCAGGGCGCCAGGCGGGTGCCAGCCCATGCAGCGTCCTCCTTTCCTCTTTGGTGCAAAGGGGGCAAGCGCAGCCGCGGAGTACCGAGGCATCAGGCAAAGGTTGCCATTTCTGTGCAACGAGACCAGGACCAGGAGGACTATGAGGCGGGGGTCACTGTGGAGCCCAAGACGGCGTCACTACCAGAGCTTTGTGCAGGCGAAGACTACTTTTGTCAGGATAGCTGATACTTGTTGTCCCCCTTCAAATTAGCCCGCCATTGTTGGCTCCCTTCTCGCTCGATTTTTGGGAAGAGGACCAGGGCCTCTATAAATAGGATCAGCCACCCACATAGCAAGGGGGGCTGGGATCAGTTGGAAGCAGAGAGAGAGAGAGAGAGATAGAAAGGTGACTGAACTCCTCCTAGTAGTTCATCGCCTCAGCCAAGGACAGACCCTCGCGAGGCTGTTCTTCCTTGTATTGTTCATCATCATCAGCCCAAGAGGCAATCCACCACACCACACACTGGAGTAGGGTATTACACCACAACGGTGGTCCGAACCAGTATAAACCCTGTGTCTCTTGTGTTGTTCTTTCCGTAGTTTAGATCCTAGCATGGCTGAGGGGTGCAGGTAGGTAGGAGGCGAAATCTCCACGCGCACCCCAGTGTTCGAACCTCAAGGGTCTGCCGGAACCCGAAATCCGACAATACCAAGTTCAAATGGACCGAAGAATGTGAGGCCCATTTTTAGGAGTTGAAGAAATTTTTAGTTACAGCCCCAGTGCTAATTCTTCCGGATATACGCAAGGATTTCCAACTATATTGCGATGCTTCTCTCCGGGGACTTGGAGGTGTACTTATGCAAGACGGAAGAGTTGTTTCATATGCCTCACGACAACTTCGACCTCACGAGTTGAATTATGCCACGCATGATTTAGAGTTAGCAGCCATGGTACATGCGCTCAAAACATGGAGACATTTTCTTATTGGAAACCATTCTGATGTATACACGGACCATAAGAGTTTGAAGTACATCTTCACACAGAAGGAGTTGAATCTCAGGCAAAGGAGATGGTTGGAGCTCATAAAGGATTATGATATGAAGCTGCAATATCATCCAGGAAAGGCCAATTTTGTAGCAGACGCTTTAAGCCGCAAGAGTTATGTTAATACTCTCATGACCGGAGGATTACCACAAGAGTTAGCCGACGATCTCAGAGAAGTATGTTTGGATATAGTTCCGAGAGGTTTTGTTGCAGCGTTGGAAGTTCAGTGCACGTTGTTGGGAAAGATTCGAGAAGCCGAGAAGACTAATAAGGAGATTGTGGAGATAAGGGAAAAGATGAGTAAAGGAAAGGCCAAAGGTTTTCGTGGGGATGAGCATGAAACTTTATGGTTTGAGGACCGTATTTATGTCCCCAATGACCCAGAAATGAGGAAGTTAATACTTCAGGAGGCTCATGACTGGCCATACTCGATTCACCCCCAGAACACCAAGATGTATTTGGATTTGAAGGAATGTTTCTGGTGGACAGGAATGAGGAAGGATATTGTCAAGTATCTAGCCGTATGTGACGTATGTCAGAGAGTTAAGGCAGAACACCAGAAGCCAGCAGGATTACTCCAGCCTATGCCGATACCCGAATGGAAGTGGGATAAGCTTGGCATGGATTTCATCATGATTACCTAGGACACGATCAGGTTATGATTCCATCTGGGTAGTAGTAGATCGCTTGACCAAAGTGGCTCACTTTATCCCCGTGAAAACCACTTATACGAGCGTGAAGTTGGCCAAGATATATATGACCAGGATCGTATGTCTGCATGGAGTTTTGAGGACCATCGTATCAGATAGAGGAACACAGTTTACCTCAAAGTTTTGGAATCAATTACACCAGACTTTGGGTCCCAGGCTAGAGTTTAGTACAACTTTTCATCTGTAGACAGATGTATAGACCGAGAGAGTCAATCAGATTCTGGAGGACATGTTGAGAGCTTGTGCACTAGATTATGGATCTAGCTGCGATGATAATTTGACCTACACAGAGTTCTCCTATAACAATAGCTACCAAGCTAGTTTGAAGATGGCCCCTTTTGAAGCTTTGTATGGAAGGAGGTGTAGAACACCATTGATGTGGGATGAACTTGGAGACCGTCAATTGTTCGGACGAGATTTAATCAAAGAGTCTGAGAGAAGATTAAGTTGATACGTGATAGACTGAAGGTAGCTCAGTCCAGGCAGAAGAGTTATGCTGACACTAAACGCAAGGAGGTAGCCTATGCAGTAGGAGACAGAGCATATCTCCGTGTGTCGCCACTTCGAGGAGTTAGACGATTTGGAGTCAAAGGAAAGTTAGCCCTAAGATTTGTAGGACCATACCGAGTTTTGGAACATATGGAAGAAGTGTCCTACAAGTCGGAATTACCCGAAGGTTTGTCAGGAATTCATGATGTGTTTCACGTTTCCCAGTTGAAAAAGTGCCATGCAGAGATGGCCGATCTTCCTCTGAGAGATACAGTGCCTCTAGAAGCAATTCAGTTGGAGAGTGACCTAACCTACGAGGAGAAACCCGTTGAGATTCTCGAGTTTGCCAACCGAGTTACATGTAGAAAGGTCATCACGTTTTGCAAAGTTCAGTGGAGCAACCATACCGAGCAAGAAGCCACCTGGGAGCGAGAAGAAGACCTATGGAAAGACCACTCACACCTATTTGCTAGCCAACCCGAATCTCGAGGGTGAGATTCATCTTAAGGGGGGTAGGTTTGTAAATCCCAGTTTTCTGTTTGGATGTTAATCATTAGGTCATCATATGCATCCATATTTTGAGCATTTTGAATTTGGTTTATTCGGACACTTTGATCCTAGAAGACCTTAAGCAACTCAAGGACCATGTGAGAGAGTTGGAGGTTTCATAAAATTCCATTTTGAATTTTTCAAAGTTGGTAATTTGGATCAAAGTGATTTTTTATTTAAAATTATTTTTCCTAATTATTTCCAAATAAATAAAAAATAATGAGAGAGGATAATATGACTTCTTCAAAATAGAGGAAATAATGGAAATTTAATTTTGAATAAAAATATATATTTATTTGAGATTTTATTTGGTTAAATTAGGGAAAATTGTATTTTTAAAAATTGCATTTTAGCCCAAAAAGATGTTCACGTGGTCCTAAATATTAGGAAAGGGCTCTGAAAATATTTTTTGGAATTTTAGGATTTTTTATTTATTTTATTTTGGATTTTTCTCAACGGCGAAATTATTTTTAAAAAAATTCCGCGTGCCGACACGGCCTGCCCAGTCGAAGCCAAGCCAAGGCCCAGCTCCCTCGACCGCCTTCCCCGCGTCGCCGTCGTGTCCTCGCCGCCGCGGTGGCCCCTTACCCAAGCCACCACCGCCCCCTCTTTATGTAGCCCCCCCCCCCCCCCCCGCGCGCGCTCCTCCTCAACCCGCCCCGCCGCCCCAAGCCACCGCTGCCGTCTCCGCCGCATCCCGCCACGCGCGGTTTGTCATGTGAGGGCCGGCTTACAGGTGTGCAGGAATTAACCCAGTGGCTGTGTGGCCCATTAAAGCACTTGCAGTTTTAGTCTTGGCAGCCTATGAAAGCCTTGTTTTATGGATTTCTGTCTTTTCTGAAAATTTTGGGTTCATATCCTTCTTCCATATTAATATATGGTTTTTGCAATTTAGGCCATGTAGCCTTGATTCTATGACTTATACTTAAGCATATTGGGTTAATAACCCGCCCTGATAAGCAGACTTTAAGTCGCCAGGATGATTTGCCTTGAATAAATTCAAGTAATGATTTTTCATATTTACGGGTTAATACCCATGCTGGATTACAATCATTACAACGTAATTATGATACTAGTCTACAGGTATGACTTCTCACGATTGAATGGACATTGAGGGTTTTTCTAACCCACCCTCCCTTGGACTTTAAGTCGTCGGCATATTTCCGGCTTAAATAGCCTTTAGTATTTTTTTATCAAAGACTATTATATCAGGGTTTTTTCAAAGATATTTGTGACCCGCCCTGGCGTAAACCTATGTTGTTTCCTTTTGTACAGGAAGTATGATGATGCTTTATCTGATCCACATAACTGATAATATTATACACACAAGTGGCGGGTGATAAAAATCAAGCTCGATGGTTTAAACATTCAAAGGATACCACATGCACGATGGCATGACAGATCATTGTTTCAACTAGCCTATTACAAGGCTTTCCCAAGCCCACAAGATTAAGAGTTTTTCAAAAGAAATTCTACGCCGCGGTCTGAGAGCTGCCCCTTGGATAAGCTATTTTGGTCCTGGCGAGTTGAAGCCTTCGGGTTATCCTACGTCGGTTCTTCTTCTTCGTCCATCGTCTGGAAGTCTAGTGATGTCCAGTCGATGCCAGTTAAGGCTTTGAACATAGCTTCGTCATCTATAAGTGTGGACGGATCAATGTCAGGAGCAAAAGTATGCTTACGTATTGGAGGAATAAGATCCACAATCTCATAAGCCAGCGCTTTTGCTTTGGAGTTCTCCATCGTGTAAGCCGCCTCGTACTTGGACAAATCCATCTCTTCTGCCAATTTGCTTGCCATAGGGCGCATGTCCTTTACACATTTGGTAAAGTTGCTTGCATCGAAGGGAGACATGTCTTCTTTGAGACTCGGACAGCCAGTGGCCATCTCCTCCGGGTCTAACTTCGCTTGCCATGCTTTGGCCCGGCTGAAAGCAGTGATGGCACCAGCTCGGGCCGATGATCACTTAATCTCTTCAATTCTCTGGGGCATGACAAATAGTTTGTCCAGTACCTCCCTAATGAGTGAAGGTGGTTGTTTACTATGCGAGATGGCCGCTATGGTATTGTTGAGTGCCTATGTACAACTGTTCCACCAAAGTCTAAACTGCCTTCAGCTTCACCAACATGTCCTGGCCAAGGTTGGCACTCCTGGGGCCTATTGAATAAGTGCGTAGATAAGTCGTTAGGCGAATTAAAGTTGAAAATTGGAAATGGTCAAAACATCCTGAATTACTTACCAAAGATAGTAGTTGTCATCTGTGATATGTGGCGTTTTAAGCCAGTCAATTCTGCAACAGTCTCTTTCAAAGAAGATTCGGCAGTCTCTGCTCTTTGCACTAAGGTGGCCTTCTCCTCGTCCTAGGCGGCTCTTTCTATGGAAAATCCAGTTTTGAGCTTCTCGCTCTCCTCCAGACTAAGCTTAAGCTTGGTGTCGGTGTGAAAACTGGCGGATCTTGAGTAGGGGGTCCCGAACTGTGCGTCTAGGCGGATGGTAACGGGAGGTAGGGGACATGATGTTTTACCCAGGTTCGGGCCCTCTTGATGGAGGTAAAACCCTACGTCCTGCTTGTTAATTCTTCATAGTATGAGTAGTACAAGAGTTGATCTACCACGAGATCAGAGAGGCTAAACCCTAGAAGCTAGCCTATGGTATGATTGTATGTTGTCCTATGGACTAAAACCCTCCGGTTTATATAGACACCGGAGGGGGCTAGGGTTACATAAGGTCGGTTACAAAGGAGGAGATATACATATCCGTATTGCCTAGCTTGCCTTCCACGCCAAGTAGAGTCTCATCCGGACACGGGACGAAGTCTTCAATCTTGTATCTTCATAGTCCAACAGTCCGGCCAAAGGATATAATCCGGCTGTCCGGAGACCCCCCAATCCAGGACTCCCTCAGTTGCCCCTGAACCAGGCTTCAATGATGATGAGTCCGGTGCGCAGTGTTGTCTTCGGCATTGCAAGGCGGGTTCCTCCTCTGAATACACCACGGAAGAGTTTGAATACAAGGACAGTGTCTGACCCTGCAAAATAAGTTCCACATACCAGCGTAGAGAGAATAATATTTCCACAAATCCAATCTGCTGACACGTTTTGGCAGCATGAGATCACGCCATGGCCCGGTAATTACTTAGACCGTTTTTCTTTAACCATCCCCGCACATAACGCGAGGCGGTTTCTTGACACATCTTATTAAGGCAGAGATCGTGTCCACCTTATTACGGGATTCTCATCAATACGGGCGTGGGTAACCCAACCGTCTCCAGGACTCCTAGATCCTAGGCAAGTCCCAAATGGCCACAAGGAGGACGCTTGATATTCACCCTCTTTATAAAGGGACAAGGCTTTTACTTTTTTCCCTCCCGTGCTCAATCGAATCCTTCCCCTGCCTCGAGTTCTAACACCCAAAGCCCAGGTCAGGTGCTTCGGACCTTCAATCATGTCCGGATCCAGCCTTCAAGGCTGGTGAATGCCTTCCTCCGTCACGGAGGAGGACATCAAGAAGTTGAGGGGGCCAGATATCTGACCGTCGAAATTTCGCATTGGCTACCTGCCCGAGGGCAGGTCGTCCCTACGCCCGAACCCAACGAAAGCGTCGTGTTCGTCTCCCACTTCCTCCGAGGACTAGGCCTCGCTCTGGATCCCTTTGTAAGGGGTCTTATGTTCTATTACGGGCTAGATTTTCACGATCTGGCCCCGGATTCCTTTCTTCACATCTCGACATTTATTGTCGTATGTGAGGCCTTCCTCCGCATTACCCCTCACTTCGGCCTGTGGCTCAAGACCTTTGATGTGAAGCCGAAGATGGTCGAAGGGCAGCACGCAGCATGCGGGGGTGCATTGATAAGCAAAACCGCTGGCGCTCCATGGCCAAAGGGCTCCTCTCCAGAGGTGTCCGGATTATGGCAACGGGAGTGGTTTTACGTCACAGCTCCCCAAAGTGCCAAGTGGGTAGCTGCCCCCACCTTCCGCTCGGGCCCTCCACCACAACTGATGTCATGTATCAGCAGGGGGCTGAGCTGGGATCCAGCTAAGGACATGCCAATACTGTAGAGCCGTATCCAAGGTCTCTTCGAGGGAGATTTCAGTCTAGTTATGGTGGTGCAAGTTATGCTAGTCCGTAGAGTCCAGCCTTGCAAACGCCGTCCCCTTCGTATGTGGGAATTTAATCCGGAAGGTCCGCGCACTCTTCAGAATTTCCTCGGCATGATGCACGAGGAGATGTACAAATCATTCTTCGGACCCCAAATAGAGTGTCCGGACACCACCGAGGACGTGGGCCTGAGCAGCAATCGCACCGCTACCCAAGTAAGTAATCCCATGACCGAACACCCTATCCTTCTATTTATCGTGACATCATTCTGAAGAATTGCTCTTTGACCAGGACTGGGTAACAAAGGCGAAGATGATCCGATGTTCGGCCCCCCTTCCTGAAGGCTTGGACAATTCGGTGCTGGAAAAGATGCTCGAGCCGGCACCTTGTCCGGTGCCCTCAAAGGAAGATGAATGGGGGAATAAAGAGGGTGGAAGCGGGCCTCCATCGCTAACTATTCCAATCGAGGGAATGAGCGCCTCTACAAGGGAGGATAACCAAGGGGGAGAACTTGACATTCTCTCTCCCCGGGGAAGGAAGAAGACTACCTCTGAAGATCCGGAAACCAAAGTTTCCAAACGGGAGAAGAAATCTCCGCCAGAGGGTCCTGCCTCGGAGGGCATTTTTGCCGCACAATGTCCGGGCGGGGATCAGCCCTCTAACGAGTTGTAAGTAATCAAAAAGTACATAATAGTGAAAATATCATACCTTACTTCTGAGGAGAATAACCGAAGCATTTATCTTGCAGTTCGGATCTTAGCCCTTCTCAGCAGAGCTTGTCTTCGGGGGATCTTCTTCCAGAGATGATGGAGAGCGAAACGCCTCCCCCTGCCACACCTTGTCATGAAGCAGACAACCCCGAGGTGTCGTCACGGAGGGCTTCTCCTGATCCGGAAAGGCCAGAAGGTAATCCTATGGCCACCCAAAGTCCCCAGTATCCGGCTCTTGAAGAGAGCGATCGAAAGAGTCCGACACCGTCTGATATGCGGTCGAACATACTGAGGGATCTGCTAGAGCGAGCGACTATCTCAGAAGAGCACCGTATGTTGATGGGTATGGTGATTGAAAGGATTTCGTCCGCCGAAAGCGGGCTGCATGAAGCCTTTATGAGTCTATTGACGGGTTTTGAGGTACGTGAAATGATGTACCTTTTTTACAGTACCGCACATTTTAGGGTGTGCCCTGTTTAGATAGTAGCCCCTGAGACTCTGGTTGTTGTCGAGAGCGGCGGCAAACAGGGGATCGTAGTCCCAGGTAATAACCAGACCACCTTTATGTGCAGGTGGTTGAGGCTCCGGTGGCTAGCCGGACTGATGGATTTGGCGGACTAAAGCGTTAACTAGATGTGGCAGATGCCGACATCGTGCTTGTTAACAAGCGGCTTGACGAGGCACAGGGTAGGTGATTTTTCTGGTGAATGTCACATAGTAAGAGCAGTATGATGCCAGTATCCTTAATATGTTGTGACTGCAGATGGAGCTGCCACCGTGGAAACCCTTCGGGCGGAGCTTGCCCGAGCCAAGGAGCATGCAAGGCGTAGCAATGCGGCCGCGTTGAAGGCGACCGAAGAGTTAAGAGCCGAAAAGGCCGCGCATAGCGAGAGCAAAGAAAAATGGCCAAGATGGTTGTAAAGTTAAAAGACACTACCGACCGTTACTGGCTTCTTAAAGAAGAAAACCGGGCGAAGGCGACGGACCTAGAAAAGGCCACGATGGCGACCAAGGACACCCGCTCTGCAATGAGAGCGAAGAAGGAGGAGCTGCGTCAAGCCGGGGATATCGCGGCTGGGAAGCCCTTTATGCTGCGGAGGAAGTTTGGAGATCCTCAGTATGCCCCTCTGGACCGGCTGTGGAGTTCGGCGGACGCATATCTGGACTTGGCGGCGAGTGCTGTCGATGCGGCCGAATACTTCCAAGATCAAACAGATCGTGAAGTGGACAAGCTATTCTGTTCACAATTTAACGTTCCAGAGCATCCGCTTCCATTGACTGATCAGCTTGCCGAATGGGCCGAGCTGAATAGATTGTCCGGACTCGCCATGAGGTCTGTTGTGGATCATCTGTGGCCAGAAAGGCCAAAGCCGAATAGCTATTTTAGATTGGTGCAGCAGTTCCTTGGTGCGGTGCCGCGCATTAATGCGATGAAGAGGTCGGCATGCGTATAAGGCTCGCAGATGGCCCTTGCCTGTGTCAAAACATACTGGGCGGAGATGGATGCCACCACTGTTGCGGCACAGGGTTCGGCCATAGGCCGAGTGGCTGCCGAGCACTATTTTGAAGAAGTTCTTGAGGGCGCGCGTTCGATAGAGGCCCAGTGCTCGAAGAATATTATGTTTTGTAACATGTTTTCCCATTGTAAAAACAATGTTTTATTAAGTGTATCAAGGCTATATTTATACTTTTGCCCAAAAGTACTATGATGCCTCATGTGCGGTCATTTATGTATATATGTATATAACCTGAAAGATTGCAGTCGTCGGCTTCAGCCCCCACGCATATAATGCGAGGGTGTTCGCAGAAGACACATGTGCACACTTGATCCAACGTCTTGGTCCATTAAGGAGGTGATAGCGCAGCGAACTAGGCAACCGGACTATAATGCTTTAACACTTTCACTTAGCCAGAGGAGTTTGATAGTGGGGCTACTATATAGCCCCTAGTGGCTCCGCACTCATCCGAATTCAGGGTGCGTACATGCCTGGCCGGGAAACGGCCCTTCATTAAGGCGGAGGAATCCCGAAGATTCCGATAGGTCATATAGTGGTTGACCAGTCTCACGCTATATCATGACAGTCAGTTTTCGACTTTCTCTACTGAGGCGCTCGCCCGGATGAACCAGGGCACAATCGCAGTAGTTCTCCTGGTGCCGCCTTAGCCGATAGAGCGGAACGTAAGGCAGCAAAACACAGGAGCCGGGCAAACCCAACATTTGACCAAAGACATGATTCGGAGCTGATGCATATAAGGCCAAACAAGCGACGCCGAACACTCCCTAAGGTATTCGGTCTTTATGGTGTAAACCGGGCCTAAATAGTGCCCTTTGTAATAAGCCCCTGGTGTCCAGGTACGTGCAATATTCTGACGTGGCCACATGCCAATACGTCAGCATCCTTCTCAATTGTGCTGAGAATCCGGGGGATGTGTATCAACAAGAGACAGTAAAAAAGATTTACGCAGGGTCTTAATCTAAAAAGAATTGTCGTGGTATTCTCACGGGGGGTGCTAGACGACATATGCCACAAGGTGGCTTCGTGTGAGGGCAAGACTACTGCTGATAGGCCCGGGAGCGGGTATGCGAATAGCACGCGGTAGTTTACCCAGGTTCGGGGCTCTCCCGAGAGATAATACCCCTACTCCTGCATGTCTGGATATATATCTGGGTTGTACATCAGGCAGTACAAAGTGCTCCTGGAGCTGTATCTGGAGTCAGTGCCATAGGCATCTGACTTGGTATATATGCATATGAGCTAGTGGCTGCATGTGCCTGAGCATGCATGCATGAGTGGCCTTGTGGCCGGCCAAGTGCATGTGGCGTGGCTATGTGTGTGTTGTGTCCTGGATGGATGGATGGATGTGTGCCCTTTATATAGTGTGGGCTAGCTTAGAGAGTAAGCTAGGTAGTGGCATGGGCAAGGCATGGTGGGTGTCATCCTTGTCCCCTGGGTCACTTCATAAATAGTGCCAGGGGACAAGTGACACTGTACATGATGGCTGAGGTGACACATGAACAGTGCCGGGTACGACCGTCACGTCGGGGTCGCGTCAGGCTGTAGTTGACTTCGGGCAGCCGACCTGGTGGAGGAGTCGGCAGCCAGCAGCCGACGGGGGGCGGGCAGTCGGCAGCCAGCAGTCGGCCTGGTGGAGCAGTCAGCAGCCAGCGGTCGGCCTGGTGGAGCAATCAGCAGCGAGCAGTCGGCCTGGTGGAGCAGTCAGTAGCCAGCAGCCAGCAGCCAGCCAGGTAGATGGACCGAGGGGCTTTGCTAGCCCCGATGTCTTGAATTCTTGTCTCGCCGTCTTCGGGGTATCCGTGTCCAATTACTCCAACAAGAATCCTTAGAACGGGTCCCTGCTACATGTCTGCACCCATGTCTCCGTTGTGCCGTATCCTGGACGGGTGTAGCACGATGATCATCTGTAACAGAGAGGAACTTAGTTGAAGAGTTCTCGTGCAAAAAGGTAGGTTGTACTGAAGAAGCTATGTACAGTTCAAGATGAGTAAAGTTGAGCCTAATTGCCACTTGTTTACGTGCTTTGAGCCCCTTGTATTGTAATAGGGGTATAGCCATCAAGCCTGTATCAATTACATATAACTGTGCCGGACTCGTCTAACCGCGTTAGTGGGCTTAACGACCTGTCAGATGCTTCAGTTGGTGAGGCCGTTTAGTGTGTGGCTGCCAAGGCAGCCGCACGGTCTTCCGCGCACAAGGAGCGTTCAATATTTCCATTTACTGTAATGATGCCGCGTGGACCGGGAATCTTAAGCATGAGAGAGGCGTAATGCGGTATTGCGTTAAAGAAAGTGAAGGCTTCGCGTCCGAGCAGAGCTTGATAGCCACTTTGGAACGAAGTGGTATGGAAGGTTAACTTTTCGCTGCGGAAGTTATCGGGAAAGCCGAATACAACCTAGAGTAGCAGGGAGCCCGTGCAATGGGCTTCTGGGCCTGGCGTTACTCCTTTAAAGGTAGTATTGTTATGGCTAATTTTTGCTGGGTCGATCCCCATGTTGCGGACTTTGTCCTGATATATCAGGTTTAAACTGTTGCCGCCATCCATCAGGACTCGTGTGAAGTGATATCCGTCAATTATTGGGTCTAATACCAAGGCAGCCCGTCCTGCACGCCGGACACTTGCCGAGTAACCCTGATGGTCAAAAGTGATCGGTTGGGACGACCAGTGGCAGAACTCTGCGGTGATAGGCCCTGGGGCATGTGTCTTAGGGAGTGCCGCTTTGTTTTTCCCTTTTATCATGTGTAACACGTTGACTGTTTTGACTTCTGGTGGGAATTTCTTCTGTTCCCCAGTGCTTTGCTGGCGCGGCTCGTCCTTGTCTTTGCTTTGTGTATCCTACCCCTTATGTTCGGTGTTGAGCTTGTCGGATTGCTTGAAAACCGAACATGCTATATGGGTATGATTTGCAGGCTTATCGGGGGTGCTGTGGATCTGACATATTTGGTCCAGAATCTTGTTTAGGCTGGACAGTTCGTCTCTGTTGCCTTTGGAGGGAGGCTTTTGCTGACCTGGCCGAGAGCTTCTGAATCCGGCGTTTACCGCCGTGCTCTTCGGGTTTTCTTATTTATTCCGGCCCTTATTTTTGTTGCGTCGTGATTTCCCATTTCCATCCCTGACTTCGGATGTACTTGGGCCGCTGGTGCTGCATCGGGCTAACCAGTTGTCCTCGCCCGCGCAAAAGTGAGTCATGAGGCTTGTTAATGCTGCCATTGCTCTCGGCTTTTCTTGGCCGAGGTGTCTGGCAAGCCGTTCGTCTCGAACGCTATGCTTGAAAGCTGCTAAGGCTTCGGCGTCCGGACAGTCGACTATTTGGTTCTTTTTAGTGAGGAACCTGTTCCAAAGCTTTTCGGCTGACTCTCCGGGTTGTTGAGTTATATGACTTAAATCGTCTGCATCCGGTGGTCGGACATAGGTCCCTTGGAAATTTGTCCGAAAAGCGTCTTCGAGCTCTTCCCAGCTTCCAATGGAATTTTCGGGGAGGCTTTTAAGCCAGTGCCGAGCTGGCCCTTTGAGCTTGAGGGGTAAGTACTTGATGGCGTGGAGATTGTCTCCTCGAGCCATGTGGATATGGAGGATGTAGTCCTCAATCCAGACCCCAGGGTCTGTCGTTCCGTCGTACGCTTCTATGTTTACGGGTTTGAATCCCTCCGGAAATTCATGGTCCAGCACCTCATCGGTGAAACATAGGGGGTGTGCGGCACCCTTGTATTTGGGTGTACCTTGGTGTTCGGATGTTTGCTGTGTTGTATTGCATACTGGAGCGCGCTTGCGTGGTCCGTAAATCGATCTGGTTGCACCGTCCTTTTGATGCGAGCCCTCACGCGGATCGCGTACTGGCTTGTGTGCGGCGTCGTTTGCCGTTCTATGTTGGTCACGAAGTCGTCTAACCAACCGGATGGCCATTTTGTTTTGTAATTGCGGGGGATCTAAGGCCTCCTCATCAAATTCAGGTAGCAACTTTCGCTTTGGGTAGCTCTTGGTGTGACGATTACCGCCGTACTTCGCTGCGGTGTTGAGTACTTCACTCCATCTGATTCTGAGTGTGTCTTGTGCGGCCCTGAGCCTTTGCTTCTGCTTTTTCAGACTCCTCGCAGTGGCAACAAGCCTTTGATGGGCATTCTGTTGCTCTGGGAGCCTGTCCGGTGTGATGTCATCCAGAATGTTATCTTTGAGAGAGTTGGGTTGTTCGGCTTGATTCTCTGTGATGCTGTGGTCGGGCGATGGTTCACCCTGCTCTAACGCTGGGTCTATATGATCATTGTTTCTGCCGAGGCAGGATTTGGAGCGGCGCTTACGCCACCGCTTTGACTGCTTCTCGAGGGAACAACCCTTCGCTGCGTCCTTCCATTCCTCGTCGTCGTTTTCTTTCGGTGTGTCCACCATGTATATGTCATATGATGAAGTGGGCGTCCGGTGCCCTATGGGCGGTGGTTCCTGTTTGTCTCCTGCATCGTCGTCCATACCGTCGATGTCTTCGGAGTCGAAGTCGAGCATGTCGGTCGAATCATCGACAGTGGCTACTAAGCGGGTGGTGGGTGGGCGACGAATTTCTTCGTCATCCGCATCCCAATCCTGCCGGACGAAGTTCGGCCAGGACTCTCCTGACAAGGAGAGAGACCTTAATGAGTTCAGTATGTCGCCGAACGGCGAGTGCTGAAAGATATCCGTGGAGGTGAACTCCATGATCGGCGCCCATTCGGATTCGATAGGCACGGGCGCATGTGGTTCGGAGTCCGTGGCCGGGGAAGGATCCGACAGCTTGGCATCACGGCTCTCGTGAAGGGTAAGGTTGATACTTGGCTCGATCGGCGCTGAGGATACGGCCTCCATGGCGGGGTCTATCAACCCGCCAATGGATCGCGCAATTGGCTCCGAATTGAGGGTCGGAGCGGTTCCCGGTGCGATCTCCTGAACACTGTCCGATGGTAGAGCTAAATCATGCTCATCGAGACCGTGTGGCGCACTCGGCAGGGGCTCGAATCCATCGAAGATCAAGTCTCCGCGGATGTCGGCCGTGTATTTTAAGCTTCCAAACCTGACTTGGTGGCCAGGGGCGTAACTCTCGATCTGCTCCAGATGGCCAAGCGAGTTGGCCCGCAGTGCGAAGCTGCCTAATACAAAGATCTGTCCGGGGAGAAAAGTCTCACCCTGGACTACATCGCTATCAATGATCAGAGGAGCCATCAAGCCTAACGGTGACGACACAGAGGAACTCTCAATGAAAGCACCAATGTCGGTGTCAAAACCGGCGGATCTCGGGTAGGGGGTCCCGAACTATGCGTCTAGGCGGATGGTAACAGGAGGCAGGGGACACGATGTTTTACCCAGGTTCAGGCCCTCTTGATGGAGGTAAAACCCTACGTCCTGCTTGTTTATTCTTGATAGTATGAGTAGTACAAGAGTTGATCTACCACGAGATCAGAGAGGCTAAACCCTAGAAGCTAGCCTATGGTATGATTGTATGTTGTCCTACGGACTAAAACCCTCCGGTTTATATAGACACCAGAGGGGGCTAGGCTTACACAAGGTTGGTTACAAAGGAGGACATATACATATCCGTATTGCCTAGCTTGCCTTCCACGCCAAGTAGAGTCCCATCCGGACACGGGACGAAGTCTTCAATCTTATATCTTCATAGTCCAACAGTCCGGCCAAAGGATATAATCCGGCTGTCCGGAGACCCCCCAATCCAGGACTCCCTCACTTGGAATCAGGTTCGCGTGTTTTAGCCTCTTGTTGCTCAAGCCTGGTCTTTAAATCGGCCACCTGGGACTCATCCTGAGTTAAATCATCTTGCAAGTAAGAGTTAAACAAGTTATAAACATATTTGTCAGGACACAATCTACATACAAGTCTCAAGTATATTGCAAGTGAAGCACTTGACACTTGGAGGTTAATGTATGCGGAAGTTATTTTCTGCATTATATTGTTTGTGACCCGGCTCATCCTTATCAAGATAAGCCGGCCCATGAGGGCTATGGTCTAGCGTTCTTTCCGAATAATGGAAATGGTCCGGCTCATCTTTATCAATATAAGCCGGCCCATGAGGACTATGATTTTGAGCTTTTCTTTCGAAGTAATGAAAATAACCCGGTTCATCTTTTATCAAGATAAGACGGCTCATGAGGGCTATGACTTTAGAGGTTGCAGTAACATATGGAGAAGTCTTAACCCTACTCAAATATATCTTTTCCTACGGATAAGACATGGGGGCTGGATGACTATATATGCAAAGGAAACATATGTCCATACCTCATATTTCTGGCACAATATCTTAACTAAATCCGCCTCCAGATCACGACCAGTATGCAGCTAGCTCAGATAATCAGATTACAATTCACTGACGCCCAAGTGAGAGTAATTTGCAACATCAAATCTGGCCTTACTCTTTTCAATTAATTCTTCTTTGGTAGAATGCTTGGCAAGAATGGTGGGGTTCCCGGGTTCAGCGTAACTAGTGCCAGTAATGATGACATCCTTAGCAGTTTGTTGCGAAGGAAGTTTTTCAGCAGGTTTTATGGGACTGGGAAGCTTACCGCTGGATGGGTCAACACGCATTGGATCCACCGTGACATCATGAGTCTCTGGTGGTAGGACATCAGCAGCAACCTCAGGAGTTTGATGAGAAGCTTCGGATATGGTTTGTTTCTCTGGCTCAGTAACCTTGGGGTCTTCGACCGGCTTGTTCATCTTCAATTTCTTGCTGGGTTTGGCTATACCACTAAAAGTAAGGCATATGAAGATGTTAATATATCAGTTTGTAAAGTTTTAAAAAACAAAAGAGGTTAAATGTTCTCTCCCAGGAGCGACTTTGAAGAGACGAATCTGAGTCCCAGTAGAGTCATCGGAGGAAGAGTGAGAGGTTCCCTGATAATTTGAGTCAGAAGGATTAAGCGGTTGACGGATAAGCCTCGCTTTTGGAAAAGAGAAGTTTGAGTTCTAAAGCACCTCTGCTCGGCGTTTGTGAGGGGCTGGCTTATTGGGTAAGCCGGCATGAAGGTATCCCCCTCCGCTATTCCACGTTATACGCCGAGCTTCATGTTGTTGTTTCTTCAAAATAAAGTTTGGATCCAAGTAAACTAAAGGGTGAGAAAACCTTACTTTTCGGGTCACGTGCTGAACTTTCTGTCTTGGCAAAGGCTCTGAGTCGGAGGAAATAATAGTTACCTCCACTACAAAAAAAAGACACATCCGTGACATTTTGGACCGAACGAAATTTTTTTCTCTCATACATATGACACTTCTATGACGATAATTGTGACAAAACCCGGTATCATCATAGATGTGGTGGGCTCCTACTTCTATGACAGAAAATGGGCTTTTCGTCCTGGGCGAGCCGGAGACACAGCTTCACGACATTCTTTGGGCCGTCCATGATGGAAAAAACCATGGTAGAAGCAAGGGGGAGGAAAATTTCGGGGAGTTCCCGGTTACGGTGGGAGTTCGGGGGCCGAGCGATGCGCGCTTCTCTCGTACACGTACACGCGTGTGTGCGAGGCGTTGGCTCTAACTGAACCCGAGTGAGGCATTGGGCTCTAACTGAACCCGAGCGATTGCACTGCAGGCTACGCGTTACTGAACCCGAGCGATCGATCGATGGCTGTTAACTGAACCCGATCGAGCGATTCCTTCGCTACTGCTGCTAACTGAAGCCGATTGATTGGATGAACAGTGAGCGTTGCGGGGGGTTTGGATGAACAGTGAGCGGTGGTGTTGCCTCTGGATGAACAGGACCCCGTGGTGTGGTGGAGGGCTAGATGAACAATAGATGGTCGAGGGGCGCCTGTGGTGGGGTGGATGAACAGGACCCCGTGGTGTGGAGGGTTGGATGAACAGTAGACGGTGGAGGGGTGCCCGTGGAGGGGTGGTTGAACAGGACCCGTGGCGTGGAGGGCTGGATGAACAGTAGACGGTGGAGGGGTGCCCGTGGAGGGGTGGCTGAATAGGACCCCGTGGTGTGGAGGGCTGGATGAACAATAGACAGTGGAGGGGTGGTTGAACAGTAGCTGGTGGAGTAGCGCGCGGTGGAGGCTGGATGAACAGGAGCCCGTGGAGGCTGGATGAACAGGAGCCCGTGGAGGCTGGAGGAGGTCGACGGTGGAGATGAACAGTATCCCGTGGAGTCCCATTTTTCGGTACGCCACACCCCTCCCGATGAAAAGGATCCCCGTTTCGACCGTAGCGCTCCAACACAAGTCCGTTTCATCCATTTTGCGGTACGCCACACCCCTCCCGATCAACAGGACCCCCGCTTCGACCGTACGAGGTCCGTTTCCTCCATTTTGTGGTACGCCAGACCCCTCCGGATGAACAGGATCCCGTTTCGAACGTGGCCGGTCGAACACAAGGCCGTTTCCTCCGTTCTGCGGTACGCCAGGCCTCGTTTCCATCGCCTGTTCCGTCCAAGCCCTCTCAATGAACACGACGCATTCCGTTGCCTCCCCATGAACACGACACATTCCGTTTCCTCCCCATGAACACGACGCATTCTGTTGCCTCCCCATGAACACGACGACGACGCTATTTCTCCGTTCCGACCCAGCCATGTACACGAGCCCTGGCCGTACGTATGTGCGAGTAGGCGTTCGAGACCCCGCCCGTATGTACACATACGTGGCTGTATTTTCTTTCTTGCACCCTGGCCGCTGTACGTACGTGTACATGCTACGTGCGCGCCTCTACTACGACATGTGCTCGCCTCTACATCGACCAGTATATATGTACGTACACGTTCGCGACCAGAATGACAATGCTACGTACGCTTCGACCAGGTGGGTCCCGACTGTCAGGCACTTCCTTACGTGCGAAGATGTAGCTGGTGGGTCCCAGCAGTCAGGGGGCGAAATATGGTGGCCCGTCCGGTGGGTCCCCGCTGTCAGGTGGAGGAATAATTATTTTGCACGTAATAAGGAGGCACTTCCTTGTTGCGGCCGTGGACCCAACTGTCAGCCTCTCCACGTACAGTCCATGTCCGATGGAAGTCGTTCCTTGACCACGTTGACCACGCCGCGCCGAGAGCACCAGGGCGGTGGACGACGGTGAGGCCTAGAAAGGGGACGACGTGGAGCCGGGGAAGACGCGGCAGTGGATGCCCACGCGTAGAGGAGTACGAGGGTTCGCTGGTTCACTGCAGTGTGAGGCTGCCATCGCCGCAGAATAACAGGGTGTGTGGGTGAGTAGAGGGATGGCCTGGCCAGCGGTGGGAGTAGTAGGGGCGGTGAGGCCTCCGCCGCATCGCAGTCGGCCACGGGAGGCAGGAGCACGAGGCACGACCGGCGCTGGTTTGGGCGGCTGGAGCAAGAAGACCAAAGGTTGAAGAAGCACTACGGCCGTTGGATGGACATCGTACGGTCACTGGAGCTAGAATCATGCATATTGACTAAGTTGACAAAGCCCTCCATCCCCGTCAACTTAGTAGGCCCACAAGTTAGCCTCCCACCAAGGTGGGTCCCAGCTAGCATTGGGGTATTCATTTTTTGAGCGTAATAAGGAGGCACTTCCTTGTGTGCGAAGATATAGCTGGTGGGTCCGAGCTGTCAGCGGCGGTAACGTTTTTTTCGCGAAATACAGAGGCCCTTTCGGTGGGTCCATGATGTCGGGTGGAGGAATCATTATTTTGCGCATGATAAGGAGGCATTTCCTTGGGTGCGGCCGTGGACCCACCTGTCGGCCTCTCCACGTACAGTCCACTTCATATGCATGTCGGTCATTGACCATGTTGACCCGGCCACGCCGAGAGCACCAGGGCGGTGGACAATGGCGAGGCCTAGGAAGGGAACGACACGGAAGCAGGGAAGACTCGGCAATTGTTTCCCACGCTAAGGGGAGTACGACTGTACGAGGGTTTACTGGTTCGTCTGCCGTCGTCGGAGAATAACAACAAGTGTGGGTGAGTAGAGGGATGGCTAGGCCAGCGATGGGAGTACGGTGGGGCAGTGAGGCCTGCGCGGTAGCACAGCCGGCCGCAGGGAGGAGGGAGCAGGCAGTCCCGCCGGCGCTTGTTTGAGCGGCTGGAGCAGGAAGAGCAGAGATTGAAGCATGACGGCCGTTCGATGGACATCCAACAGTCACTGCTTGTGCATCAACCTTTTTTTAGGAAAGCCTCAAATCTGTGGAAAACAGCATATAGCCCATCTGCCATTATTTCTAATAATTTACAGCGCATTTGCTAATTCTTTAGGTTTTTTTGTAGCCCATATTCTTTTTGTTAGCATTGTTGGGGAACGCAGTAATTTCAAAAATTTCCTACACACACGCAAGATCATGGTGATGCATAGCAACGAGGGGGAGAGTATGATCTACGTACCCTTGTAGATCGTAACGGAAGCATTGACACAACGTAGAGGAAGTAGTCGTACGTCTTCTTCCCGATCCGACCGATCCAAGCATCGTTACTCCGGCACCTCCGAGTTCTTAGCACACGTACAGCTCGATGACGATCCCCGGGCTCCGATCCAGCAAAGCTTCGGGGAGGAGTTCCGTCAGCACGATGGCGTGGTGACGATCTTGATGTTTTACCGACGCAGGGCTTCGCCTAAGCACTACAACGATATGATCGAGGTGGAATATGGTGGCAGGGGGCACCGCACACGGCTAAGGAACGATTTCAATGATCAACTTGTGTGTCTAGAGGTGCCCCCTGCCCCCGTATATAAAGGATCCAAGGGGGAGGGGCTGGCCGGCCAAGAGGAGGGCGCAGGAGGAGTCCTACTCCTACCGGGAGTAGGACTCCCCCCCCCAATCCTATTCCAAATAGGACACCCAAGGGGGAAAGAGAGAGAGAGAGGTGGCCGGCCACCTCTCCTAGTCCTAATAGGACTAGGGGAGGGGGAGGCGCGCAGCCCACCATGGCAGCCCCTTTCACCTTTCCACTAAAGCCCAACAAGGCCCATATGGCTCCCGGGGGGGGGGGGGGGGTCCGGTAACCTCCCGGTAATCCGGTAAAATCCCGATTTTACCCGGAACACTTCCGATATCCAAATATAGGCTTCCAATATATCAATCTTTATGTCTCGACCATTTCGAGACTCCTCGTCATGTCTGTGATCACATCTGGGACTCCAAACTACCTTCGGTACATCAAAATGCATAAACTCATAATAACTGTCATCGTAACGTTAAGCGTGCGGACCCTACGGTTCGAGAACAATGTAGACATGACCGAGACACGTCTCTGGTCAATAACCAATAGCGGGACCTGGATGCCCATATTGGCTCCTACATATTCTACGAAGATCTTTATCGGCCAGACCGCATAACAACATACGTTGTTCCCTTTGTCATCGGTATGTTACTTGCCCGAGATTCTATCGTCGGTATCCAATACCTAGTTCAATCTCGTTACCGGCAACTAACTCATTAGTTGCAATGCTTGCAAGGCTTGTGTAATGTGCATTACCGAGAGGGCCCAGAGATACCTCTCCGACAATCGGAGTGACAAATCCTAATCTCGAAATACGCCAACCCAACATCTACCATTGGAGACACCTGTAGTACTCCTTTATAATGACCTAGTTACGTTGTGACGTTTGGTAGTACCCAAAGTGTTCCTCCGGCAAACGGGAGTTGCATAATCTCATAGTCATAGGAACATGTATAAGTTATGAAGAAAGCAATAGCAACATACTAAACGATCGGGTGCTAAACTAATGGAACGGGTCATGTCAATCAGATCATTCAACTAATGATGTGATCCCGTTAATCAAATAACAACTCTTTGTCCATGGTTAGGAAACATAACCATCATTGCTTAACGAGCTAGTCAAGTAGAGGCATACTAGTGACACTCTGTTTGTCTATGTATTCACACATGTATTATGTTTCCGGTTAATACAATTCTAGCATGAATAATAAACATTTATCATGATATAAGGAAATAAATAATAACTTTATTATTGCCTCTAGGGCATATTTCCTTCAAGCATTACAGCCCATATTGTGGCCATGGTTAAAACATTAACAAAATTTTGCATATTTCGGTGCAGTCCGAACTGTTTTTAATCCTGAAATTTCGACTTACATTCAAACTGATTTTAAAAATAAATGTATATCAATATAAAATCCAACAAATTCTCCATGCATAAAAATTAATATAATTTAAAATCTCAAAATGAAAAGAAAGATATTTTAAACTCATTGCCGGTTTGATGTGTTTTAAAAATGTACAGCCCATTTCTCATTACTGATGGGCCATTTTATCGGCCAGCCGAATGAAGCTCTCCTTGTCTTGAAAGATTTGCAGCCCAACAGGCCTGACAAAGCGACTTACTTGGCAAATCACAAAAAAAACTGGGTTGTGGCCATGGACCCAGGTGTCAGCCTCTCCACGTACAATACTCTTCCGATGGAAGTCGGTCGTTGACCACATTGACCATGCCACGCCGAGAGCACCAAGGCGGTGTACGACGGCGAGGCCTAGGAAGGGCACGATGCGGAGCCGGGGAAGACGCGGCAGTGGATGCCCACGCGGAGAGGAGTGCGAGGGTTCACTGGTTCGGCTGCGGCGTGAGGCTGCCGGCGCCGCAGAATAACAGGGGGTGTGGGTGAGTAGAGGGATAGCATGGGCCAGCGGTGGGTGTAGTAGGGGCGGTGAGGCCTCCGCGGCATCACAGCCGGCCACGAGAGGCAGGAGCACGCGGCACGACCGGCGCAGCTTTGGGTGGCTGGAGCAAGAAGACCAGAGGTTGAAGAAGCACTACGGCCGTTGGATGGACATCGTACGGTCACTGGAGCTAGAATCATTCATATTGAGTAAGTTGACAAAGCCCTCCATCCTCATCAACTTAGTAGGCCCACAAGTCAGCCTCCCGCCATGGTGGGTCCCAGTTAGCAGGGGGGGTATTCATTTTTCTGTGCGTAATAAGGAGGCACTTCCGGTGGGTCCGAGCTGACAGCGGGGGGGAACGTTTTTTCACGAAATACGGTGGTTCGTCCAGTGAGTCCCAGCAGTCAGGGGCAAACATTTTTTTGCAAAATACGGTGGCCCGTCCAGTGGGTCCCAGCACTCGAGGGGGAAACATTTTTTTCGTGAAATGCTAGTGGCCCGTTCGGTGGGTCCCTGCTGTCAGGTGGAGGAATAATTATTTTGCGTGTAATAAGGAGGCATTTCCTTGCTGCTGACGTGGACCCAGCTGTCAGCCTCTCCACGTACAGTACTCTTCCGATGGAAGTCGGTCGTTGACCACATTGACCATGCCATGCCGAGAGCACCACGGCGGTGGACGATGGCGAGGCCTTGGAAGGGGACGACGCAGAGCCGGGGAAGACGCGGCAGTGGATGCCCACGCAGAGAGGAGTACGAGGGTTCACTGGTTCGGCTGCGGTGTGAGGCTGTCGTCGCCGTAGAATAACAGGGGGAGTGGGTGAGTGGAGGGATGGCCTGGCCAGCGGTGGGAGTAGTATGGGGACGGTGAGGCCTCCGCGGCAGCACAGCCGGCCACGGGAGGCAGGAGCATGCGGCACGACCGGCGCTGCTTTGGGCGGCTGGGGCAAGAAGACCAGAGGTTGAAGAAGCACTACGGTCATTGGATGGACATCGTTGACCACGCCGCGCCGAGAGTACCAGGGCGGTAGACGACGGCGAGGCCTACGAAGGGAACGACACGGAACCGGGGAAGACACGGTAGTGGCTGCCCACGCGGTGGAGAGTACGAGGGTTGACTGGTTCGGCTACCGTCGCCGGAAAATAACAGGAGGTGTGGGTGAGTAGAGGGATAGACATGCCAGGGATGCGAGTATGATGGGCCGTGAGGCCTTCGTGACAGCACTGCCGGCCACAGGAGGCGGGAGCAGGCAGTTCCGACGGCGCTGGTTTGGGCGGCTGGGGCAGGAAGATCAGAGACTAAAGAAGCACGATTGTCGTTAGATTGACATCTAACGGTCTGACGCTGGTAGAGTCGATTGTTGACTAAGTTTCTTTTTTGAGAAACCTTGTGTATGCATGAACTTAGTAGGCCCACAAGTTAGCCTCCAAATCTGTGGCAGACAACATAAAGCCCATTTGCTATTTTTTATAATTTGCAGCCCATTTGCTAATTTTTAAGTAATTTATTACGGCCTATTTTCTGCCCAGGACCACAGTCAAAAGTCCAACCTTAGTTTGCATATTTCGGTGGAGTCCGAACTGTTGTAATCGCGAAATGATAAACATTTTTTAAGAACTTATTGATTTGCCAAAAAATCGTTTTGTTTTTGTAAGCAAATAAGACGTGGGACAATTTAGTTGGTTTAAGGGAAAACCAGTGGTAAAAAAATCAGCGTTGGGTGGGAAAAAACAACAAAAATAAGGATGTAAATATGAAAATGGAATTTTATGTGTTTTCAACATAATGATACGTGTATATGAACTAGTAAAACTATAGGTAGAGATTAGAAAACGGATGTAGGACACGCGTTTCAAGAGGAAAATAGAACTGGGTTGTGTGTTTGATTCAGTAAAAAAACTGCCTGCGGATGTTGTAAGACAAAATATAACTAATGCTGGCGGGCCAGAGGCCAGTAGATACCTGCTGGATCTTTGTGCCCGGTTGTCGTCATGGGCTGGGCCTGTTAAAAACAAAACAACCCTGGGCAATCTACAGCCCAGTTGAAACTTGCTCGACCTGAAAAACAATATACGTGCTCAATAAATGAGAGAATCCTGCAAGTACAGACTGATAACTGGGATGCAGCACGGATATTGTTTTTTTATCATGATAATAAGTGCATGCACTTGTTTCGAAAAAAATGGAGAACTGGGAATTTGAACGGCGGGTGCTTATGCTACCCATCAAATAAAAATCAGGTGCCAGAAAATTCGTTTCGAAATAAATGATTCAGCTTTATATCCATGTCGACCCTCGGCATGATGGTTGGAAGCAAATGCAAGTTCATACCAAAAGATCGTTAACAACAATACCAACTTGCGGACGATAAGGTAGTACAACTACAAATACCAAACTAACTTATAATCTTCTTACTCCTGGACCTAGTGTTCGTCTGGTAGAAAATCTTGCAGAGGACCAGCTCCCGCTCCTTCTCTTGCTCCAGGTCCTCGAGGTGGTACTGGTGCATCACCCAGTTGGTCCTCTGCTGGTCGAAGTTCTTGTTGGTGTGCAGCACCAGAACCTTTTTTGCTGCCCGTCTGCCGGCCGTTGACCATCACTGGCAAGGTATTGCGATCTTGTGCCACATCGCGTGCATGCCGCACTCCGACTGTATCTTGCGACGCGTCCACGCGCCCCTTTTGAACGCCCTGGAATTGCGCTGGAAGAAATGCTTCCTTAGGCCACTCAGTGTGATACCTGCAGTATTGTGGAATACAGGTTTTAGTGTACCTAGTTCGCATTTTCATAACATCTTTGGCATGTTGCAGTCACTTGTTTCACTTTTTATTAACTGTCAAATTGTAATTGCTTCACCAGGTCTGCGTCTAAAAATAAAAATAGAGCTATAAACAAAGGAATATGTTTGTGCAAGTAGACGGTCGATTGGTGTCTTACCTGGAAGTTTCTCAGGTTGGGTGTAACATATGTCGTGCTCGCTGTCGATGGTTGGTATGAACAAATCGATGAGAGACTGAAATCTCGCGCTGTCAGCACTCACTTTGGCCTCAAGGTGCTCGATCAGCTCCTGATCCGTGGGATCGAACTTGACGTCAGCCGGCAGCACGGGCCAATCCTTCTTCGACTTGCATCGGTAATTCCAGTTATATGGTACTCAATGTATGATCAATCGACTGTTTTAAGTGGATGATGAAAGATTTCGACAGATAAGTGGTACTCCAAATCTGAAGTCCAAAATACCCAAACACGCCGCCGGGATTCTTGTGTCACCTCACGCGCAGCGTGTTGTCACGTGAATTCAATGTGTGGACATGATGAATAATTTGACCGACGTATACTAGTACTGCTACTGTACTACTTACTAGTCGTATTTAGTGTCACAATTTATACATAGGTTTAACTAACAAGTACGCACTTGAAGCCTAACTGATATATATATATATATATATATATATATATATATATGGCTTCTGCACAACATCTCCATCATCATTATCAGTACACCCTACGCAGGTGAGTTAGGATGCACTTGATCCCAGGAAGGTATCTATCCTTCAAACCAGAGGAGTGCTTCAAACTAACAACAGTACATAATATCCAACAAAAGAAGGTCGTGCTACAGCAGCAGAATACATGGCTCAGTCTAGATATCAGCACGAATCAAGTTGTGCATATTTGCTGTTGGCATGAACCACATCGCCGCATGTCGGGTTTGCAAAAGCCATCCATCGCATGGAAGCTTGATGCCTTTCACACACTGAAGATTATCTGACAACAAGCTGTGTCGACGAATCTTTGGATATGGTGATTCATGAAACCCATGGTATGATGTGTAAACACAGCCCCCCCCCTCGCGAATGGAAGTTGCATAGCACAGTAATCATCGCCGGTGATATGATCGATGATTGGTTGGATGATCGGATAATTGAGCCCGAGGAACAAGGAGTGGTTGCCGAGGCTGTAAACCCACCTCCAGTTGAATACGCCTGGCCCAACAGAGTTGGGATCTTTCTCGAACACGAAGCAGCCATAGCCATCAATGTCACGAACGCCCCACGCATTGTACTGCATGTGGTTTGATGTAATGGTTTGTTCAATTTGGTACGTGCGAATGAGCATCAAATGACCGCCATCAGCTGAACGAGCGATAAACCACCACCCATCGGCTGGTATGATTCCAGGTCCTGGAATCATGAAGGCCAGCGCATTTGCGTCTGCTGCAACAATTCAAATTGGAGACCAAAAGGACAAAAATAAACAATCATGTTCAGAGTATGTGTGGAATTAAGATTATTATAACAGTGACACATATCATAGACAGAGAATTGCAATGCCATGGTCATAATCATACCCCAAGTTAAAAAATAAGCCAATGGCTTTCATATTCTAGCAATATGTCATGGTTCAAACATCATGTAACAATGAGAGGAAAACAGCTATGACAGCGCCTACTCATATTCTACCATAGCACTTACTACTACTGTTCTCATATCAACTCTAAGCAATAACATGCGTTGTTATAAAAATCTTGTAAACGAGAGTAACATATAGCAATCATGATGTTATGCTCATAATATGTATTCTAACAATCAACTCTAACAATAACATGTGTGGTCATAAAAATCTAGGAAATGAGAGGAAAAACATATAGCAATGATGTGGTTATAGACATGCTATGCATTCTAAATTTGTAACAAATGAACAGGCAGTCGTATTCATAAGGTAAAGATGAGATGAGATAGAACAATTACACGACGATAGATTTCACCAATATAGGTAGCCAATCTGTGCGTCGACCGCGTAAACGATGCCATCGTGCACTATAGCATCAGACAGAAATGTTTCCTCAACAAGATTGATGATGAGCCATAACCATGTATGGCGACCGGATTCCAGATAGACTAATCCCTTGTTGAACAAGGCAATGAGCTTGTAATCCATGTAGTCTTCTGATGGTGTGGGCACTTCGCAGATTACAACTTTCTGCAAACAGAGGTCAAGCCAAAAGCTTAACGCATCTTGTGCGTAGTAGGCAGGAGTGTCCGGCGGGCCACGAGGCTCGATGGCGGCGGTATCCAACAATGGATGGGTGATCTCTCGCTGGGTGTAGATATCCACGAGACGCCACGGACTACCGGTGTGGTGGATGAGGACGATCCAGTTGGCCTTCATGCCCTCCCAGTAGTGGCCGCACATGAAGGACAGGTGGACGGGTAGTGGTAGCATGTCGAGGGGCACCACGGCAACCTCCGTAGGATCGTCAAGTCGGTGTCTGGGCCACCTGCAAGGATCGGGCATCAGCAAGCAGGGTGTCTTGAAAAGAGCCGGCCGGTTGCAGACGAGTAGATGGTATAAAGACACCGAGCATGCGGCCAGATGGACGGTGCCGAGTAGGTCCATACGACTACAGATCTGCTCCAAGAGAACATCGGGGAGGGAATTCCAATTGCGGCTCTACGTGTCAGTCGGTTCTTCCATTGGGGTTTTCGGTGTCTGTGAGCCAGCGGGGAAGTGGATTCGGGCGGGCGAGCGAAGAAGCTTCTCCTCGTGTGGCCGAGCAGTGAGCGGGGGGATATGGTACGCGCGAGCTACCAAGGAAGATGGCGCGGGCAGGCGAGCAGTGAGCGGGGGTAAATGGTGTGCGGCCGACGATGGGGAAGAGAGGAAGAAGAAGAGACTAGTTGAATAGTTCTCTCTGACCGAGATGGGGAATAAATGGATCGCGAGGAATTCCTTTCTACAGTATCCCTATGCATCTATGCTCACTTCACTCATTTTGCTCCGTACCTAGTCACTTGTTGAAATCTGTAGAAAGACAAATATTCCGTATTTGGGAACAGAGGGAGGCTTTTACTCCGTACTATTTGGGAACAGAGGGAGTATCACCATATTGAGGGAACAGAGGAAGCTTGAAATATGAACATGTCAATGGGAGGGAGTAAGCCCCATGCATGCATGCATGCATGCAACATGCAACACTCACACGTACACATGGACGCACGCAACACTCACGCGCCCATGCGGCACACAGCACACGACGCAACACACACGCTCAAGTGCTCAACCTACTCCCTACGTCCGTGAAAGACTGTGCATTTAGAGATTTACACATTGACCAGGGCATAATTAATGCCCAAAAGTAGCAGACTTATGTGTGCATGTGACCATTGAGATAAGAAGATTAAATGAAGGCCGTTGCATACTGTAATTAAGGATAGACATGTAGCCTATACCTACAGCACAAGTTGGAGCATTAGTCAATCAATATCGATTTAGATTAACGGCTAAATGCATTGGAAGTGTAGATGTACATCATGTAGTACACTCTTTGTTGGAAGACCGAGGGAGGACACGTGCATGCACTCACATACACAGCCAGGGCGGTTCACGCGCAAGGGTTGGACTCGTGTCGCGCCTGCGTAAAGTTTTGTTTAACTGATTTCTTTGCTCTGCCAACTGACAGGTGGGACCCAGAAACTAGGTGACAATTTAACCGGTCAACAAAGTTCCATGTCGACTATGTGGCCGGTCAGTAGGGTGCAATACGGTGCTCTACGATGAGCTAGTGATCGCATAATCTCCGCAAAACTATATATAGTGACTGTAAAGAGCGTACAGTTACATATGTTGACCGCCAGTGTATTTTTCTCATTTCAAATTAAGCCATATTAATCGGAAAGGACGCAGTATGGACTACTACTACTAGTACTAGTACTGCTTTGATGTGTCCCATCAACTCGCCGAACAAGGAGAAGTTTGCTTACTGCGCCTCTCCCTCGCCCACGCGCACGGTGGTTCGCAGGATGAGGAGAGGGTTTTGACTACAGCGCCCTCTCCCTCTCCCTCTCCCTCGCCCTCGCCCTCGCCCTCGCGGTGGACGTGCAGCAGTTCAATCGGTGTCAGATTGCCAGAAGCATATTGTACTGTAGTATCATCATTGTTGGACCTTCCGAAGAGGCGAAGAGCCAAGTGCAAGGTTCACACGAGTACGAACTGTTGAACCTCCCGAAGAGGCAAAGAGCCAAGCGCAAGGTTTTATAGGAGTTGTCGTCCTAGTAGGAGTGTACTAGTACAACTATAGCGAACGATGCTACTGTATGATGCCGCCACGTCACGTATATCCAAAGCTGTGCCACCTTTTTTCTCAAAGAGCGTGTTGGAGCCCGTGCAACAACCACACAAGTTGCATGTACACATAACACATTTACTAGTAATAAATTCTAAAGGACAAATGCCAGTATGCCACACAAGTTCATCTCCAACTCATGTGATAACTTTTTGCACGACTAGTCTACATATATTCACAGCGCTACCGTTCACAATTATCGTACTCCACTTACACATTATAGATGGGCTACATGTCCTCCTCCAGGTTCTAGTCCCAGGTGTTCCTCATGGATGGCATGATCCATAGCGATGGGCAACGGGAATCATTGTCGCAGCTTTCTAGTCCGGTTCCACACGATGGAGACTCATCCAAGCTGAAGCGGCATAAATCAGGGATAGCGTGTCCCAGCATGTCGTTCATCCGGTGGTGCACACTGAAGACACAACCATGCTTCATGAACGGCAGGCCTTCCGTGTCGTGCACGGAAGGTGGCATCCGCTTCACAATGGGGTAGCTGTCCCCGATGAAAAGCGAGTACTCTCCAAGAGTGTTCCTTGGCACACACATAGCATCACGGGGGTCGAACTCAGCGCCGTTCATCTAGTACATGCGGCATCCCAGATCTGGACACATGGTGACGTACATAGTCAAGGTCCATGCATAATAATGTTGTGCTCAAATGTGGGGGTCAGTAATACTGTGTAGCAAATAGTACTACTCCGGTATAGAGGAAGTAAAATAACCGGCTTATTGTATATAGCCACTCTTGGCTACATGGATGAGATAGTAAGACATGGAAAAACAAGAATGGTGGCAGCTAGTGGGTTCAAGTCTTCAAGGGCCTAGCTAGCTATACGCGTCCTCCAAGGTAAAAAGTACTCCTACTAGTACTACAAAGTATACTACTAGTACAACAATGAAAGGGAAGGCGAGAGGGTTAAAAAATGGACTACCTGGGTAGATGGTGACGATCCGATCGTGGTAGATTATGTGACATGTTGCACATCAGTGGTACCATGGGTAACGACTGCTAAGATAGTTGATCCCAATATGCCAAAGTCAGCTACAAGGTTCCAGGTTAGACTGAATCGCGGATGCAAATGCACATCCAGGATTGGCGATCTTATTTTGATCGGGGGACGACTGGTCCCTCCAAAATAATGGAGTACCATTAGGGATGCAAATGATGGTTTGTGCATTCCATTTGTAATCTCCCGTACCGTAGGATGTCAACCAGATGAAACAAGTCCCCTTGCTTGTCACCGCGAAGATGCGTCCTAGATGGCGCATGGCGTCTTCGAACGTGTAGGGGTACAAATCTGCCGCCGCCAACATGCGCCAGCCTGTGCCGTTACTGCCTCTTGCATTGATGGCAATCCTTATGTTGAACATCGCGATGAGATAGTAATCATCGTAGCCGCGTCACTTTGTCGGTGGGTCCGCAATTGCTATCTTCTTCAATCTCATGTAGGCATCATCATACGTATTCTTGCCCAGCCAGTCCAGAAGGCCGGTCCCAATGGTGGAGAAGGGGTCTACCGGAACGGCCGCACTGCTGTGGATGTTGTGCAAAATCATGGTGGTATCCGGCCAGAGGTATGCAAGCCAACCTTCGTTGGCACCGACCCAGACCTATATATAAGATGGTGGGCAGCGGAGAAATTACGGGATGGAAATGGAATAACTAAGTACTACATGATCAAACTCCATTACTGACCTGCTCATCGGACAAAATCTGACTACCTCTCAACGTCGTCAACTCCAGCGGAGTCAACGTGCAACCATGGCCAGGGAGCAGTGGACTGTTCGAAGAATTGTCCCATAGAAGAACCTTCTCCTCAAGGACGCATGGAAGACCAACAAGCATGGCCTTTTCCCAAGCCTGTTTAAGCAGCGTCTTGAAAAAGTTGGTGCAGGAAGCACCGAGTCTTGCAGCGGTGAGGACGTCGAAGCGGCGTGCGATTTCTCCCAGAGAATCGTCGTCCAAGGTCTCCCAGCCCGACGAGGAGGAGAACCACCTGGCGAATCCATGGGAGCAGCGACGAACTGCCTTCTCTTCGAGGGGAGGGGAACTGGCGAGGAGGAGATAAGAGCGTAGTAACCACAGGGCCTCGTCCCTTCCAACTGTAGATCATTCCTCAGCAAAGGGGTGAGGCTATTATTTACTACTCTAAATAATAGCACTAGTAAGAAATTTTTGGCACTAGGTAGTAGTTTTTGGTACCATGGAGTACTTGTACTAGCATTATGGAACGTTATGGGATTGCATTATACTGTAAATAATAGCACTAGTAAGAAATTTTTGGCACTAGGTAGTAGTTTTTGGTGTGGATTAAGAAATTTTGGGTATGTTTTTGCCATTTTTTGTACACCCCAACTAGTGTCAAAAAATGTCGTACATTATGTGACGGAGGAGTACGTACTTGTATTGTAGCAGTACTAGTACTACTTTTCTCAACTAGTAGTGCGATGTACTGCACTTCTAGTCTAGTCTAGTATAGTGCACCAGTTTTGAACTCTTGAATCTCAGGGCCAAGGAGCTTCAGTTGGAAGTGGAGGGTACTACTGTTCTCTAGAACCATCGTTGTACTATCAATGCAGGGGAAGTACACCTGCGTAGTGGCCTAGTGGGTACTCTCGGTGCTCTATTCAGCCGCTCCTCTCACATAGCTGGCCTACTCAACCGCTCCTCTCATGCACACACTAGCAGCCTGTTTATTAGCGACGATTACTGCGGGGGCAGAACATTTGAGTTATTTGATACAGTGAGACTAGGCTTTTCGCTTCCATTTGTGGAGGTGTAATGAATCTCGTCGAACTTTGTTAGTAGTTCCATCTTTATGAATGAGATGAAGCAAAGCTTTTGCCTCCATTTCAAAAAAAACACGGCAAGAGGAATTTCTTTTATGGTAGAGCCGATAATGGAGTGAAGTCCATGCATGCAATGCCACAAGCTACAGAGTAGTAGTAGAGCACTTTACGTACAGAGCCATATTGCACAGTTCCCAATGCCTCGCTGGGCTTTTCTGGCTCCTCGGGCATAATTGGGAGGCGCTAGTTTAAATATGCTACTAGCTGGAAGCTGCAAGCGAGGTGCGGCTAGGGCGAGCACGCGAGCCACGGGATGCTGGGAAGGAAATCCCGTTCACGTGGCTAGGTTGTCCAGTGCACCCAGATTGTGGGGCCGCACGTCCGTTTGACTTCAAAACTCAAACTACCCGTGTAAAATATTGGCTCACAGCGATGTGTAGTAGTACTATTTTTTTTAAAAAGGCCGTCGTGCGTTCGGCCGGGATCGAACCCACAAAACGAGGTATACACTCCCACGACCACTAGTAGTACTCGTTGGAGTACAACGCGACCTAGAATCGCCTTTTGTCGCTAGTAGTACATACATTGTTCCATACAAGAAACCCCTAAGAGCATGGTTAATAGTATAGCCAGCTGCTGGCTATAAGCCAGTGCCATGTCATCTACAGCCCATCTTATAGCCAACATGTAGTAGAAGTTTATTTCTTATAGCCCGCTGACTCAGCTCTATTGTACTTGCTCTAATAATGCAAGAAACCACTAAAATGCCAAGAAACTACTACCACTTGCATACGTGGCAGACTTAAGATAAGACTACCTTATCAACCATTGTACATGCTCTTACCAACAAAAATCCTCGAGTGACCTCCTACCTCCGGCTCGTCCACCTAGTCATCCTCGGCCATGGGACGCAGCTACCGCCGCCGGTAGAAGGCGAGGTCAAAACAGCCGGCGATGCGGAGCCCATGTTGCGGCAGCCCGGATGCCAGCTCCGTCCGGCGCTCGCGGCCGCTAGCTAGCCAAGATAGCTCCGTCCAACTGCTTGTCTGCAAGGTTTGCTAGCTAGATTGGCAAGGCAGCACGACGGCTTGCTCGCGCGCGCCGCACTAAGGCCAGCCATCTTGCTCGAGCGAAGCCCAACGCGGCGGCTTGCTCGCTCGTGAGCCACGCTCGGGGTAGCCTGCGAACCCGTGCGGAGGCTAGCGCGGCGCCCAGCCCGTCCAGCGGAGCGGCGGCCAACTCGCTCATCACCGGCGCCACCGACGAACACACATCAGTACTGTTTGAAGTAATGTTCAGGAAAAATAATGATTTGAGGGGGAATAACAGGATAGAAGGTCAGATGTGGGTCCCTCGTGTCAACGGTCAAACAAAATGTGTTGGTTTAAGATGCCTCATCAGCACGGACATGTGGGCCAACCCTGTCATAAATGGGTTTAAACGAACCTAATCGGTAGGAGTACTAGGTAGTTTTTGGCGTGGATTAAGAAATTTTGGGTGTGCTTTCGCTATTTTTTGTACAATAGATTCCTCCTAGGGCTGGTTGAAAGTGGTAGTTTTTTGTTAAATACTCTACATATTGTAAGTAGGAGTGAAAGTTAAGCTTTGGAACCAATAAGCAAGGCTAGTTACATAGTGCATATGTGTACATGATTGAAAGTAAATATCAACCATGAGTGACTAATATCTTGATGGAAAACTCGAAACTATGGAATACTAGGAAAATAAATGCATGGTTGGAAATACTAGCAATGTTCATGTCCGTTGCAACAAATCATAATTAGAACAATACTTATTCACAAACTTGGTAAAAAACACTCTAATTTTACATATGTCACTAGAGATATATTATGTTTCAATTAGAATATATTCCTTGGGCTGTTTTGGTGAGGTCAGGGAGGGATGTGGTTGGTTTTAAGATACTAATTATGGGTTTTTCTGCAAATTGGTAGACAAGTGGGATGTTGGTGAGAAAAGGCAACAACTTACCTCACAATCCTTAGATGTAGATCTAATGGTCAGAAACGACGGATGGCAGACACACCAGCATCACCAACTTAGTCTTGTGTAGGAGTACTAGCAAGATCCGTGCATTGCACGGAACATCAAGATGCATTTTTTATAAAACACTTGTTGTGATTGACCCTTGCGGGAGTAATCCCATGTGTAAAAACTAATGATATCTCGAGAAATATGAGATAAGGTGAAGAGGATTGGGGTGTGGTGGTGGTTGGTGGTTGAACTGAGCGGAGGCATGGGGTTTGACAACGCCGGTAGCGGCCACCAGGCCAGTTTGTTCCAGAGGCTTCCTTTCTTAATTGCTCAACAATGAGGTTTGTTGGATATAAGGATGAACGAGGGAAGGCCTTGCCTGCAAATGTGGAGAGGGGTGCGGGTATCTTTTAGTTTAATTTCCATCCGTCAGATATAGATCAGACGGTCTATATTGCAAGATGGCACACGTACCATCATCACCAACTCGGATTTTTATAAGATAAGAAATATAAGTATGGAGATACAAACGTACTATTGATACTTGCTTCCGTAAACTAGCATCTACATTCTATTCAACGCCTCAGCATGCGGGGCCTTAGCACAATGACTTCTCGACTGTGTAAAACGAAGATTTTCCCGTCGCCGACAAGGAGGGGGTGACGGCGGCGCACTTTTTGGCTTGCTCTAGTCCTAGTAGTCATACTAGGTGGTCTAAGCACGTGTAGATTTATTCTTTTTCACGTCTCGTGTTCGCCGTACTGCCACGACTGTTCATGAATAGACGGTAAGTTATTCGCGGGGAAACCCTTGTTGAGCGTGTTTGCGAGAGAGAGAGAGAGAGTGTGTGTGTGTATGTGTGTGTGTGATATGTTAGAGACTGAGGCAATGATAACAGATTCTTTGTGTCTATGTGTGTGGAGGATAGAGAGAGACATGTACATGGGGCTTTGTGTTGTGTAACATGGAGACACATATACATAATTAGAGAGTGAGTGTGTGAGATACACATGCGGACATGAGGAGAGATGAGGATCCAGGTAAATGGGTGTTTGTGCGTGTCTGTGTGTATTTGTGCACGCGTTTGTGTGTGAGAGGGAGAGAGTGTATGTGGAGTAGAGAGACCACTGATGATGTAAACCTAGTATAAGAGAAGGGGGAATGGTGTGACATGTGTAGTAGCGAGATAGCACGGGTGCGGTCGGGGGGAGCAGACTATTTGGAAGAGACATTGAGTGTGTGTGTGTGGGAGAGGGGTGTGAGAGCGAGAGAAAGAGAGAGCTAGCGACGGAGAGAGAGAGAGAGAGAGAGAGGAAGAGAGGGGGCGAGAGGGGTCGTTTGTGTCCATAAATGGCGTATAGATAGGGAGACAATGTTGATGTTGTCCGAAATTGGCCTATGAACGGAGACGCAAGGGAAGCGAGTCATCGTGTGTGTGATAGGGACTTCATGAGAGATCTAGAATAGATGGTGTAGAGAACAATGTGCAAAATCGAGAACGATTATACATTAGGGAGCTATGCAAAGAGTCACGACATATATGTATACAGGGAAGGAGCTGGGGCGGGTCCGCATGTGGGAGAGATGGAAAGAGGAGAGTGGTGCACAAGGAGACAAAGTGTGCTTGTTTGAAGTGGGGGTGGTGTGTGAGGTGAGTGCGCGAGAACCACATAACTAGGGAGATAGACGTTTGGGGGCGACGTTTTGTGTGTATGGGAAATATACACTCTACATAGTGCGTGTTCTTGGGTAAGAGAGATAGCGGGAGACCTAGAGAGTGAGGGAAGAGATGTGTGCATGACCGAGAGACAAAGTGATAGAGACCTATGTTGGGGTCCGGACTTTACAAGAGAGGGGGGTGTTAATGTGCTCGTGTGTTGGTGTTTGGGGAAGAGAACGACTTCTGTGTGTGTGTGTGTGGTGGGGAGGGGGGTGACTTCAGATAAAGAGTGAGGTGTCTATATTTGAGGGACTTTAGCGTAATTGAGATATTGTGCACTCATGGTTGATCAATTTGTTTCACAGTTTGTACTATGAGATAACGATACTTTTCAACATGCGTGATATACCTTGATTTACCGGAATTACAAACCTAAGATTGGAATTTTGGAATTCGACTCCATCATTAGCTTTTGTAATTCATTTAAACGGAGGTACATTTTTTAAGCCAGGATTTCGTGATTTCAAATTCATATATCAAACCTAGAGATATACACATATGGGCATGTTCAAACTTTATAATCATCCACTTTATTCATACACATACACATTTTTGCTTTTGTCATCATATTTAGGATAAACACATTTGGAATTTCATTTGAATTGGACCGTATGATGGTATTTGCTTGTAGTAGCTCGATGATCCATATTTGAATTGAATGGACAATCTAAGTTTCGAGTTGGAGACATTGATTTCCAAAACTTGCACATTTTTTTTGGTGCAAAACAAACAAATTGTCGGCCATGATATCATAGTCGGTCGTACGAGAGCAGAATACATATAATTTTAGGCGCCAAAAGTTGTCAAACTTCCCGCTCACATCGAAATATCACGCGCCCGAAAGTTTAGCCCTGCGATATTCCTGTTTTACCCCTGCCACATGAATGGAAAAGGGCTGCTTTGGTAACTCCATTGTTTTCCCCTCTTTGCCCCCAACATTCTTCCCCAGAGCCCCTCCCCTTCCCCTCCTCGACCCCCCCCCCCAACCACGGCAAGCCGCCGAATCTAGTCCTCCGCCGCGGCGGTGGACCTCACACCCCGCCGGATCTACCTTCCGCACCTTGGAACCCCCAACTACCAACTCACCACTTCACCGGAGCCGCTTCAGCGACTGGCTTGTCCACTGCTCCAGATCTCCTTGACCGCCATAGTAGTCCACCGCATCGGATCTGCTTAACCGGCGCCCTCGTCCACCACAGCGTAGGCCCTTCACTGACTCCCTTGTCCGCCCCTTCGCTGGCCCTTCATACAAGCCCTCGTCCGCCGCAACACATCTGCCTCACCAAAAGTACTGTACAATGCGCCCGCCGAAGCCTTCGTCCACTGCACCGGACCCGCTCCACGGATGCCATATTCAACTCCACCGGCCCTGCTTTACCGATGCCGCAGCCTCATCAGGTTATTTCGATTTGTACTCCTTTGGTTTTTCTCTTTATCGTGCAACTGTTCACTTACCACAGATGAGCTTTCTTGTATGTCGACAGGCGCCGCAACCGTAGCACCAGAGCCGCTTCAGCGACGGCGACAGCCGGCCCAAACTCAACCGCAACACGAGCACCGACGATGATCCTTAGCTATCAAGTATGACAACGATACCCATACGCCGCCGAGAATCAGGTACTGTTATCCAACGGCCGGCGCCTACGTTCACTTTCCTAGCATAAGCACTGCACCTTTGAATTTCTTTAGGGCATCATTCAGTTTTTCATGAGACGCGTTATTCTGCTTGCACCTGTAGGGACATACTTCTGGTAGTGAACATGTTACATGTGCTAAATTACATACTAGTGCACATATAGTTAATATGCTTTAGTTTTGTTCTGATGCCACCTGTTGGTTCCATCAGACTGCTTAATGTTCTCTATGCTTAATTACACATCAGCAAACTAGCATGTGGTTCCGCTGCTTTTTGTTCGTTTTACCCTACATTTTCTGATGCTAGCTATTACATCACTGCTCCGAGCCTCTGTTCATTACTTGTTTGTGTGTTCTTGATCTTCCCAAGTTGCATGACTAATTTGATGGTTCTATTAATTATGGAGCTGCCAACCCCATCAAGCAAAATATTTGTTCTTTTGGGGCTGGCACCTCGAACAAGCATAAAAATAGAGGGAAGCAGATATACTCCCTCCGATTCTATTTACTCTGTGGATAACTCTTGACCCGCATACTAAGGAGGGCACTGGTTTAATTTTTCTGGACTAATTTGCCAATTAATTAGGGCAGAGGCGGATGGGGCATGGCACAAAAGGAAACCAACGCTAGGAATCGACAACGCGCAGACTAATACGAGAAAACTGAGAAAAAGTTATACGCAAAGTAAAAAGAATCGGAGGGAGTATTGTCGTGTATGCACACACCCTTCTTTCATTAGTTTAGATGAACCATTGATGATCAATTCGAACCAGTGCATGCGATTAAAATTAATTTTACCTAAATAGATGGTGCAGAATAAACTACAACAACTAGATTTGCAACCACGGGATGCTGACGATATCTTCAAAGAACATTGCAACAGCAGCTAGGCTTCACAGCAACATATGGTAAGCCAGTGTGTTTTAGTACATGTGAAATGTAATGCGAGTGGGCTCCTTTCATGGCTTGTGCCCTCAACGTGTAATCCTACCGAATTACAAATAGTTCAGTTGTCTGCTTTGCTGTATTGCTTGATTCGAATGCTTATTTGTTGTTACGCTATACCTGAGTTGGCCAATATGTCAGCAGTGCATGCTGTACTATCGTAAAGAAATGCATGCCTATTTCATTTGAGTCCTTAACTTTTTCTCTCAACTTCGTCACAAGACTGTCTTCGTAGTTTATATGAGGCCACACTGTTAAGTGCTTTCTCAGATTATTTCAACTGCTTAGATGCCTTGGCAACTTAAATATAGTGGTTGTACACTCCCTTTCAACCAGGGATGTCAACTGGGTCCGGTTCAATCCCGATTAAAGTCCACTAGTGGTATGATAGTTCAAAAGAGTTTTTGTTTTTTTGAGGAAAATGAACTAGGGAGGTAGCAAAAACTAACTAGATGGGACTGGCGGATTTCGTTTATTTTCCACTTACATCCCTAGTTTCATCTTACCATTTTAATTTCTTTTCGGCTGATGCTGCTTCGAACCATTTAAATATAGTTTGCCATGCTCGGCAATAATTCGTCTGTCGTTTACCATGTAAGCTTACTACCTGGATCATACGATAACTATCTCTTACTGATGTCCAGCAAAAACCTTTCAGGATGCCGTTCACACTAGGACACAATGTACAACCCCAGAATATATTTGTGGAAGCAGTGCGCCATCCATGTTACCAGATGGTAGCAGTTCAGAGGCAACACCGCCGGAGAGCAGTCTGAGCACAGATATTATAGTGCTTGAGGCTCTACTAGAGGCAGAAAGAGATGGTGTGGCTGCCATGAATGAGGTAATATTTATCTTGAGGCTGGAAATTACGGAATTAGCGGCACGCATTATGCAAGCAACCCAAGAATTGGAGAAAGTAAGAATGTTGCATTTGAAGATGGAGGAGGTCCTGCTGTTTCTGCTATCTGAAGCCCAAGATAATCCCGGTTCTTCTTTAGATACTAGTTGAAATTTTCATTAGATTATTGTACTTGCATGTTGTGTCATGTCTCCGAATGGATTATGTTGCAAGACCCCCTATGTTGTCCATGTGTTGTAATGATCCGAATTTTTTAGGCGAGGTAATCCTCAGTACTTGTATGATTGGCATAAGCTGAACTGTTTGTCGTGTGAGCATATTGTATTGGATGAAATAACTGTTTGACTCAGAGTGTATCCAACCTACTAAATTCGAAGATCACGGCATTTCTATATAAAGGTGGAATAAATCTTTGTTGTGGTTTTGAAGAAATAAATAACAAAACGTATAATTATCTGTGGATATTCGTAATCGAATACACAATGGATTTGAATTTAGTTTGCCAGGTCCCAGGGCAAACATGAATGCTAATTCTCCCAAGTTTTGAACGAAGCGGCTAAACACCCACTATAATTTGTGGGCTACTCGAAGCAAGTGTTTGCGAGATGGAAATTACTGTCTACCCCTAACACTTGACATCCTTATCGACAGGATTTACACTGCTGTCGATAGGGGTAGACTAGTAACTTCAATCAGACGTGACACGACGGCCTCTGAGCCCATTCAGACACGGTGGGCGCCAAACGTGGGCGGCAAAAGACATTTGATTCAAGCTCGTCCGAAAGACATGTGTCTCTTCCTCCATTTCCCCATTCATACACAGTGGGCGACAAAACAAACTCTCCTCGTCCGAAATCGATGTAGGCTTATATTTTAAATAGGGGCAAATGTGTAACTTCCATCAGACGTGACACAACCGCCCTACCTGTCATCCCCGTTCATACACCGTGGGCGCCAACCATGGGCGGAAAAACACCCTCTTCTTGCCCGAAATCGATGTAGTCTAATATTTTAAATAGGGGCAGATGTGTAACTTCCATCAGACGTGACACAACCGCCCTACCCGTCAGCCCCGTTCATACACCGTGGGCACCAACCGTGGGCGGCAAAACACCCTCTCCTCGCCCGAAATAGTTACCGGCAAATATTTGGGAGATGCGAGATTACCGTCCTATCCCCAACCGACGCGATGTCCGAAATTTTAAACGGGGGATAAGTTCGTAACTTTCCCCCATTTCAGAGAAGCGCGTCCCAAAGTTTGAGATCCCCCCTCCATTTCCACATTCATACACCGTCGGTGGCACGACAACCTCCGCACTGCGGCCAGCCTCCTCCGTCCGCCACCCCATCCTCCACCTTGTCAGAGCCTCTACCCCTACCCCGTCGTCCATTGCAAGAGATGGGCGTCTCTCATCCACGACGCTGGACCAGGATCCTTTCATCGCCTCCTCTCGCTTCATCGGCGCTGTCGTCCACCTTGCCGTTGCCGCTCCTACGACCGCCTTGTCAACGGCAACAGGATATATCCCCCAACCCGGTCGTCTGCCGTCTAAAGTCTTCTTCCCCGTCGCCGACAGCCATCGCACCCGCAGCACCCTCAACATATTAGCATAGGCCTACACGGCGTCGCAAGAGAGGTGGTACTCTTCCATATGTGCTTAAGTTATTGATCTCACCCGGAAAATAGATCGTAATTTGTTTACTGTACTTTTCTCGTCCGTACAAAATCGTAGTGGCTAGTTGAAAGCAAACATTTGTTGCGAAGTAGCTTTGTCCGGTTTGCACCTTCAGATCCGCCATGGCACGAGCACTATACTCGTAAAGCTTATGGTTTCCCCCTTTATATTCACTACCATCATTGTAGGTTCTTCGTGTCGTGCTAGCACTGCTCCTCAAGACCTCAACCCAAAGCTTACGTGTTGAAATACGAATCTGATATGATGCTCATAGCACTAAAGCAGAGAACGTTTAATTGGTCACCTAATGTTCTTATATTCATTTCGAAAAGCATGTGCGCCACCCACTGGTCCAGCTAGTTCCACTTTCCTGATTTTTCTCTTGATGATTAGGGTTTTCCCCTTTTATCTACTCTACTATGATCTGCGTAGGTGCTTTCTATCATACTAGCATTACTCCACCCTTCAAGCTAAACAACACAACACTCAGAATTCGAAAGCTTAGTTGTTCAAATATGATTGTGATATGATACTGATATTAGTTAACCGACACATTAAATTGGTTAGCTAAAGGTCCCACTTGAGTTTCCAAATGCATGTCGCGACATATAGAGAGACAGCATAATTGCATTTCTTTGTCACTTGTTGACCATACTTTCTTGTCCATACCAAATCTTAGTTCTTATTTCAAAGCAAACATCGGTTGCTAACTACCCTTTGCGCGGTTTGTAGCTTCAGATCTACCATCCCACTGCCACGGTCAACGCTGTACTCATCATGCTTATGTTTTCCCCATTTTATGATGACCACAATCAGCCTACGTGGTTCGTGTCGTAATAGCACTGCTCCACCCATCGAGCTAAACAAGCTTAGTTGTACAAATTCATATCTGATATTATTGCCGATATTAGTAAAACTAAGAGATGTTTAATTGGTTAGCTAAATGTTCCTACTTTAGTTTCAAAATGCATGTGAGCCACATATGGAGAGACCGGAAAGAATAGTATTTCTCTGTGTGCTCTGGTTCATCATGGGTGGCCAACTGACATTGTATTAAAAGACTTGTAATATCTTCAATCTGCTTGCTCTTCTGCTCTTCTTTAAGATGATACTCTTCTCTTGCGGTCGACTGGTCAGGTCGAGTTGTTCTCCCTTAGTATATTTTGAATCTGTTAGGTCGGGTCGACTTGTTCTTCTTTACTATATGTTGAAGCTATCATCTGTGAAGTGTCATCACTTCTGGAGCTCTCATATTTTGAGTAGTATGCCACATTATATTAATGCACACAACAAATTACAGCATGCATGGCATCTTTGAAAAGAATTGCAGAGATAGCACAAAGGGGTTTACAGGGAGGCAGTATTGGATTAGAATCACTTCTGCACTACAAAGAAAATCTCACTTGTTTTTATGTTTTCATGCATGTCAGATATTGAACATTATCAAAATGAATATGAGAATGGGCACACGAGAGGAATATTGCGGAATGATCCACTGCCTAACAAACTTGGCATGGTGGAGGATGGCCTATCTTATTCACCCATCAAGGTGCTTGCTCTAACTTTGCAAAGTTGTATTGGTCACACATATTTTGCTTCTCACCTCTTGCATTACTTCTACTTTGTTACACCATCTTCTTAGTTTAAGCATCATATATGAGTATATACCATACCTATCCATTTTTTGTACCTATTCCATGTGTCGTCACACTATGTTTTTTCAGTCAAATGTTGTTCTTTCGTAATAGGTGTCCAAAAGGAAGAGGGTGAGTGCAGGTCGTCAAGGAGTACAAACTAGGTATTTGGAACATGTAGTGATACCTGTTAAATCAGATAGATCAACAGCCACAGAAAACACAGGCCCAACTGTACCACACTTTACCCCTACTCCAGTGGCCAAACCCCTATTAGAACTGCTGGGAGCCCCGCGTCAGGTACTGTCTATGATATCAATTCAAAATTTGAACTCCTAAATTTCTGCTTGCGCCTTACCTTCTCTCTTGTATGAAAACTAATTTTAGATGAATCTCCTTGCTCAAAGGATCATACGATCTCAAAACAATAATGGGCTCTGCATTGCTCTTGTCAGTACCTCTCTCCCTTTTGCCTTGTAACGCTGTACTTAATTAATTGCTATTTGATTATGTATCATCAGTCTGCACCTGAGCTTCATTATCCTCTATTTCTTCCAATATTATTTGATCTATATTTACTCTTTGCAAAATGTAGAATAATGGCAACGCTTATAAAGAATTTTCTTTGGGGAATTTGTTGAATTATCCTTCCATCAACATGGAGAAGGGCTTTGTCCAGCCCGTGTTAACATGTAATGTAAGTTCATCCTTCTCAAGCCTTCAAACTTTGTTCTAGTATAGATTTGGATAGGCATGATTTCCTCCACTATTGTTTGCTTTGCTGTTTACATATGATTGGATGTTTGCGACAACTACCAGTTTCAAATTTTAGTTGTAAAAACATGTTCCTTATGCAGAACAGATCCATTTATTTGCATATATAATTGTGAAACATGTTACGTGTCTCCTTGTTTCTCTTTTAGACTCGTATCTCTTACGCCAGGCAGAACTTTAGGGAAGATAGTGAGCCAAACCATCTTGAGGACAGCGAGATGTCCCCAAGGTCCTGTCTTGATGAAGACAGTGAGTTGAAGCTACTCACCAGCAGGTGTGAGACAACCTCTGTGCAGTTGCTGCCTCAATCAGTTTGACTTCTTCAGTCTCAACTTAAAGCAGAAAGGCTTGCTTCAGCTCAGCTCTGACTTGAAGTCAAAGATGCAATGAAGATATCAGCGGGCTGCCGTGTGCACCATCATGCCTTAAATCTAGTGTTGGTGCATCTATCGTTGACACAACTTAGGTCTACTCAGCTTCTTCAGCTGTTTGGGGGGGGGGGCGACCTGGCCAGGCCTAGTGCCTTTTGAAATGCTATCAGTTTTGTATATTCTTTTGTCAGTGTGTTTATTTGCACTGGTGGCGAACTTTGATGCCCAGTGGATGTAATATGTGTGATAGTCGTGATAGCCTAGCATAAGTTGCTTGCTTATTTATTTCCTTGTTGTCTTGTTTATTTGTTTGCTTCTAGTCATTGCAGTTCTTTTTTCGCGGTTTGCTAGTGGCTGCAATAACCTATTTTTTAAAACTAGGCCACACTAACCATGGGCTAATATTTACTGTAGTGACACTGGGCCTCCTACGGGCCGTAGAAACAGTGGGCCTTCTACGGGCCGTAGAAACAATGGGCCTTCTACGGGCCGTATCATCAATGGGCCTTATACGGGCAGTATGATCGATGGCCAAACATGGGCCAATAACAGGCCGCATTATGGCCGTAAACGGGCTAGAGTTGGAATCGTCCGTTCATGGGCCGACCATAACGGGCCATCGTTAATAGGCCGTATTTGATGACACTATGAAAACGGCCCAACGTATTAACGGACCACAAACGGGCCGACTATAACCACGGGCTGAATTTGGCCCACAAGCAAAAAATGACAGTAACGGGCCGTAAGTAAACGAATGCTAGAAATGAGCCCAAGAATAAATGGGCTCTGAGAAGGCCAAAAGATAACATGGGCTGGAAACGGCCCAACGGAATAACGGGTCGTTAATGGGTATAAAGTGATACACTGTTCATTATGGGCCAGTTTCACCACTCGCCGTTAATGGGTGTAAAGTGATACAGTGTTCATTATGGGCCAATTTCACCACGGGGCGTTAATAGGCCAAGAGTTACATAGGGCCTCATATGGGCCGAAAGACGTCATGGGCCATACATGGGCCAGAAGTGAAAATGGGCTGGAATCATATTGGGTGGCCCAGATGACGCTACTGGGCCCAATTCGGATAGGGTGTAACGGGCCTTGGGTTAGCGGGCTGTAAATGGGCTATATGCGAACAGGCCGTTAACAGGATTTACATGGGCTAGCCCACCACCTTTTAACCAAGTCAAACGGGCCGGCCTTTTCACAGGAATGGGCCTCTGTTGGACCGTGCCACGTGTCGATGTATCATAGGCGCCCATCTGACCCACTGACGAGCTGACACGTGTTTCGTCCGGCCAATAAGAATTTTACACGTGGAAATTTCCCATTGGTCGAGGCTGTTAATGGGTTATCGGATCCAAAACCCGACCCGATAGCTTAACGGCGTTCCGTTACGGTGGATGCCACATGTCGGTCACCCTTGACGAAAGAACTTCTGTGACACGCGATTTATCGTCATGGAAGTGGACACTTCCATGATGATAATTTTGGTAATGTCATGGAACACTTCTACGACAACACAGGTATGACTATCTTGATTCTGTCATAAATTTGTCATGGATGTACATGCATGACAAAAAACGCGACCTACTGTGACAAACACGTATCATCACGGAAGTGTATTTTTTTTGTAGTGCTCTGTAGCATTTGCCTGGCTGGTCTCTGCCAAGGTAGTCAGAGTCGGGATTCGGAGTTGGATCGGTTTTCCTCAGACAGAGTCGAGTCGTAAGATCGAGTCGTGGAATCGAGGATTCTACTAGATTTACTCAAATAAGATATTTTGTATGCACACAAGAAATTTATATGGGTTCTATAGAGTTTTGACACTAAATATGGAGCGAAGAACATACACATCAATGCTAGTTGTATTCCACTTCTTTTTATGGCTAACCTACCATGTAGCTCGCATGTATGGAACATATATGAGAGGGAAATATATAGAACATCTAAACCTTCAATGCATGAAATTTACTAATGTTCTTTTTAGAGTGCGTGAATAGTCGATCACTTGTTAAACCTTGAAGGGTCTTGATCTCCTTCTCCGATCAATCTTGAAGCATCCTCCTTTTCACGTCAATTCCATATGTCGATAAGCCTGATCCTCAATTTTGATCTAGGGTTTCTGAGAGCTGAATCAAAGGTGTCTGCGGCCGAGCGTTTGGATTTGGGAGGGGAATAAAGGTCCATGAGATATATGAAAAGGGGTTTGGATGATGGCATATTATTTTTCTACAACTAAACAAATGGTTTAAATTAGTTAGTAGAATCGGATGTAGTCCATAGCATAGTCGGGATTATACAGTTATGTATAGGATTCTATGATTTGAATCGCGACTCAACATGGATTCTACCTGATCCGGATTCATAGTGGGATTTGGATCGACATGCTTCCGTAGGGTCGTGAAGTTGTAGGATTCTAGCAGTCGAATCGGGATTCTGACTACCTTGGTCTCTGCGTCATCCTGAGAGGGGTCAGCATCAATAAGATGTACAAAAAAACAAGCCAAGGGAGTCAAGTTCTACCTCCGACTCATCATCCAGAGTAAATTGATTTGTTGCATCTATTTTCTTCTTGGTGGGTTTCTTGGGAGCTTTGGTCTTTCCCTGGCCTTTTTGGCCGGCTTATATTGAAGCTTCTTGTTCCAAAAGGGAGAGTCAGCCTGAAGAGAGCAAGATAATGAGGCAAGTGCATCATATGAGAGTAATGAATAAAGTAATAAGGGATTCAATAACTTACATCTGGAGCGGGTTAAGAGTACAGAAGGGGCCCAGCCCCATTTTGCTGCAGTTTTCTAGAGTTTCTCCAAGTAAAGACTTGGTCATTTCATTGAGATCCTTTTCTTTAAGGCATGTTGAGTTGTACCGCAAGGGGTCGTTCACATTGCCTGTGTATGTGCACATTAAGCCAAGGCAGCGGCTTAAAGGCAAGGTCCTCCAGCTAACCCAGCATCGAACTAGATCAACACCGGTCAATCCGTTTGCCATGAAGGCTCTTATCTTGGTAAAAGTGGGTCCATATTTGTCTCGTTCAGCGGAGCTGATCCGGTTTGGGAGTGGGTGCCTTGGGTTGAGCCGGTGGATACGGAAACTTGGCAGAGAATTCTCCCTGCCGAAGATGTGTCTTGGCAATAAAACCAAGTCTGGTTCCAGTCTTTGGGGTGACTAGGAAGCGCAGCTGAAGGAAAGCTGGCATCTCTTTGTCTTTGGATATAAATTCCACCCAGTTCAAGACTAGGCCCATCTATCATCTCTATTTGGCGGTTCAAATAATAATATTCCCTGAAGAGGTCAACACCGGGCTCCTCTTGAAGGTATACTTCATAAAAGACTTGAAAATTGCATATGTTGGAGACTGAATTGGGTCCGGTGTCTTGAGGGTGAAGCTGATAGAAATTTAGGACATTACAGAAGAATTTTGAGTCGGGCGGTGAGAAGCCTCGGAGCATATGATCAGAGAAAACTATAACTTCTCCTTCCTTTGGTTGAGGTGGAAGCTCAGCCCCTGGAACCCGCCAATGGATGACATCCTTAGATGGTAAAACGCCCATGGAAACAAACTCTTGGAGAGTCCGTTTTGTGACATTGGAAACGACCCAGTCGCAGGAGGTGACAGTCTTAGTCATTTTGATCAGGTGAAAACCTAAAATGGAAATCATGGCGGGTCAGGTTTGTGGTGATAAGCCGCCCAATGGTGAAAGAAGGTAGGTTTATTATGAAGAATCAATTGCTGAGAAACAAGAAAATTAAGGGCGCGACTAAGTCAGCAAGGCACAGTCGGACAAATGTTAAACTAAGGGTAATGCTAGCGGTTTAATAATTCATGCATAAGCCGGTTAGCACTTGGTGGGTTACAAGGTATTCTTTGAGCCGCCCATACCAACAGTGGTCAGGCAGATGGTTACATAGCTAGGAATTGAATAAAATTTCACTAAGTGCTAGGCAAACAATTTCACAGATTCTGCCTGTGATTTCAGATCTACAGTTGTTTGAAAAATAGATGGAAATTATTAAACCTAATATACAGAGGACGAACTACTGCATTGAGGTTGAATCTTAAACAAAAAGGAACTTGTCTATGGATACAAGTGGATGTTACCAACTAATATTATGCCGCTCCTGTGCCGTTTGGGGATTGAGCGGAGCCTAAACGAAGCAACTATGATGAAATTCGATGAACACCGACGAACTCGCGAAAGGTTAGTGATCTAATGCAGATATGAAAGGCTAGGAAGCAGTACCTGGCAGTGGAGATGGAGAGCAGAGGTGCGCTGCGTTTCTCTAGTCTGCTCAGGTTGATGCAGCAGCTGGTGACAATGTCGTTGGGAAGGCGGCGACGGAGCTCGGGTCGCAGTGGCGTCGCGAGGAAGGAGAAGAAGAGGAAGAGGCAGGTGTGAAAAGTGAAGAAGATGACCCCTTGTCCCTATTTATAAGGAGGTGAAAGGATGGCATGCGTGGAAATCAAGGAGGCGAAATGATTATGTTAAACGATGCAAGTGCCTCGATTCTCGGGAGGTCCATTAAGATAAAGATCCGTTGAGATATCCTGGGCTTTGTGCGGAATCAATGCACATGACGTCATGGCGGGTTATATTGGTCTGATGAAGATTCGACATTGATACATTCAGCTAAGTTAAATAGTGGAGATTGATA